>OY757917.1:53193876-53559278 GCA_963585895.1 Sepioteuthis lessoniana
AGTGTGAGAGGTTGTTTTCTATATTTTTTTCTTTTAGGTTAATATTCCTGAGCTTTTCAAAGAATGTGTTTAATTCACTATTGTCGTCTTTGTCTGGGAAGAATTTTGATTTATTTTTTACTGGAGAGTTGTCTGTATTTTTTCATAGTTAAGTTTCTCTATCAATCTAATTTTTTTTTTAGTTTTAATAAATCAATTTGATTTATGTCTAATTTATATGTTGATAGATTGATTATTTTAGGTTTTATTCTGTTGGTTTTGTTAGATATGTTATTTAGACTAGTTTTTTGTTCAGCTTGTTTTTTCTAAGAAATGGTTTCATGTTTTATTACCTAAAAAATGCTTTCTCATTGTCTTATTATTTCTAGGGTAATTTGGATTGCCTAAGAAGAAGAGAAAGGAAAAAACAATCCTGAAAATATATCTGTACACAGGTGTGTATATACATGGATGTTCATGCATATATGTGGATGTACACACACAAGTACATACTTGTATATACATACATACTTTAAAAAAATTGCTGAAGCCAGAGGTTTTCACTGACAATTAACCCCAAAAGGACATTCACAGACACAAATTCTGGAATTAAAAAGGATCACACTCCTATCAAAACAATCTTCACTATAAAAGCTAGAAACAAAACTACCAAACCATTATCAATCTTCTGAAGAAGACTATAATATCTGAACCATGTAATGCACAAATATATGGAATAATAAAAACATAACTACCAAATTCCGGTACATTTGCTGGCCTATTCATTTTATAATATATATATATATATATATATATATATATATATATATATATAGTGTGTTTGTGTGTGTGTGATTTGGCTAAACAGAATGTAAGATTCTGAATTAAGTGACTTTAAATAACCAGTTGAAAAGGTCATATCCTTCTTACTTGTTTCATATTTTAATGTCGAGTCACACGAGTGAACAGCAGAAACATTGCAGTTTAGATAACTTGTGTTGAAAAAAATCCCAAAATTGCAAGCACAGTATCAAAATAAATTGTATTACGTTAAAATTTCAAAACACCCTAGTAGACTTTTTATTTTTCATATTTTTATGAACTACAAAATATTCCAACTTTTGTTAAAAATAACTGCAAGTATTGTCACATTATATTGTATATATTAGCATATGTCTTGTTATTTATGGCAGGATTTTTTACATATGAATCAGCACTTGTTTTTCTCCGAATTTAAATAAACTATAAAAAGAAAAACTTGAAAAGGAGTGAAAAGAGAATAAGATATTATTCCCAAAACTTGAAAATTTTATACTTTCTCCAAAATTAATTCAAAATGAAAAAAAACAGGTCTTTAAATATGTGATACTGGAATTTGGAGGTGGGATAATCAATTTAAAGTAAGCAAACTAATTGAAAAGATAAGTGTTGTACTCTTGAGAGAATGTTAATTGCCTAAATATTATTTGGACAAAGAAAAAACATTTGGAAGCCTAAAAGATAAAGTGAATCATGGGACATTACCGCTTAAAATAAGAGGTTTATAAACTGAGAGCAAGCAAACCAGGTGGGAAAGGGTATGGTTGTACTCTTGCAAAAAATCTTAGACACTGGACAGAGAAAACATTAGAGATCCAAAAGATGGATTGCTAAGCTACAATGGAACCCATCTGGCTGCTTATGAAAATAATCAGAGAAGGAACATGTTGATTGTATTATAAGGTGTCCAGATCCACTCTGGATCTGATGGAAGAATCTTAATTTCTTAATATTTCATGAACACAGAAAATACTTAGAGACTAAAATTAAGAAAAATAACCAGACAGGAGAGGCCATCTGAGCTGTCTCAGAGATTATTTTAAAAAAAGACAAAATTGGTTGCATTGGAAAAGTCTGGGTGGTCGACCTAATAAAACAATTCAGTTTTTTGATAAATTTAGAAACTTTCCTTTGTCTATACACTTTGAAAATCAGATTTGTCACAAAAAGACAGTTGTGGTTGCCCAGAGAGAAGAGCCAAATTGAATATAAAGGGAGTAGGAAGAATAAAGGAATTCTAAGACCCTGCTGATACCAGGTATGGGTGAGAGATACAAATTGAGGTAGGTTAGAATTGAGAGGGTGAATCAACCCGTAGCCACTGAAATATATTTTGGTGGTCACAATCAAGCCCTGTGACCACGAAAAAGGGATTGGACAATTTCTCAAATTTGGAATAGCTGTTTTAAAGAAAATTGGTACATAAATAGCATACCTATCAACCCTCATGCTGGTTCAACACCAAGCTCAATATAAACCAGAATTTTTGCGATCTCAGAAGAGCAGAGAGGTGAGGGGGGTGTCTGTAGAATCCGAGAAGAGTTGGAAGAGAGAGAATTGGTCAACCATCACTCCTGAACCGAGATTTTGTGCCAAACCTCGAATACTACTTTCTAGTTTACCACTGTGTTGCATATTTCAGTATCATTCCACAAGGTTGAACTGCTGTATTCAACAGAAAGTGGTGTTACATTTCTAACCTGTGTTGATTTTATTATTGTTTGTTTTTGTGTTGGAGGATTAGTTTGATGTAACCCTGAAGAGGGTTACAAATATAGATAGTTGTTTCAATTTTAATCAATTTTTTTATCTTTTGATATTTTCAGTTATATTCAAAGATTCAGATACAGCTCTGATATATATATATATATATATATATATATATATATATATATATATATTAGCACATGATTTGACGTTATTTTTTAACATATAGTTTGACACTTTCACTTATTTATGTATTCTAATACATGAAAAAAGAAAGATTGGTAAGTAAAAAGGGAAAAAGAATAAGTTGAAAGAGAAATTCAAAAAGGAGAAAGAACATAAAGTAATACAGAGAAGCAAGAAGACTGACGTATAGAAAATTTAGAGTGACAAATAAAAAAAAAGAAGCCAAGATTAAGTAATGTAGTCTAATTAGTTATAAAAAAATATCTGACATATTTGAATTTTAGTGTCTTACATTACCATAACTATGAAATTTCTTATTACTCAGTAACGAGATCAAGTTGTTTGAGCAATGAATACATAAGTATACAGTACTGTTCATAAGTATTTGAATATACAGACAATTTGCTTCTAATCACTTAGTTTGCAGAGTTTAAAACCAGAACATAATCCTAGAAGAACAAAATTTTATTGCAATCAACAAAATAAGGTATATATTTACTCATGTTCTATAGTTCTGAATGCTAAATTTCTTGAAATCTTTTTTAATAGAAATAAATTATTAAATGAAAAGAAAACATTATTTTTCTATCATTTTAATGTGAGCTCACCTATTAAATCTCTTTGACAGATTTTGAGCTAGATTTGAATAAAATTTGGTTCCTATTGTTTAATGTTCCTGTTTTTATCTCTAAATTCAAGTGATTAGAAGCAAATTGACTTTTGAGTTCAAATAATTATGACAATTACTATCTATATATCTATGTAAATTCTCTTGGATATATTTCATTTGATATTATAGACAAAGATTGTTCTCTTGGTGACTAAGAAGCTGTATAAAAACTGATTGTACATTTTTTTCTAGTAGCCATCAACCATCATTGCTAATCAAAAATATTATAGAGTTTTGTTGGAATCAAGAAAATTGTGGTGTTGAAGTTCAAACTCTTTTGCAATGTAGAAAATTAAACAGGATAAACAGTGTTCCACTGTAAAAGTTCTTGTTAATATTGTTGGTATATTTTAGTGTTTTTTTGTTTCTTTTATTTTCTTTTTGCATTCATATAATTCTCTTTTTCTTTTTAAACACTGAAATGGATACTCTAACTCAATGTTTATTTCAAATTGCAAATTTTACTAGCATAATGATTACTAAACATTTTTTTAGTTTTGTGTCAGGACTTGGAAGTTTGAAATTGAGTAAACCATTTTACTAGCACTTATGAAAGAACTTATTATTTAGGGACCTGGAATAGTTAATAAAATTTAAGATCAGTCAGTAAGAGGAAAATGAATTTCAAAACATAAATACATAATCATTGTTCTGAACTTATCCATCCCTGAATCCAAGGCTCTTTCCAAAGGAGCTGCAATGCACACCATTTAACTTCAATGTATACAGTTCAATGTATGTTTAAATACTAATAATCACTAATATTTAAAAGTAGTATATTTTACATTAAAGAATGATTGGATTATATATATATAGATCAGCATTTCTACCAGAGATCAGAGTATAGTATTTGTTCATGTTGAATAACCAAAATTCTCTAAGACAACAGAGGACAGGAATTTAGGTTTTATTATTGTCTTTGTTATGTGCTGTTCATCACTATTGTAAAATTAGTGAGTCAGTTATAATAAAAAAATAGCTCAAATTAAGAGGGAAGAAAATGTAAGTCAAACTTAATGATAAAATCATGTGGATGTTTTTAAATAACTATAGAATATAGAGTATGATGTTTGTTTGTTTTGTTTTTTTTCCAAAGAGGTGAAAACTCAAAATTTACTTAGAAGTAAATACAAAATAAAATTAAAACAAAAAACAAAATAGATGTATAAATAAATAGTTGATTATTTTCATTCAAAAAGTTTTTAAATCTTAAAAAGTTATGTATTCAGTATTGTATCATAAGAATACTAATTAGGTTTTTGTTTTCTAGTATCAGTAGTTGCAGTAGTGAAGTTTCAAGCCTAATTTCCTCTTTGTATTCATATTGTGGATTTGAAATACATACAAAATATTTATTTTCTGATAGAGCAAAAGGAAATTAATTTAATTATAAAAACAAAATGTGGCAAGCAAAAACACATGTAGAATGAAAACAGTAAGGATTTTATTCATTTGAAAATCTATAACTTTATTCATACAACATGAGAATAAGACCAAGTGACATTCAGGCAATGTAGAAACATGATGTTGAACCAAGAAACTAATAAGACTGTCATTACTACTTTCTGTCTGCCTGGAGGGTTCACACTATATCCAATTCTCTCATATTTTTTGCAATCTTTACTTTTCAAGAAATGGGATTTCTACTGTAAGCTCATAAGATTATTTTCTGATTAGAAATCTAAAATTAAAAATAATGGTCTCATTTGCCAATTTTTGCCGGAGTTTGAGTTCTGGACTTGAATATTGATAAGAAGGAAATGTAATAACATTTGTATACCTTTAAAGGTAGAGAGATTAGGCATTGTGACCGCCTCTATTGTGCACCCTCACTATTGACACTGCATTCTTTATTGTTATGAAGACCAGTTTCTCCTTTTTTTGTTTTATTTTTCTTCACTTTTTTATTCATTCATTGTCTTTCTTGTTAATTGATTTGAAATGAAGAAAGAAAGAAAATGTTAAAGAATGGCACAACATGCACAAAAATACAATACAAGAGATTGTTTATCAAAACTATACGAATGGCAAACCAGAAGAAGTTTCCAGGGTAGCATCTATATTTCAGCATACAAATCTATACAGCAAGTCTCTTGATTACTTAGATTCTGCTAGCACCAGTATTTCATCTAATACAAAAGTACAAACTGTAGAAAATAGAGTCAATGAAATTTCATAGATTAGGCTTTCTCAGTTGTAGCGAAATAGAATTCTATCTACAAAAAAACACCAACAAACATTTGAATTTTTTTTTTTCATTTTGCACACATGACAAAAGTTCTTTTCTTTTTTTCTTTTTTCTTTTTTTTTTCTTTTTTTCTTTTTTTTTTTAGGCAAAAACATAATAAACTGGATGTGGTTTTCAGGAGATTTTTGTCTATATTTTAAAACTCTAAGAAATATTTTTTTTAAATTCAATTAGTATTTTTTTTAGGCAGTCTGATGCTTACTGACTAAAGTAGGGTTTTTTTAAGTTCTGGTTTTGTTATCAAAGTAAAGAATTCTGAATCATCTTTATTTTATTTTTTGTTTTGTTTTATTCATTTGATTATTATTATTTTTTTTTTTGTGGCTGCTTATTTCCTGTCAGTTATAATAACTAAAATCCCAAGGAAATTGTAATGATTTGGTTGCAGTTTTCAGTCAACAAAAATGACTAACTAAAAATTCACACCCTAATTCTTTTAAATTGTTCATGCAGAATTTTGCCAAAAATCTCTAATATGTCACACGTTTTAAAACATCAAGAATACCTCTCCCCATGTTTACATTTATCTATGATCAGGTTTATAGCTGTGTTTTTTTGGTTTTTTTTCACTCAGCTATGGTATGAATAAAGTGCTACACTTCTTAGCAGTAATAATTTTCCAAGTATGTCCACCGTGGAAATAGGATGCAAAAGCAGGGTTGTTGAAAAGCTCACTTTTTAATGTAAAGTTGTGATAACTTTTGTTTTTCTGCACTGGTGACAGGTCTCCACTACTGTACAGTTTTGACTACCTGGGCTATACCAAGATAGCCATCCATTTTTTTTTCTAATTTAATTAGAGCTGTACAAGATGATGTGGATGTGCAGTTTGGGATCAAATCAAATGGCTAAATTAAAATTTAACAGAATCAAGAAATCTTTAAAATTAGTATATCTCCCACAAAGTACAACTTTTTTTCTTCAAATGTTGGTATTTCACAATCATAATACACATACAATACAAAGAAAAATATTCTTATTTTGTACTTAATGCTTTATTTGAAACTCTAGAGTTTAAAAAATATGATGAATGCCCCAAAATTTTCCAAAAATTATGCTAAAACATCATGTTGAATTTTGTTTGAATGCCAGAAATTATGTTTAAAAGTGGATAGTATATAAAATCTCATTCTCCCAAGTTTGACTGACTATTCTACTTGTTTTTGTTTTTTTGGCTGATGAGATACCTTATCTATGTAAATTTATAATCCTTTAAAATTTTGTTTACATCAATATTTTTCCAACAGTTCAATGTTATTAACTTCATTTTATCAAGGTTAATTTTTACTTGCAATTATATGCATAAATATAAGTAATGTCCATGACTATGCAAGTATTACATATGTTTATTTTTCTTTAATCCTTTCTCAACTGGTATTTATTCCTGCTGGTGACTGTTGCTATGGACACCTGTTTCAAGTTATTTACTGCTGCCAGTGAAACACTTCACTCAACAGTCACCTTCCATATCAAGTCCAAAATTGAATAAAGCATTAAAAGATCCTTTTTTATACTGTTCTCCCTATTACAAATGGGATGCAGCAGTAGCACCAGCTGCAAACACCTCTTTTTTAACATCCACTTACAGCTGACTACTTAAAACTATTCACTGACATGCTTTGACTTTAGTGATATCTCTCTCTCTCTCTCTCTCTATATATATATATATATATATATATATATATATATATATATATATAATTTTGTTGAACACCTGCTACATCTGTTCTGTGTTCTTTTCAAAGAAAATTTTGCCATAGATATAATTTAATGGCTGGATCATGATATCTGTATATTGTATGTGTATATATGTGATGTTTTAAAAGAATATTTCTAAAGCTAGAGCTTGGACAAGATTGGAAGCCATTTTTATGCACCTGTGAAGTGGATCTGTTGACCCTAGCTGCCTGGTGTTGCAAAGTGACTAACTACAAGAACTGCACCCTGATTTTGCATTCTTCAACCCTGAGGATCAGTCCTTACTCTGCTTTAGACAGTACTGAATAAAAATCATCATCTTGCCTTCACATCATTTTTCCTACAATATTATAAAATCATTCAACTGAAGACCACATCATCTCATAACACAATTCAATTAGTATCCCTTAATAAATCTGTTGTTTATACAAATCTTCACCTGTCATCAACAAACAATTTTTATACAATGTAATCTACACTCAAAACCCTTCATCAATCTAGAGATTTTAGGCTGTTCAATTAAAATTTTAGCCCATCTAGTGCTTGTATTAAGTTGCTCCTTAGCACCTGATGGACAAATAGTTTTACTTCATTCTGACATATTTTTATCACAAAAATATAAAAATCAACCATGGCACATGACAAAAGCCAAAAAGAAGATGACCATTAACAGACACTACTGACCATGTTGACTTCTAGTCTCTAAGTTATTTGCTAAGTCTACATCTATACATTACAAATGGAAGTAAGATTATTTAATATAAGAAGATTGTTATTTGAACTGTAAAATTATTTTGATTTAAAATGTATGACCTATTGATTCTGCCACCTTGATTTCACCTAGCCAGCTCTCATGCATCAATCAGGCTTCACAACTTTCTTAAAAAAATTTTTATTCTGTAATAAGCTAACAGTTCAAATAACAAATTTCCTACAGTATCTACAAATCTCTCATTCCAATCTTTGAATTCTTCAGAATGAGAGTTTGCATATTCTTGAGAGGCAAGAATAATATTCTGCACTGGTGGGGATCAAGTATGAATTAAAAGATCATGGCTGATGAAAACTTTTATCTCCATTTACTCTTAGAATTGATCATCATCCATTTTTTTATATATCCACCCCTTTTTGATGCTCAATGCCCTTTGCCAGAGTTCACTCACTCAAAGGTTCTTGCCTGTTTCCCCATTCCTGTTAAGAGTAAAGTAATAAGCCTGCAGTCCCTGCACAAAATCAGAAGTAAAGGAAGCAAAGGAAGAGAGAACTGCTGGGAAGCAGTTGCTTGTATTTTGGGTAATGTCCTCTTAAAATTGTGTCTAGGGGACTGTGAGCCCACAGAGGAGAAATAAAGGGAAAAAATTGAGGCAGCATGCTTTGCTTTTAACTCTTTTCTGTTATGCACTCAGAAGCTTCTGAGTATTGTAGGTCTGTCTCTTGCTCTGCTTAGACCAGTGGAAACAAATTTATTTTTTCTCTGATTGGTTGATAGTGCAATATGCTTATTCTATGCCTTAGACATATATTTACATTCATTTCTGTGTTGAGTGTTAGGTGTGACAAGTGCATAACACATAGTGCCGACAGAATGAAAAATATAGATAATGTCTGTTCATTTTTAGTTTTTATTTGTTCAAAATCAGTGTTTATTTTTCTCCTCTAATTCACAACATTTTGATCGGTATTTTCCCTGATAAGTTTCCATTTATTCTGCTGAGCACCACTTTAATTTTAGATATTTATAAAGAGAATAAATAGGAGCTGTGAGTTGTTTGTTCCTGGTAAGGATCATATTTTATATTACTGTATGCATTTAAGTTGCAAATTTAGGGTCATGATTATTAACATAGGGAAGTAAACAGAACAACAGTTGGGTTAGACATTTAAACTACAAAATTTACATATGATATAAATGCCTCCTATTTAGGGAATGTGTGCATGAGCCTGTACACTGTGTTGGTTTTAGCTTGTGAGCTCAAAACACAAAAATTTGCTTATAGTTTGAATGCATTATATCAAGGCTTCAATCCTTGCCTTGTGAAAATTGGGAGATGATATTGCTTTGTAGAGATTTGTTAAGCTTCTACTACCAATGGTAGGATTTCCCAGTTCAGGAGGTACAAAATTACAAGAAGGAAGAATACAAGGTTAGTGAGTGATTAGAGATTGGAAATGCTCTCACTTTACAGTAAATCATTAAATAAGTCAATGAGTGAATGTTTTCCTTTTTGTGAATTCTCTTAGTTATTATTGTTCTTTCTACCAAATGGTACTGGCTGCCATTTTGAGTGTGAAGTTTCACTTCTTAGCAACCATCTGCCTGGAAATTTTAAAAGATTCTTGAATTATGTGGTCTGACCAAATATACACAGGCAAAGAATAAGCATTTAACAATTAGATATAGAGTTAATGAGAGGCAGGATGTTTCTATGCTGCAGGGGTAACTTGTCTTTTTCAATGAGGTGAATTCACCCAGCATTGTGACCCTGGCAGACATTAAGGCACTGGAAAAAAAGCAAGAATGTCTTTCGATGTTCCCTTTTTTGTGGCTAACCATTTCACCAGCCTCTTTTTAGTCACTCAATTTAGCAAAGGTTTTGATATTGGATGGGAAGGTTATTAGGATCAGAAGTTGGGATAGGACAATCTTTTAGAGGAACTTTTGGCAAAGAGTTGTAAGAAATTATAAGTTTTGTTTTTTTTGCTTTATCAAGCAATAATTTGTTTTTATGGAAAAATGATTTTTACTAAAGACTCTAAAATAATTAAATGCTATTACCTTTTTCTAATTTTGATCTCTTCAATATCTTTTTAACTATCTGTATAAATAGTCAAACAGCAATTTGATTGCTCACATTTATAGGACTTGTCTATTTGTATTAGTGATAATATTATAAAAAATTTAGAATAGATCCCATAAATAGCATAAAAAATACAAATCTTGTTATTTGTTATTCATTTTCTTTTGGTCATTTTTATCTAAAATTAGTTGCATTCACTGAACTAAGCTTTTTCCTTTAAGATTTGACCACAGGTTATCAGCACATGGGGAAATTAACTTCATAATTATAATAACTTTATTCAGTTTTTGAAAAGAATGCCATGGCTTTAGCCATCGCTCATGCACACCAGTGGCTACTACAAAACAATTGCTATGTTTTCTAGTTGTCATAAATTCATTTTCACTTGCCAGTTTTAGATGTTTTTTAAAAATGGCTTTATCTTTATTGAGAATTTTCATTTGCTGCTACAAAATCATGCAGGATTTTAAAAAAAGATTATTAATGCATACTTATACCACTTGAGCATTATAAGTTTTGTAAGTACTCAAGTGGGTAAAGTTGATGGGCAGTGACTGTGAAAGACTTGCCCAAGATCTGGATGATGATATACTCATCAAACATAACCTGAGCCTTTTGTTTTAATGAACTAATGAAAAAACTGACATCTCTACCAAAGGAACCACACCACTAGCTTACATATATAATATATATATATATATATATATATATATATATATATATATATATATACATGAGTCAGTAGTTTATGTATGCTTATCTGTTTATGTATATATATATATATATATATATATAAATTGAGAATGAGAGAGACAGTTGATTACTATGTTTCATCATGCTATAAAATAAACTAGTGTTTAACTTGCTTAAACTTCTTGTCAGTATCTCAAATCATAAATGATTCTGATATCAGTGACAAAACATGTTCTACTCCTGGTTAGTCACTTGTTTTTCTCTTTCTCAGACAGATAAATGGTTGTGATTGAATTTCCTGCATCAACTTTACCATCCTGTCTGAGAGTTGTAAGTGTAAAAATAAATTCAGTTTGTGCTTATATGCATAAATAGCACATACTAATGCTGGCTACTGCTAAGGCTGTGTCCTGACCAACAGCAATATTGGAGTATTCTTCTTCCTAAGGACAATAACCATAGCCTGCTACAAATTGCATCTTAGCCTCATAATCATAATAAAATGGAATTGCCACTTACAAGAATTAAAGAAGGCTCACTTTTGAGATTTACCATCAGTCAAAGATGAGATAAAGTAAAATATCATTGGGAAGAATAAAAGTTATTAAAATACATGAAATATTTTTCTGTACGAAGACCTTCACTATCTGTTCTACTTCTAGTTTCCACTAACTACTTGTCTATTGGTTTACTTATAGTTACTTGGTCAGCTTAAAAATTTACATTATCTAGGCTTTGCATCCATTAGTTTGAATCAAGAAAGGACCCAAACTCTCCAATTTTTACTTGAAAAAATTAATTTTTTTCTCTTGAATTTAAAAGTGGAACGACAATACAGGCCTACTTCCTGCCTCTAAAAAGTCTCACTGGATTTCTAACTTGATGATGATAATAATACCAACTGCTTTGGTGCCACTACTGTCATCATTATTTGATGTTATTATTTTTATAATTATTGAAACCAGCTAGAATTTTTGCTGGTTGTCCCAGCTTAGTCTCGGCCCGCTACCATAACTACTGCTACTAACAGCCTGTTGTTTCTCCTTCATTCATCACTTCCTGCCTTTCTTATCACTGCAACCATCCTGGCCATCAAAGTTAGTCTTGCAACAATTTCCTGCTGCAAGCTGACCTTGCACATTTTCCTCTGCCCACTACGTCTTTGTGTTACCAGAACTAACATCACATGCGTCACTGCCAGCGCACCTGTTGGCCAACTCCAACTGATGCACACTTTGTTGATCAGATTGGGAAATAGCAGCCTAATTCAAAATCTCTGTTTTGCCAGATGCTCCCAGGGCCTGTTCATGTCTCACAGTCAGATGGAGTCTAGCAACACTTATAAAACGGTCACCTTCTCTTTGTTGTCAGAACTGTCCTCATCATCCATGACATCTGAGATGAAGAGAGGCGCTGACAGAGCAGTGATGTTGGCCTGGTTAATAATACCTGACACGATACTAAATTGACGGTTTACTTGTTTCTGTCGACGTTCGTGCAGGTAGTTGAGGACACTTAGGCGCAGAGACTTGAGAAGGGAGACCAGAATGTAGACTGCTGGGGTAGTGAATATCACCAAAAATGGAATAATTGAAGCTGGATCAGCCAGCTCACTAGGAAGAGAGAAGCGCAAGGCTGCTACCAAGATTAAGTTATTAAAATTTGAAGTTTCTAAAGCAAGAGCTTCTAAAGTAGCTCCTTCCTGGCGAAATATCAAGCCAAGAATACAACCAAATACCCAACCAATCATTGGTAGGAGGGTGCAACCTATGAGTATAAAGAGGTCCGTTATGTTCCATATATACATATTAATGTAGACACCAAGTGTGATGAACAGGATACTGATTAGTAAGAGCAAAGGTTTTATGAGCCAATCGAGAAGCGCTTCTGCAACTGCAGGTTTGAAATAGTTTGTTACAACTCCTCCTACATAGGAGAAAAATGAGGATACAAGCCATACTTCCAGATGGTAAATTGGAATGGTCTTGGGAGCTTCCAGGTGTAAACAATATTGTCCAAGTACAAATATCCATAATGGGGCTGTGCCTGCAAAATAACAAAAAAATTATTCATTTCTCAAAATTTGTAGGGAAGGGTTAGATGTTATTTCTTATTGCATTTACAGTTCTTAGTCTTCATGTTACATATTTTTTAAATCTTTAGATTTATTAAGATGTTGTCTCTCTTTGTATGGCTGACATTGTAAAAGATTCTTTGTTTTAATTTGCTAAAGTATTTGCATTATCATTCAAGTTCTGTTTTTATTTCTTTGTGAGCATTCTATGTATATGTGTTTGACTAAACTTTATCTTACTATGAATAACTCTAAGCTCCTCCTATTCTGTAGAAGCGCTCAGATGGTTTTTGAAGTTTATTTAATATACAGGTTTCAGAATAGTTTTACTCTGAATCTGCATTTATGAAATTCAACAAAATTAATTTTTTTAAGTTGTCAGGTATTATTATAACCAATGTAAACCTAAACAAATCTTTTAAATCTAATAATATGGCATGGTTTATAAGGTGTATAAATGTATAAACTTGGATTTTGTTTGTTTTTAGCTTGGCAGTTATTATAACTGTATATATTAAAATCATATCTCTTGCTATTAATGTCAAACTGCACTTTTGTTCATTGTAAACTATTCTTAGTACAATAACATTTAATTTTGTTGAATAACTAAAAACATATTTGTTCAACTACAAAGTATTTTCATAGGAAATTTTTGGTTGTTCTTAAAAATATATAAAGCTTATTAAAACAATAAATTAGATATTTAACGAGAGTTCAGTGGCTAAAGATGACAATTGTATCACATAAATCTGTTTTGGGAAATCAACATTCCTTTCCTATTTAAAACAAATTTGTATATTTGAGAAATTTAAAATATAGCATGCATTTCATCTGTGTGCATTAGAATTAACAAGATTGGTGCCATCTAATTCATCATTACAAAGCATTTGTCCTGTACTATTATTATTTACTTAGCTTAGCTTAATTGTAATACAAGAACAGAAGAATGGGGTACCCTGTGAGAATCAAACTTACTAGTAATTGTTCATTAGTTCAGCTTAATAACCATTACACCATTTGAGGCATCTTAAGCTTTTGTTTTGTTAACTATGAACTGGGGGATGTTCATAAATAGATTTATCTATTAAGATAGTTTTATACAAAAGTAGCTTACAATAGTTTGCTTTGGTTGTCTGAAAAAAGAATACTATAACAAATTGCTTTGGGGCAGAAGTACATGAAGGATCTATACATATTGTTATCACTTAATTATAGTGGTTATATCTGACTAATGTTTGTTGGAGAAAGAGAAATATTAAGTTGCACAAATAATTCACTTGGTCATTATTAGCTTTAAATTATGAAAGGCTTAGATAGCATATGTTTTACTTTCTATTGACATTCCTCTATTCAATATGTAATTAGAATGCAGACTTTTTCTTCATCTTTCGGAGAAAAAAAAACCCTGAATATGTCTTGTCTTTTATACCAGCCTTGGGATTATTTTTTAAATTTTCTATTTTTTTATTCATTTTATTTATAATTAAATGTTAAAAGGAGGTAGAGATACATTTTTTATGATTGATAGGCATTGTGAAGCTTTGTATCAAAAGTCTATAAATTCTATCTAAGATACTAAAGATCTTTAAAATTTCAAAATATACTGACAAAATAAAATTGTGATCCCCTGAAGGATGATGTCAATTTTGACCAGTATACATTATGTATATGATGTCTTAGCACTTAAAACCTGTGTATATATTGATCTACATGTGATTATTCACTATAATCCAGCTATATTACCTGTACATTTAATCTTGACTAAATCGAAACACCTATTCAAGGTGTTGCAATTTTATCTTGTCAGTGTATTTTTAAAAAATGAGAAAAATTACTAAAATAAAGTCTAATACAATTGTGCTATTTTTGTATAAAGAACTGTTATTTTACAACTTAGCTTTTGTTTAGAATTTGACAAACCTTTTAAATCAGCTGTATATTTTCAGGGGAGGGGTGTTCTCGTAGTGTAATGGTTAAACAATGGACTGTGGGATCATATTCAGCTAGTTCAGACTCCAGTTGCGTTATTATGTTCACTTTCAGACAAATACTCTTGGGAAAGGCATGAATCCCTTTATCCTCCCAGCTATGGGTTAAATAGTTCCTCTATTGTTCTTCTAGAAGGATGGCTTTGGCATTAAATAACCTACAAATGTTGATATGCTATTAAACAAAGAAACCAAACCAAACCATGTATATTTTCTTTTATGGAGGATGGCACAACAGCAATGAGTTCTTGTATACATCATTCTATCTTGCTAACACTTAAAAATAAAGATTCTGTAATGAAAACCATTTTTTATGTGTCCATTAATAGATTTGATCAATGGCTAATTCATTCATCATTTGCTTACATATTTAATGTGCACCTACTTATCCTATATAAATCCCAAGTTACAGTGAAATAATTACACTTACATATCTTTGAATGTCAAATAAAAATGCTAAAATATTAAAGACATTATCTCAAATGGAGAGCTGTTTGATTACTGCTCACCCAAATGGCCTTCTTTGAGTTTCATGTTAGTCTCTCATTGTAATGTTTTCATTAATTTCGACCTCCAGCTCAATGAATAGCTTCACTGAACTGACTGCCAAAGGTTACACTCATCACTCCCATAATGTACACTATTACTACAACATTTTTATTACAGTGATATATATCAACCAGTTCATACAAACAAGCTGTCATGATATCAGATTTCTGGACTTTGTAACAGAAAATTGAAGATTGATTTTTTTATTTCAATTTATTGTGAATTATACAAAATAATTATGACCTTGGCTCTTTCTTTTTACTTTGTTGTTTCAGTGCAACAAGTTATATTTTTCCTTGTATTCTTATGCACAGTGGAATGCATAAATACATACATACAAGGGGATGCTGAAAAGTTCTCAGCCCAACTAAGGAAGAAATAACTTGTTAAATTTTTATCAATTAGATAAATAAAAAAAAAACTTGAAAAACTATGTGCCAAGTGTATTGAACTGTGAAAGGAATATGTAGAAGAGCATGTACATTTCATGACTGTAGGTGATTCCCTCCTTGATGGAAACAAGAACTTTTCAGAGTTCACACACACATTATGTACATAGATTTCTAGAAACCTATTTCAGGATATTTTTTAATTCTTTTTTTCTAGAGAGAATATTATCTATTTTCTAAAAACACAGCTTTATTATAAACAGCTTAGATTTTCTCTATTCATTTCAGAATTTTGAATAATTTTATATCTAAATGTAAACCAACTCCAACACTCATTTTGAAATAGCAATGAAGTATATATGTTTATTTGCTATAGTTTGTTATATCATATTAGACATAGATTATTTATTTATTCAGCAAATGATGCAAGTATAGTTGGTTCCATAAGGAAAGCTTATTCTATGCATATTAAAACATCGATAATTAATGATTAAAAAAGAAAAAAAAACAGTTGAAATATCTTTGTAGTAGATGTCAGGAAAATTTTATCAATTCGTCTTTTAATCAGTGAACAATTTAACTCAGTTCTTTCTTTCTTTGTTTTTAGAGGAAGCATTATTGACTATTATTATTATAAATTTTTACTGGTATATTTTTTGTTCTTTTAGAGGATCCAAGTTGTTCCTCGTTGTTATAGATTGATAACCTGAATGGATTGTGATTTTTTTAAAAGATTTCTTTAATTGAAAGATAAAATTCTTGTCAAAATTATTATTATTATTCTTTTTGAGTTTTTCACACCAGCATCAGCTGGTGGTTTTTCACTGGAGTTTGAGTGAAAGCAAGTCTCTTCAAGTCTCCAGAACTCTTCTAGGTATTTTAGCCAATCTTAACAATATAGTGGTCTGGATGGTCTTAATTATTCCTCAGATTTCCAATTCCTCCAGTCTTTTTTCCAAGCCTTCAGGGACCACTCCAAGTGCACCAGTTACAATCGGTACCACCATTTTCCACTGCTAACAAGATCCAAGTATTTGTCTATCTTTTCACTTATTTTATTTTTACAATATGACCATATTGTAAAAATGGAATAGCAAAATCAACCAGATAAGAAGTTAAAAAATTGACAAAATCTTAAGCCAGGAGTACACTTTCTGTTGCGTCATGTTCGTATCGTACCATTTTTTTTATTTAAGTGACTGACTTCTTTTTCCTTAAAATAAACCTTAACACATAATTACCAGGTGTAATTTTTTTTTCTTGACCACCAAAAAACTTCAGTCCTGCACTTTATTAGTCTTTCTTTTTAATCAACTATCAAGGATTTATCTTCTATTGGTATCATTTCTGTAAATCTTTCTGCCATAACTGTGGAAGTTTATAAATTGTCTGATTCAAAGAAAAAACTTCGACCAAAATGAATTCTAATCACTTATTCCATTTTTCCCTCATCTTGTATGTTAAGAATCAGAAGTTTCCCTTCTGCTGCTTCTATATATTCATATCCTATATGATTCCATATACAAAATCAGGTAATGTGAAATCAATATAGAATTTTAATGACCTCTTTGTTAGGAGGGTGGAGATAACTTGTGCATATATCATAATGTCTCTGGATACACAATTATTTCTTCCCTTTCATATAGGTATGTGTTTGTGTGTGTGGCTATGTAAAAATGACACTTTATACATGGTTGAGTGTGCAGCAGTTGAAGCAGAAAATGAATCTTCTAATCATCTGCATCAGTATTCTTCAGAACTGTACTTGTATGAAATTTGAAAGGTGATGTCTATTTGAAATGATATCTATCCTAACATTGGCGGATTTTCTGGATTAGCTGCAATAAGCAACCACCTTAGATATTTTTCTGTTTTTTCTACTCTATAAAAAATATTCCTAATGGGCCAAAAAATTTTGTTACTTGCTCTATAAGAATTCTATTCTCATTATTAATTTGTCTTTGGAATGTTTGTAATAAAGAATAAATATTTCTTTGTTATGTCGATCTACTGAAAATAGTAAAAAGCAATCATCCATTGATAACCATTTTTTACTCATCATAGATGCTTGAATTATTACCAAGTTTTAATAGCATATATAAACTTTATTATTACCCACACATATCTATCTATCTATCTATCTATCTATCTATATATATATATATATAACTTTACACACACACACATATATATATACATAAGCTTACTTTAGTTTTTTATATGGTCAACTTAAAGGAATGGATTATGTTGTATTATTCTTCCAAACTGAGAAAACCTGACTTGAATTTCTGTTGGTGACACTTGTGTCAAGAAATACTTGAGTATTTTACCTACTAAACAGGCTTGAATTACGAACATGTAAAAGATTAAAAGAAGCTTTTGTTTATAATGAAAAGTATTAACTGAATTTGAATCCATACATTTCAGTTTCACATGTCTCGGCACTACTAATTTGATAAAAGAATATTGTCTGCATTTATGGTATTTCTTATTGTGTGGCTTGACCTAGTGGTCTGTAAGGAATATGAGCATAGTGCTTTTATTAGAGGTTCTTATTTAACTCTTTTTGATATTTGCTGACTTCTTAAGCATGTTTAATTTTGTTTTCAACTACTATTCTTTGAACCTCTGTTTAGTGATAGTATTTATATTTGATACTAGTACATAGTCAAAAACTCTGTGCACACACACACACACACTTGCACAATTATTAAGTGATATAACCTATTTTTGACATTTATATATAAGTCTGCATATAATCAAAAGTGTCTATTTTCATTCTACTGAACTTAAATTCAAAATTGAAAACATTTTTTTTTCCAATGTTAGTATCAATTATGATTAAAAAAATAATGAATAGTGGTCAGATAATAAACATGATAAAAATTGTATAAATTTGAATGTGAAGTTGATATTCTCTCTACACTTCTTTGAGTGCTAAATTAGCCAGAGACATTATACAACACATTATATTTCCTATATGAAGTGATTGATTGTATAGTGGAATGTTTTTATTGATCATTCTATCAGTTGAAAGCATCTGTATTGAGTTAATTATGAATTAAGTTGTACAGTTCAAAAGTTGAGAATTTATTTCTTTATTATGCAGTTTTTTTGCTGAATATTATATACAGAAATTTTTTTTTAACTCAACTAAAAATAAAAAAGAGTATAACCAACTGAAAGCCAAAATTTATACAATGTAGTGAATTGAATTACCATGACCAGAAAATCTACTGAATACCTACACATGGTATACAGGAACACTGGACAGCTGTTTCTACCTTATTAGGTCTCATCAGCAGTGTATACCGTAATCTCCACTACTGGAGATCGAACCAGTGACCACAGATTGCAGTGCTAAAATTCTACAACTGAGCCACCAGTTTATATCGCACACAAGTGACGCCAAATCAACTTGACATGGTTATTGCACAGCCAAATAACCTAAATGTGTCTTACAAGTTATATCCGTACTCTTTCCAGAGGACATGGTCACCCCCCAGGGCCACGTCTTCCCAAGAAGCTTAGAAATATGCATCTGCATAATTATTATACCTTAAGTAGAGAAATTAATATTGAATTATCTTGACCGGAAAATCCGCCGAACACCTACACACGATATACAGGAACACTGGACAGCTGTTTCAACCTTATTAGGTCTCATCAGCAGTGTATACCATAATCTCCACCACTGGATATCAACCACAGATTGCAGTGCCGACCAGTTGATTTGGCGTCACTTGTGTGCAATATGAACTGGTGGCTCAGTTGTAGAGTTTCAGCACTGCAATCTGTGGTTGCTGGTTCGATAACCAGTAGTGGAGATTACAGTATACACTGCTGATGAGACCTAATAAGGTCGAAACAGCTGTCCAGTGTTCCCGTATATCGTACATAGTTGTTTGGCGGATTTTCTGGTCATGGTAATTTAATTCACAATATTAATTCCTCTACTTAAAAAATAAAAAATATGTACATTTATACAGTGTATACAAAATGCCACTTGAATGTTTGGGAAATTTTTAACAAATATTTAGCATCTTACTTTTGACATTACATTTTGTGAGAAGGAGACGACTTTAAAATAGTGAAAATTAGGTAATAGGGTAAGAAATAATTTTTCATGGTTAAATTCTCTTAACTTTTGGTAGTATCTCTTGAATATAATTTCTGTATTTCTTTCTACAAAACTCTGCTTTGGTAATTATATCTTACTGTAATTTAAGGCTTTTTGTTAGTTGGTCTGTAAACCTGCCTAACATTATACAACTATGTTTCATTTAAATATAAATGAGTTTTTATTTAATAACAATAGTTTAATTAAAAGCATTTTGTTTTTTAAGCTGTACACCTAAATTTGTGCATCATCTCTCTAAGTATCTGTTGTGTGCCAATAATAAAACTGTTTCTATTTGTGCATTTTAAGAATGGTACAATAAAGTACTTCTCCCATTCATCACCCCCATTTTCTCTTTCTCCTCATTATTGATTTGCTTTCATCTTATTCTAAAGTATACTTTAAACACAAATGTTAATTATTTCAGTGTTAAAGAGAAAATGTTTTTGCTTGAATATATTACTCATGTCTTTTTTCTTGATCCTTATATGCTCCACAATCTTCTTTCTATTTCCAACATTATTTTTATAAACTTCACTGTTCCTTATGTTTCCCTTCCTTTTTCTCATCTTGACCCTATTCCTGCTTTCTTAAAACCTGACTGCAAAAAACTACTCTTTTTGCAGAGCACAATAAGAAATCTTTCTGAAGAATCTACTTGCATGCAGCCAGATCTTCCTTTTCAATGAAAACTTGTTAACTAAGTATCAGTGCCTTACTTTCTTGCATTAAATAATTCTCTCATTGATTAAAAACAGCTACTGACATTTAGTGTCATCTATAATTGCTGCATAAAAACAAGTGTTTTGCACCAAAAGCTGTTGTTAACAATAAAAGAGTTACTTCAATGACAATTATTTGCCATTTCTCTTTTATCATATAACAAAGAAAGCAGAATTAGTTGAAACTTCTCATCAGAATTTTTTTGTCATCTTCAGTTATTGAATTAGAGAATTTTCGACCCTCACTTTTCTATTGTGGAATATTTCTTATTTTATGAGAAATGAAGGTGTAAATATTTTGTTATACATATTTTTGTAATCACTCAGTATTTAGTATACATTCCTCTTGTCATGCCAAGGTGAATCATTTATATATTGACCTTTACATTTTTAGACTATCTTTTCCAATTAAGAACAAAGAAAAATTATTCATCAAGAAAATTTGCCAGTTTTCTGTGGCAAAGAAATACTTTTTACTTGTCCTCTTGTGGCTGATGCATTTAACAGTTGGTAGGTAAGGGATTAAAGAGGGTTTTTTCAATCTTTTTTCTTATATTGAATTTTATCTGAGAAGTTAACCATTTCTTCTTAAACAAATATCATTCAATTTTGAATATATCTAAAAATGTATTGAATTAAATTTGATAGCTTTTCTTTTTTTTCTATCCACATAAAACTTGAACGTTAATATCTGAGACACTAAAAATAGATTATGCTTGACTATTTGTGTACAAGTCAGCTTTCACTCCAGTTTTTTTCTGCCCCATGCCCCTACTTTTCTTAGCCACCTTGCTTCTAATTTAATACTAAGGTGAATCTTCCCAAGTTGAAATAGACTGTCATGTAGAGAGTGATGTGTATATATATATATATATATATATATATATATATGTATGTATGTATGTACAAACACACACAGAGCAGAAAATTGTCTATATTGTGGTGTCTAGGTTGTAATTTTGGTGAGGAAGGGCTGAGAGGTAAAGTGATAGGAAAAGTAAAGGATTCTCTGAAGTATTGTGACACTGAGTGAAATTCTTTTTTCACATCACATTATAGCCAATATCTTTCCATGAAACAAGATATGCCAAAACTCCTTTCATCCCAACCCTTCTCTACTTTTTTCTTATCAGCTCCTTAAAATCTATCCCTACTTTCAAAACAAAAACCTTCAAGGAAACCTGATACATTTGACTTTAAATCCCTCCCAGCTTTCCTACTACAACTATACCCCCTTCACCATCTTATAATTTCTCCTCACATGCTTTTAAAAAGAAAAACTCAGAAAACAGTCTCTGTCTGAAGAAGTTATGGATGAAATAAAGCCTAATGAAATATCACACATCTAAATTTGACTTAAGTGTTTGATTTATCCAACTTTCCACACATTTCTATCATACAGTCAGATATACTACAAATCTATCTTTTCAACATATGTATATATATATAGTAGTATAGTTATATATATATATAAGCAATAAAAAGCCCCTAAGTTTTATTTATGATGGAACTAAAAGCGTTAAAAGCAAAAAAGAAAAGGTGACAATCTTGCTGACCAGTTCGTCCTCACTCAACAGAGCTAAATTGAGGAAGATATTGTGTAGAATAGTAAGAAACCAAAATATGGGAAGTATTTATGATGGGAAAGAAAGGGAAAAAAATTGTATTGTAGACTATATCGAAATAGTATTAACTCTTAGATGACATTCTCTCTGTTTACAGAGAGAGACAGTCTTCCAGACAAAATATGAATAGTCTCCAATACTTTCAGATGAAATGAAAACTCTGACTTACTCAGTATAGAGAAAAAGTTCACACTAAACTTGTCTGCTCGATCACAATTATTTATAAGGTGTTCTGCAATTTCTACCCCTCAAGAAATATCTATAGATAGTTTTTTTTATATGTATATATATATATATATATATATATATATATGTATATATATAACTATTTAAAGATATTTTTGTGGGGTACAAATTGTATGACACCTTATAAATAATCGTGACTGTGCTTAGCAGTTTTTTATAGAAGACAGAGAAATTTGATGACCTACTGCTCAGATACTGCAACACCGTATATAACCAGAATCCAATAGAGAGATGGACAAAAGGCTGTGTCCTCCCTTTCCCCAAGAAAAGTGAGTTCTGAATTACCAAGAATTACCAGGGTATAACCCTTATTTCCTTAGTGGCTAAGATTTTTAATGTTCTGCTACTCAACCATATCAAACCAGAAATTGAGAAAATTCTATGAAAGAATCAAAACTATCTTTGGAGAAACAGATTCACATCACAGATTCTGATAATCTGTTGCATCATTGGAGTTCATGCAAAAAAAACCTTGAGGCAACACTCTTATTTGTAGATTTCTCCAACGCATTTGACTCCATACACAGAGTGAAGATAGAGCAAATACTTTTTGGCTATGGTTTCCCCAAAGAAACTGTTGCTGTCATAATGATGCTCTTTAAAAACATGAAAGTAAAAGTTCACTAAACAGATGGACACACAGACTTTTTTGAAATTGTTGCTGCTGTTCTGCAAGGAAATACATTAGCCTTATATCTGTTTATAATCTGCCTAGACTACATACCTAGAACATCAATAGATCTAATGAAAGAAAATTGTTTTACACTAAAAAAAGGCAAGATGCAGTCATTACCCCTCACAAACTATCATGAACACAGACTACATAGCGCTTCTAGCAAATACACCCACCTAAGCTGAATCCTTGCTACATAGTCTGGAGCAGGCAGCAGGGAGCATTGGGCTCCATGTCAGTGCAGACGACACAAAGTACATGTGTTTTAATCAAAAAGGAAACATCTCCACACTAAATGGTGGCTCTTTGAAATTAGTGGATAAGTTCACATACCCCAGAAGCAGTGTCTCATCTATTGAAAATAACATCAATATGTGATTGGTGAAGGCATAGACTGCTATCAATAGGTTGTTAATTATATGGAAGTCAAACCTATCTGATAAAATAAATCATACTTTTTTTCCAAGCAGCAGTCATGTCAATTCTGCTATGTGGATGCACCACATATATGCTGACTAAGTGTATGGAAAAAAAAAGCTAAACGAGATTTTCACAAGAATGCTGTGAGTCATATTAAATCTTGGAAGCAATATCCTACAAAACAGCAGCTCCACGGCCACCTACCTCCCATCTCTAAAACCATCCAAATAAGAGGAAGAAGACATGCTGGTGAATCAAGAACATACTCATAAGCAATGTTCTCCTATGGACCCCTTTGCATGGACATGCTAGTGTTGGATGACCAACTAGAACCTATCTGCAAAAGCTCTGTATGGACACAGGATATAGTCTAAAGGACCTGCCTGAAGCTATGGATGATAGAAATGAATGACGAGAGAATCAGGGAAATCAGTGCTAGCAGCACGACAATAATGATGATGATTCATATATATATATAAACAGTGTATGATTGTCACTATCTCACTTGGTGTGTTTGTGGCAGACCAAATGCGTTATAATTTGGATATATATATAAGTATACATAAATAGATATGTGTGTGTATGTGTACATATATATATATATAGCTGTAAAACTATA
Organism: Sepioteuthis lessoniana; assembly: GCA_963585895.1. Lineage (NCBI taxonomy): Eukaryota > Metazoa > Mollusca > Cephalopoda > Myopsida > Loliginidae > Sepioteuthis > Sepioteuthis lessoniana. The sequence goes on from OY757917.1 coordinate 53,218,100, forward strand.
TATATATATATACATATGACTATAAATGCGTAAAGCATGAAACCTAGGGTCCTATATATATATATATATATATATGCATGCACATATGACTATATATGTACATATAACTATATATGCATAAAACATGAAACCCTGGGTCTTATATATATCTTCTCCTTTCTTGGCTAGACTTTGCAAACGAAGATTTATGAAGGAGGCAGTCCATGTCAACTGCAGGCATGCTGATGGCTGACTTGGCTAATGCGGGACAGGCAAATCTGGCTGCAGTGACTGCAGTTAAAGGTCAGGTCTGGTATGGTTGCTGAGATTCCCTGGATCTTCCTCCTGCAAAGTTTCTCCCTGAGATTGGCTCTACAGGAATCCTCAAAGGTAGAGACGACCTGGCAGACAGTGTGGCACCAGACCTGACAGTCAGCAGCAGGTGTCAACCACTGGTGGTGGTCAATGTGGCCGGTGCTGAGGGTCTTCTTGAGGGAGTCTTTAAAATGTTTCTTTGGTGCCCCTCTGTCATGATAGCCTGTGGAGAGTTCACCATACAAGACTATCTTGGGCAGGTGGTGCCCCACCACCACCATTCTGGAGGCATGCCCTGCCCCACCATCACCATTCTGGAGGCATTCCCTGCCCATTGTAGCTGTGACTTCAGCAACATGGCCTCTATGCTGGTGATTTCTGCCTGATCAAGGACCTTAACATTGGAGACATAGTTACTTCAGTGAATGTTGAGGATGGTGTAGAGACAGCACTGATGGAACCACTCAAGGAGTTGTAGATGGTGGCGGTAGGATACCCATGACTCAGAGCCGTACAGCAGGGTGGTGAGTACGACAGCTCAATATACGCTAATCTTAGTGCCCTTCTTCAGATGCTTGTTGTGCCTTACTCTTTTGTAGAGTCTGCCAAAAGTGCTGTTTGCCTTGACCAGTCTTTAAACAGCAAGTCATTATCTAAACAGGTTTGGTTGAATACCACAGATTGTTTCTTTTTTTTAAATCAAGTGAAGACGTTCAAGTCTTCTCACTTCTGGGTCAAGTTGGTAAAGACCAACTTAAAAACAAATAAATAAAATCATCACAGCCAACAATGCAGAAATATGCTCTATCAAACTTCCAAAAATAATAGGAGACTACTAACTTGGTTACATATATGGAAAAATCAAAATTCACAAACCAGAAAATCCCTTCAGACCAATAATCACACAAATCCCTACTTTTGCATACTATATAGCAAAAACTATTAATAATATAAGACAGCCATACATCCAAAGCAAATATAGCATTAAATCTACCACTGACTTCATACAGACCTTAAAATCTACCCCTCCTCATAAATGCATTACGGCATCACTTGATGCCGAAAACCTTGTCACCAAGAAACAATAAAAATTATTTTAGAAAATATATAATCACCTCTCTATTCCTCCTCCTGCCATAAAACTAAACATCCTAAAAAGACTTCTCCATGCCTGCACAACACATGTTCCTTTCTCCTACCCTTCAGGAAAAATATTCACACAGACGGTATTAGTAAGGGTTCTCCACTTGGACCCTCTATATCTAAATTTTACATATTTCACATTGAAAACAAAATATTTAATACAATAAAAAAAGCCCAAAATTTATGTCCACTCTGTAGACAATATCTTCATTGCCACACAATCTCATGACAAAATTAACAAACCAAAACTAACCCTTGAAAAAAACTCTGTACTAAAGTTTACTACCGAACTCAACATCAATAAAAAAAAAAATTCCCTTCCTAGACGTTCTTACTGATTCCAGTAACAATGACAAATTCATAACATCCCTATACAAAAAATCAACCAGTCACAACTCCACTTTACTTAACTCTCATAGCGAATCCACACACCCCCAATATAAAATAAATCTTATAAAAAACTTACTTCATAGAGCTTATCCCATATCCTCCTCCAAAACAATATTTTTCAAAGAATCAAAGAATATAAAACAAACTTTAATCAATAATAACTTCCCTAATAAACTACTCACATGACAAATAAAACAATATCTCCATAACACCCACAAAAATAGTAATAACAATAACAATACTGACAGAATAAACCGATACTACAAGAATCAAAGACATAAAATCTATAAAGTAGATGAGCAAGTAATAACCAACATTATAAACAGACATATTAAACCCACCAAACCTCAAAAACAAATAAAACTCATTATCTATTGCACTAAATTTAAAACATCCAACCTTATTAAGAATAACACAAACTCCCTGCAAAAAACCAGACTCAAACTAATGTACAAATTTATATGTCCATTTCAAGAATCTTTCTTGGAAAATAACATAACACCTAATACCTACATTAGCCATACAACAACCATGCTCTCTCATTGCCTTACCTACCACCTTTCCGACATAAATGCCATAAAACAGTGTATAGTGACAAAGCATAGCAAAACACCGACAAACTCAAATCCCCAGACAAAAGAAAGATCTTAACTAACAATACAAAAATCATATATAAAGATAACAATAAAAAACATTTACAAATCCTCAAAGTACTAACTATAAAAGATAAAAAAACCCACAATAAATAAAATAGCATTCACCACAAGTATAAACATATCAAACATATTCAATTCCGATCAAAATGAACCAACCTCATCTATATATATATATATATATATATATATATAATTTTTTTAAAAAGTCATTTCGAATAAATATAAAACTCACAGCAACAAACGTTCTAACACAACCCCTGAAGATGACCAGTGACATGGTCGAAAGCGCTTGGGCTAATATAGGGTTCTTTCTTTACCAACTTGACCCAAAAGTAAGAAGACGAGTGAGAAGACTTGAATACCTTCACTTGAAGATTTTAAAAAAGAAACAATCCGCAGTATTCAACCAAACCTGTTTATATATATATATATATATATATATATATATATATATATATATACACACACACACACACACAAATCAAAAGCCCAAAGCTCTACTAAATGGCTCCAACAGGCGCATAATATCCTACTGAATTACTAATTGGTTTGACCACACTAACTTAACTAAATGTAAAATCCTAAAGTTGGGATTTAAAAGCCTCCCTCTTTTGAAGAGGAAACTTGGTTTTATCTCATTTCATTTTAATTGAATTATTTATACTTACCAAGTAAAGCAACATTGCTGATCAAATTCACAGTTACACTTAGTGGCATATCCCCTTCTGTTATAGCAGTAATACCTAATCCAAGACCCCCACCAGGAACACATGATGTTGTTAAAAGACCAAATTTCATTTCATCCTGGATAGGTAAAGACATGGCAATTCCAAAAATAATCTGTAAAAGAAAAAAATTATATTTTAATGAAAAAAATATTGAAAAACAATTGTGATTGTCACTTCATGACTTGTTTTTATTATCTGACAAGTTTCAAACTTGTAATTAGCAAAACATGATTTCAAGATTTTGATAATTCTTTGATGTTAATATATCAACTGGATAACACTTTGATCTCTTAATAAACAAATCAAGGACTTGTAAAGTAGCCTGAACTTCTTGTTTGAATAACAAATACAATGATGAGTTATGAAAAAACCGATTATTTAACTGACTGAAGAAGAACCGCAAACAATCTTATAGCAAGTACATTAGGTGTTTCAGGTCCTTTAACAAGAATTCTTTTTTCTTTTCTTTTCAATCGTATTTAACTTTTTCCATTTTGCCTCTTAATATATGGATCACACAACAAAATCGATTCTATATTAACAAAAGAATTAAATAAACTGAATAGTTTATGTCAAATTTGAAAACTAATCCCTAACCACCAAAGTTGAATATTTGCACCTCAGCAATATATAAAAGAAACACTGACAATATTTTTTATTTCCAATTCATGCTGTTTTATTCTTTTTAACTCTTTGTCTTCTCTGAAATCAGTGTTGCTGAACAAGCATTAAATGCTTTGTTAAAAAAGAAAAAAGAATTTTCTTGTTTTGAATCTGTATGAGTGATAGCATAATATTGGCTATGAAGCTGGCACATGTCAAGCAAAGAAATGTAACTCACATCATTTTTATTCTAACATTTCATCGAGCTAAGTACTAATTTTGTAGATGATTTACACTGACAAAGTATAGTATTACTTCTAGCAAGTTTTGCATTTCACAGATTGCTACTGTGATTTGATCTGTTCTAAGGCAAATAAAATTGCTAGTCAGGTAGAGATTTGAGCCTCTAGGGACTGCATTCATTCTTTCAAATAATCATCCCAACATGTTTTTCTTTCAGGGAATATTGTTTTCAGTCGAAATTAATATGATATTGTAGCACTTAAAACTTTTTTTTTTTCATCTCTAAGTGACATCTTCAGGTTGAGAATGTCTTATTTTTTCACTTCATGTCTTTTATCTTGAGTAACTATCAGATTTAACCTGTAACTCTAACTTTTAACCTACCTTGTGGCTAAGATACTTATAGGCTTCTATTCAAACCCTGATAAAAAGCCAGAATTTTTAATAATGATTTTTCAAAACAAGCTCTCTCTCCCATTTGGAATATTGGTGTAATAAAATCTTTCATTTATTTCATTTTCATTTGGCTTTGTTCCAGACTAACCTAAACATAGTAAATATCTGATTATTTTTAGGGTGACCAAATACTTTTGACTGGTAGTGCTATATACACGACCTGTCAAAAGTATTTGGCCACCCTCAAAAAATTTTTTCACATCCGAAAAGTGTTATTTTTAATGAAACAAGTTCAGCACTGCAATCATTTTATCTACTATACTAAATACTAGTCTTCCTCATTAATTTTGACTGGATATCTTTTTAAAAATTGATTTGAAGGCATTTTTCTGCTTTAGTACTGAGCATGAATAAAAGGTTTTCCAAAAGTTACATTATACTACCACTTGAACTCACATTAGATTATAGTGTGCTGAATTTCTGGTAGTAATAGTATATTAGAAAATTCTCATCATGTTTGCATATATATATATATATATATATATATATATATATATGTGTGTTTTATAAATATATTATATATATATGTGTGTGTTTTATAAATATATTATATATATATGTGTATGTGTTTTATATATTTATATTATATGAATATATGTATCTTATATATATATGTGTGTGTGTATGTTTGTATATATATATATATATATAGAGAGAGAGAGCAACAATTAAAGATATAGAGTATGTAATACAGTCGTAGAAGGAAAATCCTATACCTTTGACAACCAAAAAAAACATTCATAATAAATAAAATTTTAAACTGCAATTCAAAAAATGTAGTCTCCGTGAATGTTGCGATTGTAAAAAAGTATACATTAGGTTGATACAAGTTCTAAATGACAGAATATCCTTACACAAAAGTAATATTAAATTACCAGAAAACAGAAATCTCTAAAAAATGCCTTTACAAATGCAGTAATGGAATGTTTGAAATAATGCCAATATACCAAACTGATGACAACTCATTACTCCAAATAAAAGAAAAAACTTCATGTATAAAATCAAACCTACATTAAACAGAACTTAACTATACACACACTCACTGATACCCACATACTAAAACATCAAGAATATATGTTGACAAAAAATAAATAACCTAAAAGCGAATTCACTTGTGGACCTATTCATTTTAATGTGTGTGCATATATATATATAGTTTTCTGTTAATTTAATATTGCTTTTGTGAAGTGATATTCTGGTATTGAGAGCTTGTATAAATCCTATATATACTTTTTTTACATTTGTTAAGTTTGATTATGTAAGACTACATTTTTTTAATTACAGCTTAAAATTCTATTCATTATAAATGTTGCTTTGGGGTTTTCAAAGGTATCGGATTTTCCTTCTATAATTATATATACATACATATATATATAAGTTAAGTAAGTTTGCCAACTGGAGTCAAGGGCAACTCAAAGCTCTCTTTTCAATAGCTACTACATTGAGGTGTAGAGAAGAATGCTACTTCTTTCCCTGAATTGTTCTTACCCCTGATCCATACTTTATAATGCTGAGTGTAAGTAATGAGGCATCAAATACCATTTTTTTAAATTATGGAACCCCCAGTCTCCTGGACCATTGGCAAAAACTCAAACTTTTATGCAAAGGGGTAAGACTCCCCACCCAATGAGTGTCCTGGATATGACACTTAACAATCTGATAGTGAGATCCCAGGAATGCTGGGGCCTTGGGGAATATGGAGCACCCCTTCATTGCCATTGCTCCCAGGTCCACTCTGGCGCAGCATGGTAGCACCTGATAGGGCCCTATCTATGAGTAAAATAGAACTAACAGCATACTTATGCTAAACTGAATTGTTTGATTAAATTGAATAGCTTGAAATAGAAATGTTTTTGACAATTAAACCGTACTTACATTTAAACTGCGTGCTTATGCTAAACTGAATTATTTGAAATAAAACTGTTTTTTGACATTGAAACTGTATTTACTCTAAACTGAATTGTTTAACATAGAACTGTTTTGAATATTAACTGTGTGTAAACAAAATTTGTACTTTTCCTAAACTGAATTAGCTGAGTTAGAACTGCTTGACTAAACTGAATAGCTAGAAATGTTTTTCACAATAAAAATGTACTTACATTTAAATTGCATACTAATGCTAAACTGGATTGTTTGATATTGAACTGTTTTGACTTTGAAACTGTACTTACACTAAACTGAATTGTTATATACAACTGCTTGAATAATTTGAAATGGGAATGTTTTCGACAATTTAACTGTGTACTCATGCTAAACTGAATTGTTTTAAATAGAACTGATTATTTACATAAAAACTGATTTGGTGTTAAATGACCTACAAAGGTTGATATGCCATAAAACCCAACAAACCAAACCAAAACCAAACCAAACTTTTATGCCAATGGGTCAGTTATTTTATTTTTATATAATATATATATATATATATATATATATATGTATATTGTAACTCAGTAAAAATGGCATATCAAAGCAAGATTTACTTTTTATTAGAGTAATCCACTCAGAAGTTTTTAAATCAAAGAATAAAGCAATTTACAGTACTGTTTTGATAATTTTACAATGTTAATTTTTCTTGTGTTTAGATTTATGCTGAATGTCATAATGACATTCAGTATGCACATTCACAATGTAACTGAGATAACTATAAAATGCTACTAATTAGATTCTTTAGATTAGATTAGAAGCGTCAGTATCCTCATGGACCACTATTACAATGGTTATCTCGTCCAACCTAAAATCCTGATTTTTAAATAGACTTAATTTGGATAACTTTACTCCCCCCACCAAAAAAAAAATGCTTCAACTTCATTTTTACATAACTTGCATTGTGGTTAATTCAGTTTTGAATAAAAACAGCTACTTGTACACATTGATACAAACAGGTACTTCAATTGTTATTTGTATATAGTATTATAAGACATTTTCTCATTTGTCTTGAAATCTCTTTTGTTAGTAGCTAACATTTCAATTGGCAACTCTCCAACCATCATCAGGTAATGTTGCATTGAAATAATCTGAAGTTTACTGCCACATCAATGTCACATTGGCTGCCAACCATTTCTCTTGATGAGGATCAGAATAGACAATGAGGTGGGGTTGTTCAATTAATAAACTCTCTACTTGTTTTAAGATTCATAATTCTCTAAGATCACCTTAAGGTCTAATATGTGGCGTCTGTTGGCTGCTTGTTTTTTAACTTAGGACTTGTAAATAACTAGTATAGTTCTCATTATAAATTATGGAATTATTTACATATTGGTCAGCTCTTTTGTTTGTCTATGGGTTAGAGATGTGATATTGGTTGTGTTGGTAAGTTAAGAATGCAAGTGCATCGGTGAAGTGAAATTCTTTCAAATCACTTGAGTAAAGTAAACAAAAACAAAAGTTCAGGAAGAAGAAAGTGATGAAAAAATAAGTTAGAAGGAAAGAGAAACTGGAAAAAAGAGAAAAAACACAGTGATCCAAAGAATACTGGTGTATAGAGAGTTATAGTGATAGAAGAACAAAGAAGAGCAGGAGAAATAGAAAGAAAAAGTTTAAGTGAAAAATATCAGATATATTTGAATTTCTAATATACCTTGTGTTAATTAAGGAATGTCTCATTCTTTAGTGAGTTATAAATGAGTTGATTCCAATCAAATTTCTTAAATATGGAAAATAGAAATAGATGAAAACCTACTCAGTTTGATTTTAAGAGAGATTTATAATGTTTTTGACTGGTTTTTGAACATGCAAGCCAAAATAATAATATTTCTTTCAACCAATTCAATATTTTTTTAAATCTTACCTGAGTTTAAAGAACCAAGACCCCATTAACCATTACATAATTCTACTGACCATTCCCAAAACATCAAGATCATAAATTAACAATGAGTTTCTTGTTTTCCACTTCTTTCTATTACTCAGGATTTCATCTACCCTTGGATCAAACATTAATGTATATCAGAATATGAGCTGAGCTGTGGTGGTGTGGGTAGAAGAATTTTCAAAATTCTCTATCAAGGACAGTGAGTAATACTGTTAAAGAAATTATGAAATGATTCTAAAAATTTGCTTGCTGTCCAAGATTCTTTAAAATGTATTTGAATATCAATGTTTTCAATTTGATATTATACTTTGAGTCAATGTTTAATTATATTGTTGCAGTCCTATGGTAAAAACATTTATATAAACTGTCCAACATCTGATTGAATTGAACCCAACTTGTATAAAGATCAGATTATGACATTTCCATTTTTTCTATAATAAGATGAAGAAAAAATGTTGAGTTGTTTGTATTCACACGTAAATCTTTAATCTAATTATTCCATCTTCTTGCTTATGCCAAGATGAAGGAAATACATTTGTACTTTCTATTTATAGAAATAGAACCAGAAGAAATTTCATTGGATTTTCTATTTATCCCATTGCTGTCTAACACTTTTTCCTTTATTTGCATCTCTTTTATTTAATTTTAGTCCCTTACCAATTAAATATTTTACTCTTGTTGCAAACATACAATATGACATTAATTTGAACATTTTTGGTTGAAATTTTATTGATTCATATAATTTGTAGCCAATTCTATATTTATGCACAAATTATGGGTGTGAGTCTATGTCTTTGAGGCCAATTGGTGAATTTAATATTGAGATTTCAGAATAAAGGAACTTTATTTTTGTCTGTATGATTTTTTCCAGTTCCTACAATTTATATATGATATATTCTGGAGAGTATTGAGTGATCTTCAGGTTTTATTGACTAAAGAGAAGATATGAGACACATTATTTGGGAATATTTTATTTAATATAATATAGTTGGTGTATGCACAGTCTACTTGAATTTTTACAATTTGTACTAGTCTATATTTACTAAAGCTAGTTTAGTTTGTCACAAGGTTTACGTTAGAACATCCAATAAGGATTAAATTGCTTGCAGTTGTCTGTAAAACAACTTTCTAACCATTGCCCAATGGCAAAGCATTCCATATCAGTCTGTGTATATTCCTATCTCGACCCATAGATCCTTCTACTTGGAAAAGTGTGAAACATTCTAATTAGGATTTCATAGTTATCTCCATTATGTCCAGATGATTAAAAAAGGGCTTTCATCATTAAACATAAAACCCACAAAATTATCAATCAGGTATAAATTAGACTGGAAATTACATTATTATCTGAGAACAATATACTTAAAACTATATTGTTCAAATAAGAATTTTGCTATGATAAGCTATTGTCACTGGGTTATAGTTATATACATACATACAAAAATAATAAAAATTTTGATAATATATAGATAATTACAAGAAATCATGAAATTTTGATCAATTAATTTTTCATGGAATTATTATGTCAGGAAAAAATATCTGACAAATAAACTAAAATAAAACAATGAAAAATGCAGAATGCAGAATGAACAAGAATAAGTATTCAAATTTGCTGGTTAAATAATTTCAATATCTTAACTTATCTTCAAAAGAACAAGATTGTTTTATTTTTCATTTTTATTTATTTATTGTGTGTTTACATTATGTACAGAGAAGAATATAACATTTGGTGCTGGTGATAGTATTTGTAGTAATAGCTTTATTCAATTGCCAAAACATGCTTAATAAGCTTCTTTTCCCACTTAAAAACACTTAAATCTTTTCATGAATATCCACTAATAAAATTTACTTGACTTATTGCTTCTTAAAGTAATCTTTCTTTTGTACTGAACTCTCTCCTTTGTTGCTCTCATATGAATTTTAAGTTGTACATGGAAACACTCTTTAGGATATTTTTTTAATATTTACTATATTGGAGACTGTTCAATCTACAATTAATTCTTTATTGATAAGTTGAGTAGAAATGCTTAAATTAAATTTATGGTGATAAGTAAATTGGTTTTAATCATTTATAAACAATATTATTGTACATCTACAATTACTTACTGTCTCCCCCCAAATAGTTATAAGCTTAGCTTGTGATCAATTCTATTAAAGGTTACTTAACCCCACCCACTTATGCTCCATAATTATAAAAACTATGATTAAAAAATTTTTATCGTATGAGTGAAAATTGAAATTACTCAGAATAATCAGAATTATTTAGTCAACATTTTCACCTGCTACTGAAAAATTATGTATGTATTTTCAAAACTCAGTGTAATTTTCACTTCACTCTGTTTAAACACAGACACACACAGACACAATTATTAATGTATGTAATGTCTTTGTGTGTGTGTGTGTGTGTGTGTGTACAGACACACACATATATATGGTTGGTTTGACCAAAACATTAGCATCTATAAAATACATCATATGAATATTTTGTTTTTATTTTTATTTTTTATAAACCATCTGATTTATCATCCAAACTCTTTAATAAATATATGTATGTGTGTGAGTGTATATATATATATATATATATATATATATATATATATATATATATATATATATATATATATATAATGTGTGAGTAAGTGTAATTAGTGTGGACTTTCTGAAGATGACCAAAGATAAGATGAATATAAACAAAGGTACACATTCTGAACAAGAAACATTACTTTTTATGTCTTTTTTTCTTATGCCTTTATCTTATATCACTCTGTTCCTAAAATTCCAGTAAATATTGTAACTTGGAGAAAAATGTCTATAAAACAAAAAATGTAAAAAAGAAACTATATCTCTATGAAGACATTTTTTTCAAATCTGTCTTAGCTTCTTGACTGAACTCATAAAATTCACTCAGTTTGAAATATCAGGTATGACTCATTTAAGATCCTATGGCTGATGCTATTAATTTTGTTTCAATGCTGAGTAGTGTATACTGTAAACTTTGCTTTGAATTTTATAAAAATATCAAATTAAAAATGATAATAGTTTCTGAGAAGCAGTGAGCTCCTTGTCATAATCCTAAATAATTTGGTCTACCAATTACTCTCAGAAAAATATTTTTTCAATTGTGAATATTCTTTAATACACTATTTCATAAATCTGTTGGCTTCTGCCATTACTGATTATTATTTTGCTGCTAGAACTGATTATATTCTTGAGGATAAAAATCAGATAATCCATTACTTTGCTTTATGTTATGGAGATTCAACCTCTATATTAAGGTTATATAATTTAATTCATTAGCTTATTAAAACTGCTTGAGTTTTTCTTATTAATTCTTGAAGTTTCACTTTCTTTTCCCTAATATGCTTGAATGATTGCAATATGCTTACTTGTAGATGCCATCACAGTTACAGTTATGAATGAATTTATCTTATAGTGAAAGAAATTTGTGTGCCATCATTATCTCTTCTCATGATTAGTCTCAGCTCACCTATGCCTCTTTAATGACATTAGAATGAAATTATACAAGGAATTAATTGTGAGAATTTGAAACATTTTCATGTTCTATTTGTTTTATTTCAGATTTTATACATTTTTCCACTAACTGTGTAAGATATATTCAGTTTCTGTATATTTAGAAATGCATAAAGTTATTGAAAAAATTGTCTCTTAAACTCTCCAATATATGTATACATGATACTCAACACTTGACTATTCTTCTAAACTATTATTAATGAACTTCATTTAAAATACCTCAATATTTGCCCTTGTACCTAATGAAGTTGAGCTCTGTAAATAAATGGCCTCATTGGGAGAAGAGTGCAAAAAAACACAATTTCCTCGGAAAATTAATTGTTACTTTTAAACTTGCTTTTAGCTCTGGTTGGTTGATCACTGAATTATAAAGTAGATATTTACTGATTAATTAGCTTTATGTGGCACCAGGTCAAAATATTTGAGCATTTGGAATCGAGCCCCTTAAAAAATGTATACATGAGTAGTAAGAAATGTAGATAGATAATCCTATTGTAAATTACATTGGAATTTTCTGAAGTTATCTTTATTAATTGCTAATGATTTTATGGATTTTATTATTTTCATGGATCTTTTATAATGTAAATCCAGTTCCATTTCATATTCTATGCTTTCTATTTACCACCTTCTCATTTCACTTGTAAAACTGAGGTTCTTCAGAATATAGTATTGCCTGATGATCGTGAAAATGGTAAACTATTAGTAGTAAAAAGTGGTTTTTATTTCTCTGTTACACTGTCTATGTTCTATATCCCAGGTATTGAGTATTTTTATACATACTGCAACCTTTAAGTACAATGATAGATAGTGAGTGAAAATTAACTTTTCTCCATTTTTCTCTATTCATTTGATAAAGTACTATATCTTTTTCCTGTAACTCCTATTGAAAATATAAACACACATTGAATCCTATGTAATGAAAAAAACTTTCACAAGATAAGGATATTTATTCAATTATATTAAAGGCATATTATTTGTGGAGCAGACACCCCAAACTTTATATAAGTTATTATTGTATATACATATCGCATGTTGATGTAAATATGGAAATACATCCAACAGTATGGAGAAAGTAGAAAAAACTAAATAATCCAAATTTGATGAATTCATTTTGATGGAAAGTCAACATTAAACATTTTGGGTTTTAATAACCTTCATTAGGACTTTAAGATCATGAAAAATGTTATTTATACAGCAATGGATATTTACTGAAATAACAGAAGAAAACAAGCATCCATCACTATATAAATAACATTTTTCATGATTTTACAGTCCTGATGAACAAGATAAATTCATCAAATTTGGATTATTTTGTTTTTCTACTTTCTTCACATATAGCATATATACTGATAGAAATAACAGTATAACATGTCTGTATGCATATATGTGAAGCATAGAGGTAAATATGTAAAGAAGCTGCATGTATTGTGAAATTTATTTTCATAATATAGAATATAATTTATTTATATATATACATTTGTGTATGTAAGTATATACATATACACACTCTCACACAATGGAATTTTTCAAACATGAAACCTTGCACAACTGTTTAAGTCTTTCACACATGATATCACCAGCACATGTTGAATACACCCAAAATTCTTCAATCATACCACAATTTTCTAAATTTCAGAAATAACACCATAACTCTTATATTTTTAATTATGACCTACAGTAGTTAAAAGTACTTAGACTACAAATAAGAAAAGCTTTCGACAGATTCTTTATTGCCTTGATATACATTTGTGGCATCTTGCTTCACAGCAACAAAAAATTAATAAGAAATTGAATAAACAATCTTTGTTTATCATATTTAATGAAACATACCTGAAACATACCTAAAAGCACACATATATAATAGAGGTATAAGAAGGGCATACAAAGCATTAAGAGTGTTACTGAGTATTTCATTACTGATAACAGATTGAAATAAAATTGAAAAGCCCGCTGACACAGTTCATGAGTTTATTCTTTCTCCCCACCTTCTATACACTACCACATCCTAATTTTCTTGGTATGTCTTCATTGATGATGGAGATAATAATAGTGACTAACAACTAGGGAAAGACTTTACCCCCACTTCTAACCCATCTTCTTGCCGTAGTCATGGAAATCCCCCAGCAGTAGTTGTACTTATACATGCAGAGATGTCTGCTAGTTATAAATGCAAGGAATGTGTTGGCAACTCCACAACACTGTTTGATACATGCACACATGCACACATACTTATCTTGCTGATTACTGACTGTTTGATTGTGATGGGCTTACTTTTTAGGATTTTATTGGCAATACTTACTTCCTTATTTATGAAAATCACTGCTGAGAGACTCTAAATAGATATCACTAACAGAAATAAGATACAGCTATATTCCTGTTCTCCCACTATGTCAGCATTTTAGTAGTATCTTCATTATACACTGCCAACTTTCACTTCAATCTTTTCATCCACACCCACTATTGTCATTACACTTGCCTTTAACTCTTTGTTCTTCTTTTATTTATTTCTATAAAAACAATCATACCTATTTGTATTTATGTATTATATAATCAGATTATCCTATTATTTACATATTTAACCAGCTATATTACAATTTTCTACATTCTACCTACATTAGATATATAGATATATTAGATATATAGTGCTATATTAACCAGATTTTTTTTATTAACATTAATTCTTGATGCAGAAATACATAGATCTATATGAAGTATGTCACAACACGTGTATATCAGAAAATATCTATACCTATAACCTTTACATGTGCAATGTTGAAAAAATGAATGGAATCAATTTTAATGTTTGATTCTCAAGAGTCCCATTGTTTTAAAGATCACCAGACTCCCATTCTTTTTGTATATTCTATGGGCTTATACAAATATATATATATATATATATATATATATATATATATATATATATATATATATATATATATAAAGAGAGAGAGAGTAGTAGTAGTAGTAGTAGTAACAATGGTGTTTATGCATATACGAATCTAAATATGTAAAAAAAACTTTATGATATTTTGTGATTATATATCTCATACTTTTATACTACTAGGTAAAGTATTTTGGTAAAAAAGATGGACTGTTTTTCAGTTAGGATACCAAGTACAACCATGTCTGTGGGATGGTAGGGATAATGTTAGAATGATTAAAAGGATTAATTACAAATAATACATGAAAACAGTGTGTATACAGTGTTTATAAGTTATTCCAAGGAAAATGTCCCCATTTAAAATATGCTTTGATATCTGATTATCTTCCTTGTACATTTTTTTTCTAAGTTCAACTTCACTGTTTTTTACTTTTTAATAATTATCATTTATTTGTAATTAATCCTTTTAATCATTCTAATTTTACCCCTACTATTCCACAGACTTGGTTGTACTTGGTATCCTAACTGAAAAATAGTGCATCTTTTTTACCAAAACCAACTGTTTGTATTCTTCAATCTTTTTCTGTTAGATTCTCAAACATTCATTTTTCAATTGAATCTTGATTTCCTCACTCCATGGGACTACTATAAGACTAGAGTTTCCTTTTAATCTTTTTATTTATTTATTTTTCCTTTTCAATCCATTAAACAATGGTAATTATCTCTAAGAAATCAATATTTAACCCCAATGCATAGGCATGCATGAAATATGTAAACAAATACCAAAAATATAGCTTTTTGAACTCAACACCAAATTCTACATTGATTTGACATTTCATATAATGATTAATTATTATGTCTTTGTAGACTTGACCCTCAGCTTTTGCAACTTAGAATATAATGATTTTCATCATTTTCTGAAAATCAAGCTCCAATATTTTACAATGAAAAATTGTTATCAAGATAAACTGGACTTTATACTACTTCTGCATTACAATATAAATATTTTCTGTGAAAATCTTTCCTGATATTTTTCAGTGACTTTTTTCTGTTGCTAATTCATTTGTTTCAGTTCTACCCCAAAGTAAACTTCATAAATTTCATTCTTTTGTACTATCTTTGGAGTTTTCCTCTCATTTTTATGTTCCCTACTTTATTTCTCTATATTACAATTACTTACTCTTTTTTTTTCTTAATATCTTTTTGATCTAACTTTTCCTTCAATAACGATACTTCCTATCAAATAAGAACACTGAATATGGCTTTAGCCAGTGAAGCTATTTTCACTGAGAAACACATACTCCTACGCAAGGCAGCACTAACATAACATTCTCTAACAATGGAAACACATACTTCTATTCTATCAAATTAGCTGTATTAGCTTCACATACATTCAATATTCTCAAAGATGCTAATATTACTTTATACTGTCCTATATAGATTAATCTGAATATTTATTTTTTGTTTTGTTTTTCATAAAATATTCTATATAAAATTTTATTTATAATTCTATTGATTGTTTCCTTCTCTTTCTTCTAATTTTATTTGAAGAAAAATAAACTTTGTTAAATGAGACCAAAACTAATGTTTATATTTGTTTATCCTGCCCTGAACGCCAGATATCAAATCAAAAATTTGTTGGATAAACTTAGAGGGTTAATTTATGTTTAAAACCTCCACTCTGCCAATGCCATCTTAGTATCAGCTTCTAGATTTCATTTAACACATATACACAAAAAACTCTACAAATTGACTTTTGTTTTGATGTTGGGATTTTTGTTTTGTTTTATTGGGAACAGATCATTTCCTTGTTCTTCATTGAAGACTGACTCTATAATTTCATATGTAGACAAATCAAAATGTTTTCAGATGAAATAAGATTATTTAATAGAAAAGCCATTTAATGACCTTTAATAAGAATAAAACGTAAAAGTTATTATTCTATGGCTGATGATGATATCCACGTGCCCATTAAAAAACAACCGGCAGTATGCGCTTAATATGTTTTGAAATATTATGGGTTTTGGGGGAAAAAATTTTTTTGTTTTCAACTTTGCTTTTGTCATTTCTTTGATATTTTTTGTTTTGACAATACCTGACAAGTTTTTATCCTGTTACTTTCTCTATGAAATTTGGTTATCTTGGGTCCCCAGGCCCCTGTCCCACCAAAAAGAGAAAAAAAAACAAGAAAAGCATCTCTAACCAACCAGCTTCTAAAAGTTCAAATAAGTAACAACCTTTCATGCTTATTAAGAACTAAAAAGGATTAAGGGATTTAGAGGTTAGAGCAAATAAGATGACTATTGTTTAGTACAATTGTCACCTTTTCTATGATGTCCACTTTTCAAATGTTGTTTGAGAGGAGCAAGGTCACAGTTGATTTTATAAAAATTGTGATATTTTGTTAAATCTGGACAAACAGTTGACTAATTATTCACATGTCAACTATGTAATAAAGAATGAAGTTTTCAGACCTATCCTAATGTTGACATAAATACGTATGTAGTCGGATCAATATATCTAATCTATGACACTGCAGAGCCTCAAATATGTGAAGGGCAGTGTTGTAGTTGTTTCTTGTCACATGTCATTGTGAATATTTTACCTTGCCTTCTATCTGTATTATCTTGGAGTTAGAACCTCAGCCTCACATGAGTATTTTCTTGATTGTGATATTTCCTGGTTTACACAACATAAGCATTGGAAAAAAATTTTCTTTTCTCTTCTTTCCATTCCATTCATTAAACAAGAATAATAGCCTGTAAACAGTACAGTTGAAGTGAGAGATATTAAAGAACATGGGAAGAGGAGAAAGTATTATGTAAATACAGACTCTCTCTAAACACATTTGTAGAGGTAAACATCAGGACCTGCACTAGTATTGACACTTTAATGATGGGAAAAGATATGATTTCAAGTAACTGAGAAAGACTAAATTCTGAATCCATCCAGTGTGTCCTAGACCTTCACTTGCCATTAAAGGTACAGGTTAATTGGGACTTCATTAATCATACAGAATAATACAGCTATTGATTATATCTTATTATAGACCCACAGTGGGTGTATAGGTTTGATTATAAGTAAGTTATGGATATTAATGAATCAACATGTGGTGGTATTAATTTTTGTGTCTTATAAATATACTGAACAAAGAGGACTGCTACATCAATGATTATTACAATGTGTGTGTGTGTGTGCATGCGTGTGTGTGTACTGAAAGCATACAAAGACACTTACCAAAGGATTAAGTAAAAACTGCACAATAAATCCAATCACTAAGGGAATTGGGTATTTAAGTTGATGTTTCAAACTGGCCATATCTGTGATGGCTCCAATACCAAAACTGATAATTATGCCCACTGCAGCTACACAGTAATCAAAGACCAGATCAGACAATCGTGACTTCCTTATGCCTGCTTCCAGATTGGGCACATGTTTCTGAGAGACAACAGAAATGGCCTGCACCTGAGAAGATGGGAGTCCAGACATACTGAATGTTGTCGTTGTCATCCTGTCTGCTACGGCCACTGGGTGCAAGACTCCAGAACCCCCACTGCCCACTCCAAGCAGCATCTCCAGGGAGGTGAGGTTGATGTCCTCAGCTCGAGGGAGGTATGTTGATGTCATGTCCACACCTGACGGACCACCACGTTGTCAGCCCATACGGCTGTGGATCTCACCCACCTCGAGCCTCACTACTGCTGCTCTTAACTACCACTATGACTACTACTACAATAATGGCTGCTGCTGCTGTTAACAAAGCCTCCTCAGCTGCTGCTGCTGCTGATAATAATAAAATACTTGCTACTGCTGCTAGTGACTGAGACAGCAGGATTGAAGCAGGTAGTACTATTAAGGTGAATAGGGATTTGTTCTGTAGGACAAACATGGTGGAATTTAGAGACTTTTTATGGCCTTGAATGCTGACACCTCTGCTGTCAATTAACTTTCAACACTACCATCACCTCTGCAGCCAGTTAATAATCAAAGTAGTGTGGCTACTAGTAACATTAATATTGTCCATCTATTAAACTACTACTGCTAAATTTTTTGTTGCAGTTGCTGCTATGAATCCTCTTCTTTTGTATGTACACATACACACTTTTCATAGAAGGATTTTTAGTTTGATAACAGTCATGCCAATGTTGATGATGTTGATCCTATGAGTAAATCTCTGTATGGAATCTCTCATTCAGATAATACCTCTACGTACAGATCTAGGCAATGCCTTATCCATCCATCCATTTCTTGCTTTAACTGCCCTACTGATAACTTTTTTTTTTGAGATGCTATCAACATCCCTCTTAAAGAGTAAGTAGGTGGGTAAGACCTCATTGACTGACTTCTGTATTCCTTAGTTTCTTCTTACCAGCATGCTATCACTTGGCTGCTGCTGGATATGTTCTTTCACTGTATGCACATACATACATATACAAAAGTATATGTATATTTTATATTTCATTTCTGTATAGTAAATATATTCATAACTTCCCAACCAAAAATGATGCACACTTATGGTAAGAGCAGCAAATCTAACAAGTACATGCATTCATTTACTTAACAACAAGGTCCCTGTAATGAAAACCTCAGCTCATTTCTATTCTCCCCTTGAAGTTATTTAAATTCCAGAGATAAGGGAAGAATAAAAAGAGAAAGAAATCAGCTAGTAGACAAATGCATCTTGCAATTCTTATCACTTCTCTCAAAATACACACACACACACACACACACACACACATACACACACACACACAGCAGTTAGGATCTTTTAATTACAGCCATAACTATATCAAGAATATCCATTGGTAGATATATTTATAGGAAGTAAGCATATTTGAATTCATGAGTTATGATATTCATAACCTCTCTGTTAAGAATTTGCAGAAGATATTCAGTAAAGATCCATATACTTTTACCTTTATCTGAGTACCTCATTGAGTTAGCAATCTAGATTTTAAAACCTGAACAAGGCTGTTTGCATTACTCGTGCTAATGCTCTTGGGAAAAGCATGAATCTGTCTCTTTTCTCCTCAGTAATCTATAAATAGTAGGGTAGACTGGATTCTTTAGCTTTGGTAAAGCAACCACTCAAGGAGAAGAAAATTCTAAATTCAATCCAACTGTACTTCACTTAAAAATTGACCTTTTGTCTCATCCTGTCCATATTTACGAGGTTGCATATTTATTTGGTTAAAAGCAATTCTAAAAAAATGCTTATTGATAGTATTGAATATTTATTTAAAATGTTGAAATATTTTTTTTTAAATCAACAATAACTCTTGTGAATAAAAAAAATGCTTTTCAGCATGTTTTTCTGGATTCAATGTCATCTTTTGTTTTAAAACTTATATACTTGTCTGCATCAAAATCAGTGTGTATGAAAAATATACATACATACATACACATGTATCTGTATATATATGAAAATATGTGAAGAGAAATGCAGATTGACTTTTACAATTGTTATAGAATAAACAGTATCAGCTTTATTCAAAGAATATTAAATGAAAAAAAGAAAACAAAACAATGGGGCTGATAAAACAGCTTTACATTCTGAGAAACAACTACTAACATCATTTTATACTAAAAAAATACAAACATGTAACTCAAATTTGCTGTCCCAAAACCAAAGAAAAAAGTGTATTTATGTATCTTTATACATAAATGCACTTTTTTTTGAAAAAATATATGTGCACATTCACAATCGCATCTGTTTGAGTATAAGCATGTTTATACAGAGTGGCACTGAAGTCACTTACCATTTTAAAAAGTGAATAATTTTTTTAAATAAAATTTTTTATTAGTTCAAAGTAATTTCCGAAAGTCAAAATAAATATGATTAAAAGAAAATTTTCTTTACTTTTTTTTTTATTTAAAAGTTGTTTAGTTTTTAAAATGGTGACTATTGTACCACCATAAAATGTGAGTGTATGTATGTTTGTGTGTGTGTGTGTGTGTGTGTGTGTGTGTGTGTGTGTGTGTGTGTGTGTATATATATATATATATATATATATATCGTGTGTGTTGTGTGTGATTTCAGCACACATACACACAGCTCAAGGAGCTGTATGTATATGCTCACATATATACACTTATAATATGTTCATAAGAGGACACTCAGCTGTCTTACTTGTGGAAATATATATCTAAACTATATAAACATCAATGCAACTTCTACTATAACATAAATGTATTCCAACACTTTGTGTCAAGGATCTTTTTCTTTTTATCCAAGTCCAACAAATATGAATAAATATTAAAATATTGGGCAACATGAGAATTGAGATTTTTAAAGAAATTCTATGTATAATTAAAATTGGAATTGTGTTTTTCTATGTTATTAAAGATTTTAAGTCATTTTTAATCTAAACTACTATGCCAAACTTTATTTGTGTTTGTTGGTCCAAGGATGATAGAATGTCCCAGGGACCTGATTTTTTGAATAGATATTGATCTGACATTAGGCTCCAACATAAACTACATAATATTGACCTGAGAGCATTTTAAATCTCTGGAGTTTATCAAATGATCAAATAGATTTAGAGCCTTTGATATAAAGTATACCTATACAACTTCATGGTAGAAGGAACAAACTCAAATCCATGTTTTGAATATGGCCACCTATATGTTAGATATACTCTAGTAAGTCATGAAAAAATCTAAATATTTGAAAAAGATAAAACAAAAAATATTGTAGACAAAAAAGTTCTTAAAAACTAATCAGAATTTTTCTTTGTTTAAAACTCATTTTGTTGTGATTAAATTTCTGTATCTATAGAATCTTGTTATGATACCAGGGTTTTTAAAAGTTCTCTGCTCAACCAAAAGAATGGTCTAGAACCAAGTAAACTAATGCTATTCCACATTTATCATTTCTTAATTTTTGTTAACCCTTTTAAAAAATACCCACCATCCACCTCCAAAAGTTATTCCCTTCTTGATTGGGGAGCAAACTTTTCAGTACCCTCATATATTTCAGAATTATTTCATTAAAACATTTAGTCTCCTATCTTTTTTCCTAAGTATCACTGAGTACCTCTGATAATGTCCAATAAGTTATTCTTTCAGAAAAATTTTTGTGCTAACTTCACTGTATGATAATAAATATATTTTCCTTTTGAATTCAGTGATTTAATCAGAGCTTGAGTTTTCAAAGATCCCTCATATTTTAGAAAATAGGCTTTTATATTTGATAAAATACAAAGAAAGGAATGGAACAAAAAATATTCTTGAACTTGGGATTCAATTGTAGATATTATTGCGTTTTGGATACAGATTTTCATGTACACAACTGAATAATTGCCCTGTCGGCTGAGACTGTAGGATACACCGACTGTTTCTCTGCAGACTCCCCCCCCCAAGAAGTGTCCTGAATATGACACGAAACAATCTGATGGTGAGGTTCCAGTAATGCTGGAGCTTTGGCAAATGCAGAGTACCCCTTCATTGCCATCACTCCCAGGTCCACTCTTGCCTGGAATGGTAGCACCTGATAAGAGTTCTATCTATGGGTTAAATAGAATTAAACCATGGTTTGAGTTTACGTTTTTCCATTTAAACTGCGTATCTATGCTAAACTGAATTGTTTAAAATAGAACTGTTTTGACATTTAAACTACGAACTTATGCTAAACTGAATTGCTTGAAATAGAACTGTTTTGACATCAAAACTCTGTACTTATGCTAAACTGAATTATCTGAAATAAAACTGTTTTGACATTAACTCTGTGTATTGCCCAGTCAGCTGGGGCTGTAGAATACACTGACTGCACCCCTGCAGAGGAGTAAGACCCCTCTCCCCAATGAGTGTCCTGATAATGACACTAGACAATCTGATGGTGAGGTTCCAACATTGCTTGAGCTTTGGGGAATTCAGAGGACCCCTTCATTGCCATTGCTCCTATGTCCACTCTGGCCCGGAATGGTAGCACCCAATAGGGCCCTATATATGAGTTAAATAGAACTAACTGCATACTTATGCTAAACTGAATTGTTTGAAATAGGACTGTTTTTGACATTGAAACTGTACTTACACTAAACTGAATTGTTTTAATATTTAACTGTGTGTAAACAAAATCTATACTTATACGAAACTGAATTAGCTCTGTTTGAATAAACTGAATAGCTTGGAATAGAAATGTTTTTGACAATTAAACTGTGTACTCATGCTAAACTGAATTGTTTGAAATAGAACTGACTATTTGCATAAAAATGGATTTGGTGTTAAATAACCTACAAAGGTTGATATGCCATAAAACCCAAACAACCAACCATCAACTGAATAAAGGGAGTGGGAGTATAAGGAGTAAGAGAAATAAACTGAGAGAATATTGGAATACAAAATGAAATCAGAAATATAAAAGGCACAAGGAAGGAGAGACCTTAATTTGAAAATACATGATAAAATTATATAATTATGAATACATGATATTCTAGTAATTTATAGCCTAACATCTTTTTTTATTCAATCTAGATAAAATAAAAAAAATTCCTGCAACTAGCAGATTATTGATATTTTCAAAAAATTTTGCCTAGCTTACATTTGATCCTGACAATGTCTTAGAGCAGAGGTCTCAAAATCAAGCACATGAAAGGATCATTATGTCTGGGGTAAGTGGTAGAGTAGGCCAAAATTGACGTGAGGATAGGGATTTCCATCAGTTATACTAATAAACTCCAATACAGCTCATAGATTGCTTCAGAAACCCTATAATTGTCATAATGAATATGGATGTGACAGTGATTATCTGAGGGTATATGAACTTGCACAAAAAGTCCAGTTTGAATAACAATTGGAAAATTAATTCTAATGAAATGCCCAAGTATAAAATATTGGTAACAAAAATGGTTTGAGCATAGGTCATAGAACTGTATGCTTGAGACTCCTGTCTTAGAATGCTATGAGCTGAGGTTTATACTCAATACCAGTCTCTAAGAGAAGATAAAACCATTTCAAAATAATCCTTGTAATCATTGCAGTGGCAAGAGAATGATGGGATAGAAGTTTTAGTTTGGTATGACCACTAAAAAAAAGCATAGGAACCATGAAAGTCTGAAAATAGATGATATCATCTAATTTTTTATTAAACCAAGAAAAGTATCATCTTATAACTTAAAATTGTAGGATTTCTTAAGTTCAATTTCTTAAAAATTAAAAAAATAGCAAGAGTACCTGATATTGCTTGGTGAAAAAAAAGATAAGAGACAAAATATTTTAATGAAATAACTCTAATATGTATTTTAGCAAAAGTTTATGGATACAGAAATATGAACATAGCATAAATATATAGCAAAAGCATAACAGATAGTAAGATTATTAAGAAAAATTCTGATTAGTTTCTGAAAGCTTCTTTGTACATTGAATTCTTGTCCTTCCATCTTTTTTATGTATATCAAGTCCTTTTTCACTACTTACTCATGTACATCTAACACATAGCTGATAATGTCAAAAGCATACACCTGAAATTGTCTCTTCCACTATCTATGAAGTCATAAAACATTTGTGTACTTGATGTCAGGGTTTCTCTCAATCTATACATATACAAATAGCATATTTTGCCATCCAGTGATCTCAAATGACCCCAGTGGTCAATGTTATATTGTATATATCAGATCAATTTTCCTACAACAAAACAAGTCCCTTAGGATTCTGTTTATCTTAATCTTTTTTTAGATTCCTGATCATAAAACTTAAGTTTTTAAAAATCAATTTTTCTACAATCAGATTGAAGGTTTATATGACTTGCATTCATTTAAATCATCAAAGTCCCAGGCTTCTACTGTAATTGACCTTTGAAAGATGGTAGAGAGATGCTGATAGTGCAGTGTGTATTGGTACAAAAAAGGTATCTGAGCTAAGTTCAAATTCCCGCTAAGGCTGTTTGTGTTTACTTAATAATAATGCCATTGGTAAAGACACAAATTAATCTCTTCTTCCTCAAGTAAAATAATAGGGCAGACTGGAATCTCTAGCTTTGGTAGGCAACCAGTTTTGGAGAATGAATACAAACTAGCTGCAACAGGTTTAGCAAGTTAGCAATGTTTAAAAATTGCTCAAGAAAACAAAAGGAGAAAAAAAATTGTAAATTTCTAACATCATCTCTCTGTGACACCTTCCTGGTAGAAGTGGCTTGATAAAAGAAGAAAAAGAAAATGATGATCTTTCTGAAATTGCAATGCTCTGTCAGTGAGGCTTAGAATGTGCTGAATGTATCTCCTGCAGAGGGGTAAGACCACCACCCATCCATCCAAATAGGTGTTCCAGTTATGACTCTAAACTACATCTGGTGTAGATCCTGTTCTAGATATCTGGGGAGTGTGGAGTACCATTACTTCAAGGTCCTCTCTGAACTCGAATGGTAGTACCAGTTAGGATATCATCTATGGGTCAAATAGATATGTTTGCAAAATATTTGTATTTGATACAGATACTTGATATCATATAACTGGGTACAAAAAAACTTAAGAAACTACGCAAAAAATATAACTATAAATGTACAATGTATGCAATTCTTTAACCAACAGATTAAGAAATCGTGTACATTGCATGAAATAACCCCAGATGGGTTGACATGCCATTAAAATCAATCTCTCAATCTGAAATTGCAACTCGATAGTTTATTCTCTCAAAATGACATTACTACTGCTAGTGTGGATAATTGTGAAGCAGTTAAAAATTCAGCCATAAACTTTTTTAAAATTATTCATGCTTGAGGAAGGGAAAGTCATTTACCTCAATTTTGGTAACACTGCTCATTAAACAGCAATCATAAAAGATACTAACAATGTGACATTTGATAGACAATATTGTTCACTTGTTCCTTAACCTGTCAGATATATGACACATTCAGGCTACCATTCCATAAACAATAAGGTAGGAATTATGACTGGTATACAACCATGTTCTGTAATGAGAAATGTATTTAAAAATATCACTTTCTGCTGGTAAGAACCAAAATATGATCTCATTATGCCTTTATAACATGAAATCCCTGACATCATCATAGACTGGAAAAAAAAATCTATAGAGGCTCATTGTACTTGACAAGTATCTAAAGTCATCTCTGCAATTTCATCCTAAAATACAGTTATAAATACATTAACTCTTAAGGCTACATTCTTTCTTTCTTCTTATTTATTTATTTTTTTAATACTAAGGCTGCATTAGTGCTCTGTCTTTGTAGAAAAGATGGACATTTTTCTGAGAAGAATTTTCAGACTAAGTATTCACTTGAAATATTCACTAAGTTTTAAGTAGCAATTTCCAATTTTCATGAAATATCAAAAATAGATGTTTCTTTTGCATTATGAATGAAGTTTTGAAAACACAAGGAAATGATCATCAAAGAATGATTAAAAATGAATAAAATGTTCATAAATATTTATATATAATGAAATAAGTAAATTGGTAAAAAGTGGGGGGATCTTTCATATCTTGAATAAAAGGAAACCAAAATAGAATTATCTGTTTATTGCAAAATTCAGGGGTTTATAAAGTTTTTCAAGATGTGTTGGTCTGAAGAAAGTATTATGTGGTGCATTCAATAAGTTTCCAGACTTTTTTGTACAGGCATTTAAAATTGTCGTAGACTCTTGAAAATTCAGTATGTTATTGCTATACATCTTATGAGATGACTGACCAATTTTTATGATTTCGGGTTCAAATGAACAGCTACAGCAGCAATTGGAATACACCCTACTAAAGCCTGATTGTCACAGTTGGTGAATTTCAAAAATGAAATCTGGACGTGAGGAAGAACGATATGCAATAAAATTCTGTTTTAAACTTGGAAAAAATGCCACAGAAATGTATGGAATGCTTCAGACTGCTTTTCGACCATCTTGCATGAATCGAGGATCAGTTTTTGAGTGGCATAAGAGATTCAAGGAAGGCAGGGAATCTGTGAGGGATGATGAGAGGTGTGGGAGGAGTAAGGAAGTCAATACACCAGAGTTGATTAGCCAAAGGGTTAGGGTTACTATGTTGAGGTTTTAAGGGAGTTCAGGAAGAGATTCCGTTGGAAGAGGCCAGCACTCTTCAAATCAGGTCAGTGGCATTTTCACCAGGACAATGCATCAGTCCACACCTCCATCCTTGTCACAGACTATTTGGGCATCAAGACAGTTCCTCAGCCTCCCTATTGTCCAGACCTTGCTCCCTGTGACTTTTGGTTATTCCCTAAGCTTAGAGGCTGTCATTATGAGACAATTGAGGAGATAAAAGAGGCTGTGATGAAGGTCATTGACATGCTCACACAAGAGGACTTCCATGGAGCCTTCCAGAAGTTGTTGGAAAGGTACAAGTGCATTGCAGCCGGAAGAGATTACTTCAAAGGGGACTAGAGTTTCATGTGTGTACTATCAATAAAAGTGCTCATATGAAAAAAGTCTGGAAACTTATTTTATGATCCTAACAGTTTTACATTAATTCTTCCATATAATCAAAGATGCAAACTTATATTGGTACACCCATTCTCTTTAAGATTATTTATTTTTACCAAGCCAAGACTGGCTAAATGTTCTATTCATGACGTTCCCTGTGAAATCATGTAATTTTATATTGATTTTTGTAAATATCTAGTTTAGATTTAGTTTTCTTATATCTCGAGAAAGGTAGTTTCTTGTTCTTTTGTGCTTCTTAACTTCTAACCCATAAAGATTTATATTGTTCCTACATGTCCCTCATATGCTGGCTTTTATTATTAATTTTGACTTGTATTCTTTGTCATCTTTAATTTATACTTGTTTAATTCATCAATTCATAGCAGTGAGATACACACAGATC
Source organism: Sepioteuthis lessoniana (assembly GCA_963585895.1). Classification (NCBI taxonomy): domain Eukaryota; kingdom Metazoa; phylum Mollusca; class Cephalopoda; order Myopsida; family Loliginidae; genus Sepioteuthis; species Sepioteuthis lessoniana. Next base: position 53,245,616 of record OY757917.1, read on the forward strand.
AGAAAGAGTAAAAGATAAGTTCTCAGTAAGATTCAAATCCATGTCGTCTTTGTCATGAGGAAGCCTAGTTAAATGCACCAACTGACTTATAAAGAGCCACTGGTTTACAGAAGCTTAAATCTCACCAAGAACTTTATTATTTCTGACCTATATTGTTCCTTGCTGTTGTAGATTGATGACTCAAGTGAATTGTGATAAAAAGCAAATATTAAAGATGACAGAAAATACTTGTCAAAATTAATAATAATGGTAATGGTTCATAAATCTTCATCTTGAGAAGAAATGCTGGACATTATTGGTTATTCAGTACCTTCAGTATTGTTAAATATTTATGTTCCCAGAAAGTATATCAAAAAAGTATAAGTTGTAGTCATTTTTTAAATTTAGTTAATTTGTTTATCTCAATCACTTTCTCTGTACTATTTTGAAAATAAGCACTTTTAATCACAGATTCACTTTGTTACATACATTCTAATCATTACAGCCCATATTTCTATATAAACTTGTCTGCTTTTAAATTAGTGCATTGTTTGCATTTGTGGGGGCAGGTAATAATAGGCTGAATTATGGTCCCGACTCCCTCATCTATTTCATTATAACTCAGTTGCAAATCTATATTTTCTCCCTGGTCCTTTTTTTTTTAAGACCATAGCAGGATCCTGGCTAGAATTTAAATGTACATACATCTGTGATATTTTTGTATAGACTTCCAAATACTCAACTAATCAGTTCATTGATAAAAAATTATTTTTATCTTGCAAAGAAGTTTTTTTTTAATATTTTAAAAGAATTAACATGGCATATCATCCAAGATAATTGAATGAAAAGAAAGCAGCTGTGATAGAGGCTGCAGTCAAGAAATTTTTTTATTTGTTTGTGGAAATAGTTGCTCTGCTTTACTTCTTTTCATACAAAATATTGTTTGCTCTCATCTTCTATGTTAATTTTTTTCTGCCTACTGAGCAGGTTTTTCTTTTGTTAAGATGTATTAGAATATTGTTTTGTCAGTTTTTTCTTTGTTACACTGAGATTTTCACAATTAGGTTATCTTTGGTTTTGTAAAAACTAAAATTCTTGCTTGTTATATTGTAGAAACATTTTTTCCTTATTTGAATTCATTGTACCAGAAATGTTTATCAAATATCACTTGGAAATAATTTATAGAATTACTTTACTTGTATGATACTTTACCATTTATATTATAATGATCAGATTTCAGTATATATGTTACTATAACACAGCAAAATAAGTACACCAAGATTTTTGTTTGTACAATAGTGTTAAAATGAATAAAGCAATTTTCAATATCATCTGCAACTAATTTGCATAGCAATTAGGTATAAAAGGTTCACACTTTAAAGTATGAAGCTTACATACCTATGATTTTAACTACAAGTTAGTTATGATAGGTTGATAGCCCAACATCATAATTGCTGTACAAACTCATCAGTAGTACTATCTATCATGATAATCTACATACCCCAAACATCCAATTATCAAAGAGAGCATAACTCACAGAAACTCTTGAAAAGAGCCTTAATTAGTTGATATTTTATGGTCAGATGCTAATTATTAAGTTCTGTTATTCTATTGATTTGCAATGAAAATTCTATAAGACTTGACATTGACCTTAATGACTCTCAAAGGTGACTTTTAAATAAGTCTTACTAAAAAGAGTAATTAGTATTATAACTTTTTGCTTGTACTTGAAAATTTTTCTCTGAGTGAAACAACATTATGTACTAGAGAAAATCTATTGAAAATCAAATCAAATTCTAAAAAGAAATCCTAAAAATTTGACTGAACTTGCAACCTCCAGTTAATTTATGCTCTCTGGGCAATGGAGGTTGTCTCTTAAGTTATTAATTTCTTCTTAATATGCATTGATGTCACTACTAATGGCTTTTGCTCAGTGTTGCAGGCAATGAATGACTCCTTTCTTTACAATATATTGATGGTGGGAATTGAAGTTGAGGTATTATCCAGTGAAAGACAGCATAACATCAGCTCCGAAAAATTTTTATTGAATGACAGAGAACAGACCTGAAAACTCGTCACAGTCTATCTCCCCTATGTCAAAAGCCTAGCCAAAAAGATTCAAAAGATATGTAGTCCATATGATATCAAGACAATATTCAGGAATGGTCCAACTCTTTGAAAATATCTCTTCCAAATCAAGCCCCCAACAGAATACAGCATGAGCTAAGGTGAAAAATTGTGCATAATTATAATAATAGTCATTCATTGTGTTAATAAAAATGTTTAGTTTATAATTCCCAAAAATTTACTCTAAATTGTCTAGCAGGACATGTAATATTATGGATATAGGCATTTGGTTAATGAACTGAAAGTGAAATCATTTGGGGTTTGCTGGTTCAGTCCTGACTACAGGTAAAATTAACAAGGAATACTTAGTTATACCCAGTTATGGTTAATGGAATAATCTACCCATGTATTAAATAAAAAAATTTGGTGCAAAGTTCCATGTAGGCTCCTGAGTTTGACAAGAAACACCAAAAAGAAGGCCAAAAGACACTTTGGCCAAAACATTGTGAATATAACAATAAATATGTAAACAATAGTCCAAATAATTAAATGATAAAAATAAACAGGTAGTGACTGACTTCAGCCATGAGGTACTTGTATACAAATATAAATTGACATCATTCATAATCATTCTTTACAGAAGCCAATAGGATTGTATCAGTATATCTATGTATGCATATATCCTATTTATTCATTTAAAAATGTCTATCCAATGAATTAACTAGCACTAGTTAATATAATTCTTTTTCATTAGTTTCTTTGTTTTAATAAGTTTAAAATAAAAAGCTTGTTTGTTTCCTGAAATAGTCAATAAATTTTTATCTTCCTTTCAGCTTAAGAATATGCCTCTATTTTTGTATTGAAGTAGCTATGTAGAAATAGGATATTACTTCCCAAAATTCTATTTTTATTTATTTTTATTTTTTTCCCAAAATTCTATTTTTATTTTTTTTTATTTTTATTTTTATTTTTTTTTTTTTACGGTGGGAGGGGGGCATTTTTCATTATCATGACTGATACTTAAGGATGTCTTTATATCTTTAAATTTTGTCAAATAAATTTACATATTTCAACATCTCAATGATAACAGATTCCCTTACAATCATAGCTACAACCCAATAGCTTCACTGTGACCTGCTATAAAAGCAATAATGGTATCATTGATCTTGATTTTTTTCTACATTCTTTCTATCTGTTCATTGAAATTATTTCTGATCAATGTCTATTTTGGATGTCTCCCATAACCAATTAGGTCATCAGAGAGACACGCTAAGTATTTCCCCTTCAAAGAAATGTAGGCTACCTCATACCCATCTAATCTCTAAGTAACATAAAACAGATTGAACTGGGTTACATGCTATCAATAGTAAGGAATAATACTTGACCAGATCTATTACCAAATGTTCAAGATAGATTGCCTTTACGAGGCTAAAGAGCTTCAACTTTTCTACTATTTAATCATAACTAGCAGAGAGAGAAGTAGATTCATGACTTTTTTGTGAGTATTAGTACAAAGTGAGCACAAACTGTTTCAGCTAAAGTTACTTGGTTAGTTGATTCCATTCTCTATGTTGCTAACTATCAAGCCACCCTCACCTCCACTGAGTCAGTAATATTTGTTATTCAGTTTTATCCTTGCCCTGTTGCAATAGCCTTAACTATTACTTGGAGCCTTAACAACACTCATCCCAATAATATTCTGCTCTATTTAAGGTATGACACTATAAGCTCCTCTGCTCCTGGGTGCACATATTAAGTTCAATAATGTCTATATATATATATATATATATATATATATATATATATGCATGTAGGGATGAGTATATCTGTATAGGTGTGTAAGTGGTCATAGGTAGCATATATACAGTAATATCAAAGAGATAGCTAAAACAAGTTCGGAAGGTCAGGCAGATTTTGATAGATGATAAAATAGAAAAAGAGGAATTTCTCAATAAAGATGAAAGAGTTTTTTAAAGGTCATTGGCACTATTACAGTCAGAGGTCAGTACTTTAGGTTCATGGAAAAGGTTTGGAGATTTCTTTCCTGGAATCAAAATCGCGTTATCAATGTTGCAAGGTGTTACATGCCCCTTGCTTCTTGAATAGGAAGAACCCAAGGAGAAAACAGCAAGTATATTATCAGAATTTCTTTTGCTTTTCTTTTTTCCTTATGGAACTAGTTCATAGCTTGTATAGTTTCAATCAAACACGATAGCTGATAGATCTCCTTTTGGAAATAATCACTAGGATGGAGAAACATTGGCTATCTAGCGAAACTGCAGAGGCCGCAATGAAAAATTGCCACAAAGGCAATTGCCTCCAACTTTCAGAAATCAAATCAGAAATTGAAAGATTGTGATTTAACCTAGAAACTGGATTTCTTGAATCAAGGAACACTGTATTGATATTGAACTGACAAACAAGTGTATTTTTTTCCAAGTATTTTTACTCAAAATTACAAAATTCATTTTAAGTTTGATGTTTTTTTTTTCTTTAACTCTGTGTGAAAAGGAATGTATTGTCTCTACTTGTCTTTCAGCATTTCAGATTTGTTTATCACTACAAAACATTTGCTTCTACAAATAATCTGTCCTCTTCAGTGACTCTTTAATGTTGATTCAGTCTGCTTAAGATTTTACAGAGAATTCACACATTAGTCAAGAAGAAAAAAGATTTAAAAGAGCAGGTTCTTTTCTGTTTATCTATAACAAGCATCATGTATCTACTCTGCTTATTCATTGCTTCTCTGTTCTAGCAAGTGCTTTTGTTAAACTGCATTTTTTTCCATGATATTTTCTTAATGTTTTGAAGACAACTGTGCAGTTTCTTTATAAATTTTTTTAAACCAACCACAAATTCCCTAGCCCAAATCTACTCATCTCTATGATCTGAAACTGCTGTCACCCAAACTTTTACAAGGTGTGGTTACTATGAAAGCAGAATATTGATTGGCACTCCCTGCAGTAAGAGTGATTCCAGGATCCTAGCATAAGGCTTAAAACTTTTTGCTAGATCTTTGCTGATTCTTATCTTGATTCGCCATGATAAATCTTATCATCAGCTCTCAGCATTTCTCTCTACTCTCCATTTCCTTACAAATAGTGCCTCTAATCAAATAGGCTGTGCCAACACAAATTATGATTACCAAAATGATATCTGCCCTTTAACTAGCTAGCTAACTTGCACCTGAGATTTGTTAGGGTACAGATCAATTAATTCTGGCATTGTTTAAGGTGCAACTGGGCCCCCAAAATTCTTATCTTTTGAGAGGACATTTCAAAAGAAGCAAAATTATAGTTGCATCAGTAAAGTCTGAATTTCAATCCACAAACAGTTTGCCCAGATCAGGATAAAACACACTCACTTGGAAGCAAACATTAAAATTTTACCTTGAATTATGCAGCATTAACTCCTTTTGTATCTTTTACTCACAACGGGTTGTGACATAATTGTTTATCAAAGCATGGATATTTTCAAACCTCGAGAGGAATGAAAAGGAAGAGAAGAAAAACTTAGCAAAAATGCAGGAAGCAATTTTAGCAACAACATAAAAAAACAGCATTTTTCATACAGAATATCAATATGTAGAAATAAATTTCAGTGTGATACTATGAAAGTTGTTTGCATATATTTGATGTGAGAGAGATTTTCTTATGCATATTTTGTCTATTGTTATCAAAAAGAGGGCATTAGGAATTTTCCACAAACCTAATGTGCTATTACAATTACCAGTGAGTTCAATTCTTATTGGATGCTCAATACTTCTAGCCTTATGCCACAAGTAGATTAAGCTTAGCAAATAATTTTTAAGTTGCCCAGTCAGCTGGGGATTTAGAATACAGTGACTGTATCTCTGCAGAGGGGTAAGACCTCCCCAAGAATGTTCTGTGAATGACTCTAAACAATCTGATGGTGAGTTTCCAGTGATACTGGAGCTTTAGGGAATGCAGAGCACCACTTCATTGCCATCACTCCTAGGTCCACTCTGGCCTGGAGTAGTAGCACCTGATAGGGCCCTATCTATGGGTTAAACTACAAACTTATGCTAAACTGAATTCTTTGAATTAGAATTGTTTCGCTAAACTGAATAGCTTGAAATAGAAATGTTTTTGACAATTAAACTGTGTACATACATTTAAACTGCATACTTATGCTAAACTGAATTGTTTGAAATGGAATTGTTTTTGACATTGAAATTGTACTTATGCTAAACTAAATTGTTTAAAATAGAACTGTTTTGACATTTAACTGTATGTAAACAAAATCTATACTTATACTAAACTAAATTGTTTGAATTAGAACTGTTTGACTAAACTGAATAGCTTGAAATAGAAATGATTTTGACAATTAAACTGTGTACTCATGCTAAATTGAATTGTTTGAAATAGAACTGATTATTTGTATAAAAATGAATTTGGCATTAAGTAACCTACAAAGGTTGATATGCCATAAAACCCAAACAACCAACCAAGAATTACTCAAAGTTGACAGAATAAATCAAAGAAAAAATTGAATTTAGGCTCCAAGTAGAAACAAGATGATTATTCGAAAGAATGCAAAATAAAAGGGTAGAAAAAAAAAACAACCGGAATAAGTTAACTGCAATAGGTCAATATATGACTCTTATTGATGTAGAATGCAAAGAAAATTGTATTAAAAGATTATAAAAGGAGCATTCAAAATAGAAGAAATATAATAGTTCAAAATACTTTTTTGGAAGAAAATTTATTATCTCACTATGAACCTATGTATATTGTTTGCTAGTTTTGCAACACCAGTCATTTTTCATCAGATGGTAAATTCAGTGATTACTATCATAAAGTGAGGATACTACTGACTAACCAAAGAGAACTACCAGAAAATCTTTGTGACTTGATCAATCTAAGAAAAATTACAAACATTTCAAAAACATCAAGTCTTACAATTCACTACTTTTTTTCCTTCAGTTGGAGCACATATATCAGATGCTCTTAGCACATAAATAATCCTATCATTTTTATGAGTACTATGCTAGTATATAAAAAGCAATAAGACATATACTTATTAGTCACAAAACTTGTCACACTTCTGAGTAATTAGAAATTCTGTTTTTGTATGTTGGTTTTTCTAAGCACACTCATACATAGCATTATATTATAACTTTATGTTACTACCAAATAATGAGAAATTCTGTTTTTGTATTTATCAATTTTGTCAATTTCAAACTGTATGAGAAAATAATTGGAATTTATTATTGTTTATTTTTATATTTTTTTAAATGTTATATCTTATAGGTTTTAAAATAACTGAGATTTTTATTGTTACAAGAAAAAAGTGTTAATCTGTGCATAAATAATTCCATCATATAGAACAGGAGTCAGAATTAAAAGTCACTGGAAATGTATCTTAATACCTTTTTTATTGACATATTCTTGACTTCTTGCATTTTCTTTAGCACATTTGCTAATATTCTGCAAAATCTATAATTTCATTATTTCTACATAACATCAAACATATTCTAATTTATATGCTGATGAGAATTTTTCACTAACTTCCATAACTCTAATCGGTTTTCACTCTCCATTGGTTTTCTCTTCAGAGATGTCACATTACCATCATTGTAAATGAGTTAAGGTTAATGTTGCCACTTTCTTGTGAATTTCTTATACATTTATTCTCCCTATTTCTCTTCATTCTTTTACAAAAGCTTTTTGCAATCATTACTGCAAGAAAAAAATGTTGGTTTAGAAGTTAATGTTGGCACCTGTATGCACAGATAAAATATATTGATTTTGTATTTTAAAATCATCAGAATTGAATCAAGTTGTCAATAAAATTCTTTTGCAATATTATTATTCCAAGCATTGCAGATTTAGGCCTTTAAAGTAGGTCTTTTACTGGGTTTTGGATAAAATTTTGTGTCCTTAGCAATTATGAAAAAATCAGTTAGGAATAAATCTGCTTCCAAACTATTATCTTATCAGTTGTGAAAGAACCATGAAATAAATAGGATTATTCATCATGAAAAATGTTTGGGGGGGATTTTTATGGTGGCTGTGTTTTCCACAAGAACCAGAGATTGGTGTTAAAACTTGGTATAAGCCAGGGTTTCAAATGCTGATTTTTAGAATAGGCAAGTCAGGTCTTATGCAAATAGAACATTTGTGCAGCAAAATGACCTCTCCCATGTAACCTTGTGCTAGACTAAACTTTAATAAATTTATATATTAATAAAATTCTCATTATAATTGTTATATATATAGATATATATAATTTTTGTTGTAGGTCCAAAGAGAAAATTAAAATATTTTAAAATAGTTAGGTCCATGAAGAGATTTGTATTTTTTAAATTTATTTTAACTATTACACACAACAAAATAAGCCAAACTACCACACATACAACTCCTACACACAATAAAAATGGACAAACTACTACGCATACGACTTCAGAAAAAACAAAACAAACCCATTCATATTCAATAAAAGCCACCCTATAAACGACAAAGCAAAAAAAACTTTATTTAGAAAATACAAACCAAAATTACTATTTTTTTAATACAAACAAAAAACATTTTTTAGAGAAAATGAACTGGAGGAAAAAAATAATATAAAAAATAACATTAAACCGAAAATTATAAACTTATCTACACACAAGTTAAATAAAAACCAAATAAACTTACTCAAACTAGGTCTTAAATTTTGCCCCACTCCAAGAAGCAACATAGGAGAACTTAAAAAGATCTCAAAGAATTTGAAAGGAAATTTAGACTAATAGAAATATTCAAAAATAAAAAAGATACAGATGACTCCCTTGTAAAGAATAAGACCAAATTCTTTCCAGACAAAAACAACTATAGTGAACTAAACACATTCTTCAAGAAATTATGGAATATCAACCTAAAAGAAAAACCAACGTAAAATGACCTCTCACAAAAACAAGCCTTAAAAAATATACAGAAAAATGAAAATAATTATAAAAGAAGCAGACAAGGGAAGTGCCATAGTCATCTTAGATAAAATGCACTGCAAGACAAAAATGCAAGAAATATTGAAAGATGAAACCAACTACAAACTAATAGATACAAACATAGATAATAATATAGTATAATATAAAGAATTACAAAATTCTACAAAATACACAACAAATCATTAACTAAAAAAGAAAAAGACTTCTTAACTAACTATATCTCCATAACCAGTAACTTCTATGGACTACCGAAAATTCACAAGTCCAAACAAATAAAAGATGCCTTAGAAACACAAAAATCTAAGTATATAGAAATTCCAAACCCCAGTGACCTCAAATTTAGACCCATTATTGCAGGCCTGTCATGCCTGACAAGCAGACTTAGCAAACTAACAGACATTTTACTACAATTTTTCTTAAATAAGATAAAAAGCTATATTAAGGACAACATAGATTTTTTTAAACACCATACCAGAAAAAAATTGATCCCAACGCACTTATAGCCACATTTGACGTCACAAACCTATATAGCAATATCCCCTATGAATTAGAAAAACAAGCCATCTCATTTTGGATAGATAAATACCCAGACACATTATACCCAAGATTTAGCAAAAAATTTATCATAGAGAGTATAGAAATAATCCTTAATAATAACTCCTTCCAATTCAATAACTAACTATATCCAGACCCCAGGAACAGCTGTGGGAACTAAAATGGTGCCAACATACACTACCCTAACCCTAGCATATTTAGAAGAAAACCTATATGAAATAATTGGTAAAAAAATACAGCAATGACATAAAAGAAGAATTTACCAAATCATGGAAAAGATATTTGGATGATTGCTTTATATTCTGGAAATACCCATGGGGAGACATCAACGAATTACACAGCCTACTACAAAACCTACCCCCCAAAAAAAATTTATTATGGAACACAAACCAAGAGACACCCAACAACATCTTCACTTCAAAAGCCACCACCCCAAAAACTGTATAAAACACTCTAGCACATAGAATACACACAATAATCACAGATAAAAACCTAAAAAATCTCACCTTAAAGAACTACACACAATCCTACACCAGGGAGGGTACTCAACAATACTAATAAATAAAGGGTTGGAATTAGCAGAAAAAATACCACAAAAAGAATTAAGGAACCCGAAAAAACACAAGAAACCCTTAACATACGTTGCAACCTACAACAAAAATAATCTAGAACTATTCACAGAAATAATGAAAAATGTAGAAGAACTTAAAGACAAAATCAAAGAAATACTAGACACAACAAAAATCATTAAAAGCCAGAAACAACCCAAAAATCTTGAAAGAATACTCACCTCTTCTACATTCGGAGAAAACACAACACAGAGTTACCAAATGCAATAATAAATGATGCAAAATATGTGATATAATTATACAAGGTAAATTCTATACCTTTAAAACCCAGAAACCTAATTCAAAATAAATGAAAACTTAAGCTGCAACTCAGAAAATATAGTCTACATAATTGAATGTAGCAAATGCAAAGAAATATACATAAGGTCAACACAGGCTCTTAATACAAGGGCATCACTACACCGGAGTAATATTAAAATAGAAGAAAATAGAAAATCAAATGTTTCGAAACACCTATACCAATGTATATAAAGGTTTTTTGTCTGTACGCCTTCAAGTATTCTACGGATAGTCAATATTTGTGAGGTCATGGATCTATTTCTTTGGAAGCCATTTTGGTTCTTCCTAAGAATATTGTCAATTTTGGGTTCTCTGCAATTGCGTAGTAGGGCATTGTATATTTTGGCTGCTATGGATGTAAGTGTTATACCTCGGTAGTTCTTGGCTAATCCGAGGTCATCCTTTTTAGGGAAAGGGAGTATGCATCCCTTCATCCATCTGTCTATAGGGTTTTGATTATATACTGCATTACAGTGTCAGAGCAGTATGTCGTTGAATTGCCTGGTCTTCCATATGTCTGGGGGAATTTCATCAAGCCCTGAAGCTTTTCTATTTTTAATTTTTACAAGTACTGAGTCAAGTTCTTCTAGAGTAAACGGTCCTAGTTTGATGTCTAATTGCTTACTCATAATTCTTGTGATTGGTTCATGTGTAACTTTTGGTGGGTTTTCTTGTAGATTCTCGAAATTCTGTTTCCAGAGTTTTATTCGTTCTTCTTGGTTGGTAGATTTCAGTTTAGCTTTGGTAGTGCTCTTCCTTCTGCTCACTTCATTTATCATTTACCATGCTATCCTGGATTGCCTATCTTTCACTGAGTCTCTAATCTTATCTATCTGATTTTGTATGTATTCTTTCTGTTCTTTTAGGTATATGTTTGCTAATTCATTTTGTACCGTTTTTAGTTTCAGGGCATTTGTGTTAGTTGGGTTCTTCCTATTGCATTTGGAGGCAGTTTTCGCGTCTGCACGTTTTTCTCTAACCGCTAATATCTCCCATGGGACTCTAGATTTTGTTCTATGTTTTATTGGTATGTATTTCGCTGCTGCTTCTAAGTGGGCGTTGACAAAATTCTCATATTCATCATTCGGAGTACATGGTTCTGTCTTCTCCGTAGAAGGCATACCAGCAAAAAACCTGCGGGCTACAATATTATTTGTCAACTTTACAAAGGCCTTTGATTCTATTCACAGTGGGAAGATGGAGCAAATTCTACTCGCATACGGCCTACCAAAAGAAACCCTCAAAGCCATAATGATTCTCTATAGAAACACCAAAGTGAAAGTACATTCTCCAGATGGAGACACAGACTACTTCAACAAAGTAGCAGGTGTACGGCAAGGAGACATACTAGCCCCATACCTCTTTATCATCTGTCTAGACTACATGATTAGAACATCATCTGATAAAATCAAAGAAAATGGTTTCAAGCTGACAAAGCAAAGAAGCAGAAGGTATCCCGCAAAAACAATTACCGACGCTGACTACGCCGATGACATAGCGCAGATGCACCCGCCCAAGCCGAAACCCTACTACATAGTCTGGAATGAGCCACTGCAGGCATTGGCCTTCATGTCAATGCACACAAAACAGAATATATGTGCTTTAATCAAACAGGCAACATTTCCACACTAAACGGTAGCTCTCTGAAACTAGTTAACAAGTTCACCTACCTAGGAAGCAGTGTCTCATCAACCGAGACAGACATCAACACACAACTAGCAAAGGCATGGACAGCTATCAATAGACTATCAGTCATATGGAAGTCAGACCTGACCAATGAAATGAAATGCAGTTTCTTCCAAGCAGCAGTCATGTGATACTGCTGTATGGATGCTAATAAAAAATATGAAACCAAAATTTAGAACAAATTTTGATTGCATTAAAAATTCATTATACATTATTGCACTTTGACTAGTATCTTTATTTTGGTAACCCTATCACCAACTGCATCTTCTACAAAGGGGGAGGACCTCCCTACAAAAAGTGGTATGACTGATCCATGGTGAGATTTGAGTTCTGGAGATCTGGGGAGTTTGGAGTACCCTTTCAGTACTATTACTCTCATGTCCCCTTTGACACAGAATGGTAGTACCTGTCAAGGTCCTATCTATGAGTCAAATATATCTGTTTAAAAATCATTTGTGTTAGATAGGTATACATGATACCATATAATTGGTTACAGATTATTTGTATTAAGAATAGTTACTTAAAACTATAATTGTTTACTAAGGATTTTATTATTATTACTTGCAATTTTTTGGTATTAGATAGGAATACTTGAAATCACATAATTCCCAGTAAACAAATGTTTATTATTAGATATGAATTGTTACTGTAAACCATATAATTGTATATAAATTATTAGTACCATATAGGAATACTTGATACTATATAGCTGTGCAAACAAATGATTATTATAATCAAATAAAAATGTGTCATTTGAAAAAAAAAATGATTGTAAGGCAATGTTGAAAATATAAATAGTTATGATTTAATCAAGCATTTACAAATTAATCAAATTTTGGCATTAAATAACCCATAAACCTAACTAAAACTTATCTTGGTTATTATAGTCACATCTGTTTAGCTATTGTACCCTTCTGGTCTTCTTCAAGTGTCTATTATGAATTGCAAACAATATCTATTATTCAATTCATGGAAATAGATTGTTCTCATTCCACTAAAATTTTTTGTATCAATGGATTTTTCCTATTTAATTTATCCTTACGATGTCACTTGTCTGTCTCTTCCACTTAATCAGAAAAAATGAATGTACTACTTGATCCAGGAATTGAACTCATCACTTCCAGATATCTAGTTATACTTGAGTCCTTGTTTTAATCCATTTGGCTATTGTCCTGTAGGATAATTGGATGGAGGTAAATTGGAGTTTTAAATCTAATGTTATTTGCTTTCTCTTCAACAGAACCAAAATATATATCTTGTTGCATTAAGTGGTGGAAATGTTTAGTTTTAAGACTAATGTCCTTTTTTTTTAATTAGTCTAAGTTCATCAGTGTATAATGATGATAATCCCTCACCCCAGAAATTCAGACCAAAATTAAAAGATCATTTGCAAGACTGCATTTTTATGGAAAACAATTGTTACTAGATAAAATCTTATGAAAATTTATATTTACAAAAATCTTTATCAAATTTATCAATCATGCTACAGTCATTTTGAATTAATAAAACTCAAAGAGCAGAATTCACTGTAGTTTGTTCATAGATTTATAAATAAATGCTAAGCTACAATTATGAACTAATTAAAAACCAAAGAAATTTTATTTATCTTGCCTAGAAATGTATATATAAAACTATTGAGGTTTATTTAAGGAAGGGAATCAGTAGGTTTGTAGCCTGTTACATATTTATAACCCGAATTTCAGCCCCAAATTTTTCTCCATATAATGTTTAATCTGTGTGATTAATAGTTACCACTGATATTGCCAAAGAGATTATATTGAAAAATAAATATTTGTTATTTACTTAAGTTAGCTTAGTTTAGCATAAGGCCAGAAGTATGGAGCATCTAGTAAGAATTGAATCTAGTAGATTCAATTCTTATCTGCTAACTTAGCTCATGAACCATTACACTATGCAAGATATCAAAATGTATGAAATGTTTTTCTTTATCATTATTGACTTATTCATGTACCTCTGTACATCAAAAGATATGGTACTTCATGTCTACATTTGTATAATTACAATACTAGCTAGAAGAGTTCTACTGGTATTGTACTATTTGTTGCATGTTCAGAAAATAGAATAGTTAATCCATCTGCCTAATACAACAAGGAGTGTGGCTAGACACTCAGCAAGATAAAAAATAAGACCTGTTAATAAGTAGATGAAGTCTTTTGTAGGGTCAGTGGCTGTTGAGCACATACCATAAAGGAGAAGAAGAGTATCTCAACATCAAAGCCATATTTGGCCATTCACTGCAACTGATCCTACATTAACTATCCTCAACTCCACCTTGCTGCTAGATCTTGGAAAAGGATATTGAGTGAGTCTAGATCTGTGCAACCCTTTATCTATGAGGGTGGGCTGAAAAATTCATAGCCTGACATATCTGCTGATGATGACTTTTTTGATCAATGTGATCCAAGGACTGTAACACTTATGGAAGAATTGTGTGGAGTGCAAGGGGGACAGTGAAAAATTAAAACTTATTTGGTCACATTCCATGAGAGTATCTTAGTCAGCCTATGAAAAATTCAGCCAACCCTTGTATCTAAATGTACTCATTCACATGCTTTTTCTTTCAATGATCTTCCTTGAGCAAGAAAAATATTTTTTTTAAATGTATATATTGATTTATCTAAGCAATTTAATATACTTTAATTCTCAGGTGGATATACAGAGTAAGAATTTCAAAGATGAGGAAGAATGCTAAATTTCCTTTGGGTGAAACATGTATTCAACATCCTGTTGGCTAGGGCTGTAGAATATGCTAACTGCATCTCTGCAGAAGAATAAGACCCCACCCGTCCCAACAGGGTTATCTGCTGGCCATGGGTAGTAACTTATAATATATGAGGACAGAATCATGGTGACTGAGCAAATCTGTGACCTGGCAGCACTCCTTTTTTGGCTCTTTGAGCTAGACAGATGGTCAGAGAGGCCCAATCCAATCAATCAGCTAGTTATATCAATCCCTCACACCTATACAGTTAAATTCCGACTGTATTCTTCAAATTGTTCTTGTGACAAACATCCACCCAAACCTTTTTATCTTAAAGGTGTGAATCAAATTATTAAAAAAGTCTCTGTAAATCAACATGCAAAATCAGTTTCGTTGCCGTTGTTGTTTCTTCTTCTTCTCTGTCTCCTTTTTGTAGCTGCTTCTTTTACTTCTGTCAAATCTGGTTTTTCATTTGTGCTGCCAAAGCAGAAATTTGTTGTCTTATGTTGAGCTGAAAACTTGCTTATGCAAAATAAGGGTCTGTTGCATAAGCGAAATTTCAGCACTACTCAGCCACCACTATGATCAGTTTTTCATTAGCTGACGTCCTGGGTTTGTGGTGGCCATCCTCTTCTGCACTGACAACATACCAAATGTTGTCTTTTTGACCAACGAGGATGAGCATTCTCACAAATGGCAGCCAGTGATTCACTCTGCTTTTCGCCCTATGCTACAAGATGCTGGAATGCAGTGGCTGAAGGTCAATCATATTGAGAGAAAGAAGACTTTAACTATTGTTTAATTTTAAAGCACTAGGTTTTGGTTACTGAAACCCTAAAATGAGCAAGGGATTGAAATACCCCCCTTGACACGAGTATCATGGTCCATATGTTTCCATCTCAACCAAGTTGAGTGGGTATCCTCCTTGATAACTTCCTAATAGAAATTTAGTCCAGTCTACAGAGGCTGTAAAGTATGTTGACTGCATTTCTGCTGGTGGGGATAAAATCCTACTCCCAACAAGTGTCCTGGATATGACACTAAACCATCTGATAGTTTGACTCCAGTTCTTGATCTTTGGGGAATGTGAAGTACCTCTTCATTGCCATTACTCACAGGTTCACTCTGACCCAGAGAGGTAGTACCTGTTAGGATCTTATCTATGGGTCAAATGGTGTCTTTGTTATATTGTCATCTGCTGATTCATGCAGAAATATACATATATATACTGGATACATACTGACGCAATGATAACAGACGCATGCAGGAAGACTTCTTTAACAAATATATTTACCTCTCACTTTATTGCAAGGGTTCGAAAGGGTTGTTCAGGGTTTGCGTGTGAGAGGGAACTGGAGACCGAACATAAACTGTAATATTTTGACCCCACTGTTATGACCGTTACGTTGTGTCTTTCTTGTTCTCTAGGGCTGCTCAACCGGATACTGGCTTTCTTTACTGCATCTATCAGCATCTTCTCTGGACCCCAAACTCCATCGGGGTTCCCGAGGGCCCCCTCAGTCGGGTGTGGCTTTCCCTACCACATCTCGTCTCCAACTGTCTGGAACTCTACTGGCAACTTCGACTGGCCCCCTGGGCATCGAACTCAACTGGAACCAGAACTCAATTCAACTGGCTCGTCGAACTCAACTGAATTATGTAATCGTTCAACGCCCACTCAATCTTTGAAATCGAATGTTTAATCGTCATCAAGTGGAAATAACTGTCATGCAGTTCAGCGGTCACTCTCTTCTGGTGCATCAGTCTATCAGAGTATCATGGGATTTTTTTTTTACCTCATCCCATTTCATCAGCCAATTTCCGCCCACACGATTTCCTCTCATAACTGCCATTAGAATGTGTCACTTCCTTCCAGTGCATCACCTTGAATGGCATTTTTGGCGAGGTCAAAAGGTCAAAACATAACATCTTGAGTATGACACTAAACTGCATATGATGGTGAGCCTCTAGTCTTGAAGGTTTGGGGAATGTGAAGTGCCCCTTCATTACCATTACTCACAAGTCATCTCTTGTCCAAAGTGATAGTATCTGTTAGGGTCCCATCTATGGATCAAATAGAAATATTCAATCATTTACTATACTTTAAATCATTTAACTGTGTGCAAACAAACTATTAAATTGAATTATTGAGATTACAAAGTAATGCTTAGAACCATTTAACTGTGTGCAATGTTAAATAGAATTATTTATGTTAAATAGCAATACTTGAAACCATTTAACTGTGTGCAAACAAATGAGCTCTGGCTTGTTTTAAAATGTTACCAACAAACTATTCATTTACAAATCATATATAATTAAAATTGTATATGTATAAACAGGATTTAACATTAAATAACCTACAAAGGTTGATATACCATAAAATACAACCCACCAACCAACCAAAATTGAACTCTGTGATGGTTAGTGGTGCACAGATCCATTGAAAACAATGTATATGGCGGGGGGAGACCCCCCCCCCCAAAAAAAAATCTCTCAGAATCTGAGTCAGACAATGAAATAACGAAATTCCTAAGATTTATTGTAATTGAATCCCTGGAAGAAACTTCTTTGGCCAAACTATCACCTTTCTCAGAGTGATCTCCAGCAGAGTGAAGCCATAAACTGGGGAAAAAAATTAAAACCCGTAATCTACTTCTAGAAGTAAATTAGAAAAAAACATTCGGAAAATTTAATTAAAATGTAAACTTTCCATATTTCACATTGCAAGGTCTGTGAACCTATGAAGTCAGAGAATTGCATATTGACCCTTGACCAAGCTGTCAATCAGAAATTCTCTGCACAGGATACACCTGTAGAAATAAGCAGAAACAGTCACATGGTTGAACGAAAATGTGTGGGTTTTATAAAATGACATATACTGATGCCCACATGAGATACAGGTAGTCTTAAGTGTGAGTCTTAAGTTAGTCTCAGATTACAGTCACGGGAATGCCATCAAATGATTGGGCACCCAGCTGGGACAGCAGGTTTCTGATTGAGTAATCCCCTGCTGAGAAGCAAAAGAAGTGCTAAGTGGGGCCTTGAAGATAACACTGTATGGTATGGTCAAGAGAAGAAGTAGTTATGGGTCCATGTGGCAGTCGGTTTTTGCCTTCCTCTGTCAGTCTGTCTCTCACTCCACAGAAGCTTTGATTCCACAAAAGAATAAAGATGTATATATTTTTATAACAAAGTGTTGTGGTTCTTCATTCATCATGGCTGTTCATCAGCATGAGTGATCTCCCTTGCACCCTCTCCGCTCAGGAGGGATTTTTGGTGGGGACCGGATGTGGCAGCGTGGACATTATGAAAAGCCACGTGTGAAGAGGCAACTTGTGAAATAAAATAGCTCTCCTTGATATCTCTTGTGGAAGTTACTTATTCAGATATACATTGGTAGCAGAGCTGAAAGATCCCGAAAATGGCTTCAAAATTCCTTTCCCCACCTGCGCTAAACACAGACAAGTACAATACTTGGAAGAAAGAAATGCAAGTTTGGGAGTTAGCGACCACTTTTGAGAATCACAGATGAGCCCCTGTAGTACTATTATCCTTTGTAGTAAAAGCCAGGGAAGCCACATTAGAACTGGACATTGCAACTCTAAATGCTGATGATGGCATGGAAAAGTTATACCAAAAATTGGATATCCTTTTTTTAGAAGATGCCAACCAGGCTGCTTTTATGGTGTACGAGTCATTCGAAAAGTACCCGAGACACCCCCATTGAGGATTTTCTCATAAACCTTGACTATCACGTGGCAAAGTTAAAGGAGCACAATATATTACTACCGGAGCCTGTGCTAGCCTACAGGGTATTAAAAAGTGCTCACTTGTCTTCACAGAATGAGCGTTTGATTAAAGCAACTGTCAGCATGCTCATGCTATGTGACATGTCGAAACAACTATTAAAAAAATAATGCACAATGGTTCAGACGCCCCCTCACCTTCACCCTTCATGGTGAAAAATGAAACGGACATTTCATACAAAGAAGAGGAAGAGACAGCTAATGAAACATTTTATGTTCACTACTATAACAGAAATCCCCATGATAAGGGACATAACAAGAATGCAACACACTCCACCAATAAAAATTTAAACACAATAGCTCCTCAAGGCAAAATCACCAAATGTGGATGTAAGTTCCACTGAGCATGTGACTGTCCTTATACTGTTAACTTATGATTACAACAGTTCAGACTGTCAGCACTTCCCCCTATAAGATCAATTCTGCCCATAACCAAATTTATGCACATCTAAGTAGCATCTGCTACAATCCCAAACTTGCTTTTGAATGGTTGAAAAAGTCCCATTTAAATTGAACCAACCTACAATTTGTCATAAGAAGATCCCATATTCAATTCCTGACAAGTCATAAACCAACATATACTTTCTGAATGGTATGAGCACTTAACAACAGACACAAGAAGGAAAGCAGTGACAATACTGATTAATTGCTCGTGTCTAACATAGTACTAGCGTATTAGAAGGGTGGTCAAAAGCACACTGGTTGCTGAAACACTAGCCATGGTTGACATGTCAGAAGCCTGCTTATTTTATAGAAAACTATTGTTGGAACTCCTTCAGCTAAAAGATGAAACTGATAACATTAAGATCATATGCAAAACGGACAATTCCTGTCTTTATGACTCGGTATACTCATTAACACAAATTTTGGACAAGAGACTCCGCATTGAGATGGCCATTTTGAGAGAAATGATGGACAGAAAGGAAATTGCAGAGATCACTTGGATTCCAACTGATGAACAAGTCACAGACTCTTTAACAAAGAAAGGAGTACCATCATTTCAAATTCTTGGCTTTATATCAGAATCATCTGTTTGATAAATTATTTTTTTAATTTCATTTATTCTCTTTTTTTAGATGCTCAGAAAAGAAAAGAAAAAAGGGGAAGAATTGTTAATCAGTATGAGTGATCTCCTTTGCATCTTCTCTGCTCAGGAGGGATTTTTGGTAGGGACCAGATGTGGCAGCGCAGGCATTATGAAAAGCCACATGTGAAGGAGCAACTTGTGAAATAAAATAGTTCTCTTCTCTTGTGGAAGTTACTGATTCGGATATACAATGGCTATACAAGAGACCTAGGCAGAGAAATTTTAACCAGAAAAGATATCACCAATTTGAATTTTGGAAGAATAGAGTAGAATATTACAAATGTGTAGGTTGGCAGAATGGATTTTTAGAATGAAGTATAGATAGAGATTATGTTATTTTGATGAGAAAGAATTTAACAAAACATATTATTTGATGAGAAAGGGAAGTTGATATGCCATTTTTGATTTTAACAGATTGTTATGCTTTACAAAACAGTGTGAAGCAAGAATCAGAAAGGCAAATTCAAATCAAAAGTTAGGGTCTGTCAATCATCAAATTGAGTTATGAAAACGCTGGATTTGAAATAACACATTTTTTTAGATTTGAATGTGGAAAATTTTCTTTAAATCATTTTCTGATGCAATAACATGTCAGCATACAATTAGTTGTAATTCCAATTTGGAAAAGACTCCCCCTTTTGGGTGAAGGTGGGGTGAATCAAATATCAAAGAAATGGAATTAATTGTGGAAATCCATATTAAAAGAAAACTGGTATTGTTAATAGCTTTACCACCCCACCCCACAGTGACAGAAAATGCATATATACGATTCTTAGAAAGTCTAGCGGGAGATGAGTAGAAGGTAACTACTAGAATTCATATTGCTCTGGATCTTGGCCTTGCACCTTACTGCTAAGAGTGCCAGACTCATGAAAGTAGAGAAGCAAAGTGATGCCTGAGATGATCTTATACCTTGAGATAACCTTATGCCAGACCCACGGAAATAGAGAAGCAAAGAGTAATAGATAGTATGATACTTTGAAAGGGCCTTGTACCAGTCTGTCTTAGGTATAAAAAGCAAAGAGAGCTCAGATAATACAATGCTTTGTGAACCAATATGATACTTGAGATGCCCTTGTACCAGACTCACAAAACTAAAGAGGTGAGATGAAAATTACATAGCACACTATTTGAAATCAACTTGTACCAGACTTCCATGGGTATAGAAAGTGAAGGAAGCCTAACCTAATTCAACGCTAGCGAAATAATACAAAGGATTGAGAAATGCAAACATAACCACCATTTGAGATTGCCTTATGCCAGATGATAGAAAGTGAGAATTGCAAAGCCTAAAACTTATATGATAAATTGAGTCTTACTTAGAGCCTGACTTAGAGTGCTGTTAATTTATGAACTAAGTCTCTGACTAAAACTTCCTACCTCTGAGATAGGTAAATACATATACCATTTTTAAAAACATTTTTTTTTTACTGAATATTGTTATTATACAAGCCATATTTCTTCTCTGTTTGTTGACATAAACTTTTTTTTTTGTTTTCTTAACAATATGGTCTCATCAACTGATGACTCTGATTAGCAATCAATCTGTTGTCTGGATCCAAAAAACACAATGTAGGCAGATAACAGATTAGTAGCGTCATCTGAAGGCATAACTAACCAGCGGAACAGTCAGTGGATTGGAAGTGGGATCACCTCTGTATTTGGTGAGAACAGGTGTACTACCACAGGTCTACCTATATGAAAGACTGAACACCTTAAAGAGAATTCTGAGAAACAGGGATTTATCCTTAGCTACACTCGGAGGAAATAAAAACAGCCTTAGGAAAGCAATTGAACACCAATGCAAAACATATCTTAGAATATTTGCTCTCCTCGGGCTGCATTTTTTTTGTAATTTGGTTCTTGATATTGAGGATTCTCTAGATTGAGATGATGAGGGGTTTGATATTATCAGTCATTTTTGTTGTTATAGTAGGTTGAGCACAGCTTATTTTGGATTGAAGGGAACATTCAAATTTAGTAACAAAAGAAAAGAAAACTTAGAAACCAAATATCAAACAAGACCATATAACCAAACAAAACAATGTAACTCCCAAGAAGCAAAATACAAAACCAAAACCCAAGATTATAGAACATGTGGATATTGAAACATTGACAGCATAAATGCTAACCTCAAATTAGTAGATGAATCAAAAAGAATATGCTATACATCTATGAACCAAAACCATCTACAAAGCATATGCCTGTAAAGCAAAATTGGCCTCCTAATCTTTGTTGCATGCTATAACTTCTTTTTTTTTAAATAATAGTTATCTACAAATTATTTGCTTACAAATAAAAACAAGATATGACATTAAATAACCCTCAAGACTTGATGTGCCATTAAATACCAACCAGCAAACTAATGAAGCAAGATTTGTCTAACCTTTATCTTGAGGCTCTAACAATTTGTTTAAAAATGAAAATATTTACCTGCAAATTATTCACTTACAAATCATATATACCAAAAAAAAAGATTTGGCAGTAAATAACCAGCAAGGGTTGATATGCCTTTAAACAATAACCAAACCAAACCAAACCAAATCATCCTTGTAAACTCTGCTATTCATTTTAGTTCAACTAATGTTTCCTTTAGGTCTAGTGCATCATGAATTAACACTTGTAATATATCATTCTTTTCTTCAGGGTTCATATCAGTATTGTTAGCTCATACTATATCATTATATAAATCTCATCAAAGAGAGCAATCAGTCTTTTGCATATCTCTGTAAAATAGCTCAATAAGAATAGACTGATGAGTCTTATTGAATAAATTCCTTCTGTTATATATGTGATTAGTAAACAGGACAGCACGATCAGGGCAGTCGGGTACAACAGGTGTGTAACCGGAAGGAGACCATGTGATGAGAACCACACAGTCAGATTTAGGCAGAGTACAGAGAATCGCAGTCAAGCGTGAGACACACAGCTGATCAGGTTGTCTCTGACGAGCTTGCAAGGGGGTGCAAGCATTGGCACCACCTGGCTTCTGGAAGAAGATATGGGAAGAAGAAGTCCTCTCTCTGAGTATATGTCTCTCCACCCATCTCTCATCATCATCATGTCATGCCGCCAGCACGGATATCCCTGACCCTCTCTCGCCACTTCTCCTAATCATTCATCGCCTCTGGCAGGCCTTCAGGGCTACATCCCGTATCCCCACATAGCTGCTGTATGTAAGTTTGAGCTGGTCGTCCTGCTTTTGCCCGGCCATATGTGGGGGTCCATAGGAGTACATCCTTTATGAGCTCGTCCCTGCTTCTCCAGCAGTGTCCTGCATGTCTGGTTCATCTAACTTGGATAGTTTTTGTGATGGGAGGTAGGTGGCCGGATAGTTGGTGCCAGGACTTGTTCAATATTGCTCGCAGCATTCTTGTGTATTTGCCGTCTAGCTTCTTCTCCAGCCGTTTAGTTAGCACCCAAGTAGTGCATCCATACAGCAGTATCTATACAACCACTGCCTGGAAGAAACTGCGTTTCATTTTATCAGTCAGGTCTGATTTCCATATGATTGATAGCCTATCAATAGCTGTCCATGCCTTCGTTAGCCGCGTGTTGATGTCCTTTTCGGTTGATGAGACGCTGCTTCCGAGGTAGGTGAATTTGTCAACTAGTTTCAGAGGGGTTTCCGTCTGGTGTGGAGATGTCGCCTGTTTGATTATGGCACATATATTCCGTTTTGTGTGCATTGACATGGAGACCAATGCCTGTGGCAGCTCGTTCCAAACTATGCAGTAGTGTTTTGGCTTGGTTGGGCGTATTTTTACCAGTATCACTATGTCATCAGCGTAGTCGGCGTCAGTAATTGTTTTTGCGGGGTACCTTCTGCTTCTTTCTTTGTCAGCTTGAAGCTGTTTTCTCTGATTTTATCAATCGATGTTCTAAGCACGTAATCTAGACAGATGATAAAGAGGTATGGAGTTAGTGTGTCCCCTTGTAGTACTCCTGCTACAATGTCATAGTATTCTATGTCTCCATTTGGTGAACGTACTTTCACTTTGGTGTTTCAATAGAGAATCGTTATTGCTGCTACAGTTTCTTTAGGTAGGCTGTATGCTAGTAGGATTTGTTCCATCTTTCCTCTGTGAATGGAATCGAAGGCCTTTGTAAAGTCAACAAATAGTAATGCCGCTCATAGGTTTTTTGCCTGTACACCTTCAAGGATTCTACAGATGGTCAATATTTATGAGGTTGTGGATCTATTTCTTCGGAAGTCATTTTGGTTTTTCCTAAGGATGTTGTCGATTTTGGGTTCTATGCGGTTTCGTAGTAGGGCATTGTAAGTGTTCGTTTGTTCATTGAAGTTCATAAATTATTTTTGATTATGTTTCCGCTTGAATATGTATGTGGGTATACAACATGAGTATTTGGTGCTGAAGGCCAGTTCATGCCCGCATGGCATGATTTCGAACCTGAGTTTAAACCTAGACGATCAAGGAAGCGGCTGATAAAAAGAAAGGAAACCAAGAGAAAATTGGAAGCAGAAAGAAGAATTCAACACATCAAGAAATTAGAAATGAAAAGCTGAAATGAATCTGAAAAAAGAAAGAAAAAAAAAGCAAGAACGAAACAGAATGGTCAAGACACGAAAAATGGAGAGATGAAAAAAAAAAAAGAAAACCAGGACCAACATCAAAAACAGAAAAGATGAAAAAAAAAAAGGAGAAATATCAACCTTATTGAAAAAAAAAAAGAAAATGAAAAACAGAAAAAAGAAAAAAAAAGGGAACCACTTCAAGACTAAGTAAATTGCTCATTCTCAGAATATTGTAATTTATTTTCTCCGTCATTCATATAAGGAGTTTTGCTGAGAGAATTTGAAATCATTATAAAAAAAATAATAATGACAATTGGGAAGTAAAATGAGTCTTGTAGGCTTATATATTAATGTTTATTTGGCTTTTCTAAAAGATAAAAGGGAAATGATTTAGAAAAAAAAAACGATTGAGCCCTACATATAAAGCATAGAAATATGATGAAAACTATTATATGTAATTTTAAGAGGGAGTAAAGGACAGAAAAAGAAAGGGAAGGAGAAAGATGGAACTGTGGACAGATATATTGTCCCTACGTTAAATGATTGACAGGTCATAATGTAAACTTCCACTTGGGTTTTGAATTTTAATTTTTATGAATGAATTTGATAGTAAACAAAATTTTTGTGAATGAAATTTTGTAGTAACTAGTGAATGCTGTCATAACGCATAGTAATTTGAAATTAGGAGTTTAATCCAAGCTCCAGGAAGGGTTTGTAAATTGGTGATATTTGTCTGAAGAATGCTCATATACATTTGGATCTGTAGTTAGGACTGTTGGATGTGTTTGATGTTGGAAAAGTTGTGGAGATTGGAAGCGTTTTGTGAATTCCCCTAAGAATGGGTCGAGAATTTGAGGTACTGGTTAGTGGCCAGGCTGGCGTTTTTGTGAATTCCCCTAAGAATGGGTTTGAGGTTTTATTTGAGGTACTGGTTAGTGGCCAGTCCGGGTTGTGAAGGTTCCCCTGGAATGGGGTTGAGAATTTTGGGGGTTTGGTAGGAGGCCAGACCGTTGTATTGAAAAGGATATTTTGAAACAGGGGATGGGAGATTAGGGAGTATGTGTACAAAATCTTGACATATCTCGTATGTACCAAAAAATTTATGGACTCAGTTTTGAATTGTTCATTGTGAAAATACTTGTTAGAAATTGAATAAACGGGGGTGCACAAACCCATTGTTACTATATTAAGGTAAAGACAGAGAGAAGCAGATACAAGGTTAAAAAAATAAGTAGTGAATGAACGATTTAAAAAGAAAAAAAGAGAGGACGACAGGACAATAGAAAAAGGCAGAAGAAAAAAAAAATTGAAAAGAAACTTGAACACTGTTGAACACAGCATAAAAAAAAAGAAAGAAAAAATGAACATTTTTAGGAAAAATAGACAGTGCATAGATTGAACAAAAAAGCCGAACATTTGTTTAAACTTTGTGAACTTTAATTGTAGACATATTATTAATGTTGTTTTGACTTGTTCAGAATGGTTGAAAAATTAGTAAAAAAAAAAAAAAAAAGAGTTTGTTTGAGTTTAAAGGCGACATTAGAAATTTTATTTTCTGTTTTATATTATGAAATTTGACGAAAACCATTAACAGGGGATTTGTTATTAAGTTTATGAAGATTTTAAAATCATGTTGATTCAAAAAAATTTTTGGAAGATTAGGTTTTCATGGAATAGGAAATACATTTTTGAAATTTCTGTTTTCGAGCGAATCACAGGCTGACTTGAGATTAGGACAGAGATTCATCCAAGTTGTGTTACAGATTGTTTTGGGCATACGGTAAGAAGTAATTCTATAGAGGAATTCACCGTCCCGTGGATTTGTTGAAGGCTTGTGGTGGCCAGAATTTTCAGATTGGACTTCCAAGTTGATGAAATAAAGGAAAGAAAGGCGTGGCCTGTTCTAATATTTTGTGGATGAAATCTGGATCTTTCAGTCCCAATGACGTTTTGGATTCGTGCATGATTCAGCAAAGTGAAACGAATCTGGAAAAGGCGAGGTGCCTATATCTTAGTAGCCATGAGGGTTCCTGATTAAATTGAAAAGCAACCCGGCGAGGGTGTAATCAGGTAAAGCATGTCCCTCAAGAGCTTACAAACCAATAGGCACGGTAACAGAAAATTAATGATGAAAAAATGAGTAACACATTGCTAATAAATATTTTTGCATGGTCTATTTTAGATGGTTTACTGCATGCGTCTCAGATACATTTTCATGTATTGTTATTTTATGGAATTGTGATGCATTGTTTTGGGCCATGATTTTTATGGATTTATGAGGAATGTTTTAGGCCTTGAAAATATTGTTTTTTAGTTTGTGGAATTCTCCAGTTATTTCAGGTAGGAACCTGTTGAGCAAAGGACTGGGGTGTGGTCATAAGGAATCCAGGCGAAATGAATTGCTGGAATGACCAGGGTCACTAGGTTTGTGACCAGGATCTGGGACCAGAGTATGGTCCTTTTATAGTTTTGAGATTCTTCAAGGAATTACAGAGGGCCCTATTGTGTTTTTGGAGGATGAGAGATGCATCTGTATTGTACTTTGATGCATGCATGTCAGGATAACCAACCACGCAAAGAATAGTATGAAATAAATCTAGATGATAATTAGCCTGGGCAAGTGTTATATAGTGAAAAGGTTGCCTTCTAATTGTTTTAAGATTGTATTATTTTTGCTGTTGTTCAAGTAAATTTTTTTTGTTTTTGTTTTGTGTGAGGTGTTGAGGGAAGATGGAGAAAGACATGAAAAAAATGTCCATTCGTGGACATTTTGAAAAATGGTACACAGAAGAATGTTATATAACAAATGCCATGGATTTTCAGTTCGTTCCTAGTGACCCCGTGTGCTGTCACATTTGATTAGTAAACAGAACAGCATGATCAGGGCAGTCAGGTACAACAGGTGTGTAACCGGATGGAGACCACATGATGAGAACCACATGGTCAGATTTAGGCAGAGTGCAGAGAATCGCAGTTGAGCGTGGGACACGCAGCTGATCTGGTTGTCTCTGACGAGCTTACAAGAGGGTGCAAGTGTTGGCACCCCCTGGCTCCTGGTAGAAGATATAGGAAGAAGAAGTCCTCTCTCTGAGTATATGTCTCTCCACTCATCTCTCACACACCACAGAAACATCAACTCTTTCAAGAATAAAGTGTGAGAGATATATTTTTATATAGAAGTGTGTTTGTTCGTTCATTGAAATTCGTAAATTATGTTTGATTATGTTTCCGCTTATATTTGTATTACAGCTATACATCACTTCAGAGAATCTTCAAGAGTTCAACATTAATGTTGTACAAATCAGTTTGTAACATCTGTAAAGATTAACTAAACATCCATTATATTGGATATTTTTTCTTAATTATCATAAAGTTAAAACTTGATGATAAAATTTTTTTTTTCTCTCAAGATTATTTAAGAATAATAGATGATAATAAAAAAGATTCTTTGTTAGATTATCATACACTGATGTATTTTGACTCATGTCCTCCTCTTGGATTATATAGTCACATTTCATCCATTGTACCCTGAAGTTTTCTTCAGGTGTTGTCATTGTAACCTCCTGGAAATTCAGAACGAGTAATAATTTGAAATTCCTAGAAGAACAAAAAGAATTTACAACGAACACCCATACTACTACATAGATAACTACTAATATCTGAAAAAATCCAGAAGGTTCAAGGCCTGAAACATGTCCTCAATTTAGTTGTTATTGTCATACTTTAACAACTAAATTGAAGATACTAATTCAAATAAGCCAGTGTATAATAATAATTCATAATCTCAGAAATTCAGACAGAAATAATGTCTCACAATATTCATCTTAAGGTGTTAGTCATTTAGAAATTTCAAACCAAGCCCTTTAATCAAACTATGCGGATACATTGTTCTCCATGAGAACAATCTACCTCCATGGCTTTGAAATTCCCAGAATGTGACCAACTATAACAAACACTTGAAAGTCATATGTACACTGGTTCAACTACATAAATTGATATTATTAATCTAAAAAATTATTATTATTATATTATTATTCTAAAAAATTATTCATCTAAAAAATTCAGACAAAAAAATAATCAGAGTTGAGAGAGGAAAGTTCTTGTGAAAGATGTCAACTTCAACCTCAACTGCTTGATAGGTGCTTTTTAGCTATAAATTACATTTTTTATATGTGGTCATGTTTTTATATGTGGTCATGTTTTTATATGTGGTCCTCATCATTTCTGGATTCAATATATTCATATTACAAAACACTATTCTGCGGCAAATCCATTTCTGGTGCTATCTCTATACAAAGGAAATAATTTATTTTGTTACTCCTATTCTTTACTTTTTTCGTAATTTTTTTTTTTTCATTAGCAGAAGTAGATCCCAAGAATTAGAACAACAATATCTCTATGCCTTTCATAAGAGTATTAGTAAGTTGATCAGTAGAAAGTCAGTATGACCTATTAGTATCCTCTTTTTGTAATCAATCTCTTTTACATTCTTTTTC
Organism: Sepioteuthis lessoniana; assembly: GCA_963585895.1. Taxonomy (NCBI): domain Eukaryota; kingdom Metazoa; phylum Mollusca; class Cephalopoda; order Myopsida; family Loliginidae; genus Sepioteuthis; species Sepioteuthis lessoniana. Next base: position 53,274,405 of record OY757917.1, read on the forward strand.
TGTCATTCAAATTCTCTCATAATGTCTATTCTCTTAAGTTATTTTCCTACCTCTCTGTCATTCTCTTAGATGCAACTAGTTGAGACTGCATTCTAAGTAATTGCTGTTTTGTTTATTTTTCTGAACAATTATTCATACATACACATACCTTTTTGTGCGTGGTAGAGTTGTTATCACGTCTCTCAACAACAAAACACTGCAATGACTGACCAAAACCTTCTTTTTGTATTCAACAATTCTCTTCTTCCCATCTCTTTAAACTGACCACCACTTCTCTTCTAATCAATTCTTGTCCAAAGCAAAATACTGCGGGTGATCAATGTTCGTTGTTTTTATGTCCTTTTCTGCCCGCCCTCATTTACATGCACATCATTACTCTCCTTGGTTTTACATGACTGCCGGCATGAAGATATGTGACCATTTGCAATATAAGCTCACTGGGGGCAGCTATGTTTTTTCCAGTCAAGAAAATAAATCTTGCATGCAGAGCATATGCGCTGATGTTTGTGCTGAGGTGAGTGGCTATTTTCATCCCAATTTTCACGACACCTTTTTTAAAGATGATCTAAAGACTATCATAGCATTCCACTCTTCAAGAAGTTTTACTACAATTCTACTGTTGTAACTCTGTCATGCTTGTTTATTTTTTTCAAAGAAACTACTTATTGTCTGTGCTTACATTGTACAAAGATACCTGCAGTACCCCAACTCAAGTATTAAATAACAATTTCTTTTTTATCCCACTAAATTCAAATTGGTTTTGGAAATCTTTTGACATTGTTCAAAGGCAAGATGTAGAGAAAAATTTTTAAGATTCATTATCATTCCAAATTTTGTATTTGAATCATTGAACTCATTGTTCTCATGACCACACCATTTCAGCTAATCCATTCTACAGCCTTCTTCAATGCATTTTGTTTAAAGGTAAATTCATAAGTGAAACCAATTTCTTGTATGATATGATTAGATATTTGAATATTGTTCTTACCAAGATTTCATCAACTCTGAGTTAATTTCCAAAGAAATGATCTTGAAATAACTAGCAGTAAATTGAATAATCCTTCATGATTTTTAAATAATTTCTTTAGTTATTTACATACAGTACTGTAATGGCAGAGGAATAGAATTGGATTAATTTATTTGAACAACAGAAGGAAACACCTTTTGGATTAAAATAAGTCTATTCCTTCTCAGTTTGAATTCTCACATTTACTAAGATAACAAGATCAAATGGAGAGAGGTAGAGATTAAAAGTACTGTATCAAGCCTCCAAATAAGAATGCCTTAAAAATCAGCACTCACTCAGTCCTGGCTTTTTTACCTGAGTTCAAATGCCAACCATTGGTACTGGTGAATATTAAGTAAATACCTCAATTACAAAGCATAGCTTCAAGTAATTTCTAAAGTTAGCTTAGTCTGGCACAAAGCCATGAATGGCATGCTTAGAGTAATGTTTAATTTAGTAGAAAATGAAATCAGGAACCTGAGTTTAAATACTGGACAAGGCTGTTTGCATTTCACTTCACACTAATTCCCTTTGGGAAAGACATGTTCTTCCCCAAACTATAGGTAAATAGTAGAGCAAACTGGGTTCTTTAGACTTTGTTAGAAAAACTATTCTAGGATAAAGGAAACTGAATTCAAACCAGTTTTACTCCACTCATATCCTATCATGGCAGAGAGATTGGATAAATACATATAAAGCTATGAGTGTCAAACTCACTTCAGGGTCATTCCGGTCCATCTGACACAACCACCTATTGTTGCTCCATGCACCTTTCTGCATTGTTCAACTGCTTAATGATTGGGACCCCAAAGTTAAAATTCTGCAGATGGGATCAAAGCTGCACAAAGCCAAAGTGGCGTCAAAAGGAAAAAGAAAAAACAAGGAATGAAGGTGAATTTTAGGCAATTTTTTTTTTTATTTGGCAGGTTGGGGAATGATGTATGTGACACTTTACATCAGACTCTTGAGTTTAACTCCCAGCAATATGAACAGACTATTCTATGCCTAATTCTGGTCTGTTGCAGTGGGCAGGGGGGTGCTCCATATAGCTCTTTTTAACTCCCTTGGACCAACTGCTATATCATCTGCTTGCATGACTGCTACCTCTAAGTCTGTCTCTGACTTTAACTCTTGCTAGCCACCTTGGTTTCTGTCTCAACTCTATCTGACCACTTGTTCCAATCTGCCTTGGGTTCAGTTTTTGCAAGCTTATATGGAACACTAGCCCCTACTTCTCCCAAGCACATAGACTACCAACACTGGTACTTAACTGGCTAATCTCTTTCATCTACTGGTTAATGCCAAAATGACCTGTCCATGAAGAAAATAATGACTCAAACGTTTAACCTGTTCTCCTAATATCACCACCCACACATACGTGTATTGATATATTTACACTTACACCCACATGCATACATATCCATATGATCTAGTTGATTCTTATGCAGATATATAAGTACACCTATATATACACATACACATCTAACTATATGAAGCATCTAGGTTCCATAGTGCCACACCTATTTCATTTAGGGTCCCTTGTAAAGGTCCTTAAATCTTTTAAAACTTTTTGTATCCATGTTAGAAGTAGACCCTGAAAATTGCAGCACAATAGCATTAATGATTCTTAATTTATGACTATTTAAATTTTAGGTAATTTCAGAAAATTTCCACCTTTTTTCCCAATTTTGAAGGCTTGCATTTTGAAATTGAGTTCATGACAAGCTTTGTTAAGATTACTTTTCTTATCTCTACTCTAAATGGTTTTAAAATCAGTTAGAACCAATTGTTTTAACATGGATACCTTTGAAAAATTAACAGTAAAATATCTTTTAAAAAAATGTTCCGGGGAGCAATTTTCAAAAATTGAAAGTATAAGTAGCTCCAACTCCATGACCATATGTTTTAAGCACTCCATCTACTCCACTCAAATACCACCCCTTCATTACCATCACTCCCAGGTCCACTCTGGCCTGGATTGGTAGCACCTGACAGGGTCCTATCCATAGGTCAAATAGAACGATTTGACATCTCAACTCTGTACAAACAAATGACTTATGCAAAATTGAATTGTTTGAAAAAGAACTGCTTCATCATTCAACTCAGAGCAAACAAGCAACCAATGTCCAATTGAATTGTTGGTGATAGATAGCAGTACTCAAAACCACTATGTACAAACAAATAACTAAATCACCCTGATGGCTAGGGTTGTAGAATACACCAACTGCACCTCAGTAGAGGGGTAAGATTCCCCCCGCCCCAAAAAAGGACACCTATTGGCCATGGGTGGCGACCCATGATACTTTAGGACCGGATCCTGGTGGCTGAACTGTCTGAGACCCAGTTACCTAAGTGGCCACATGATTAGCAAGACTCCACTTTGGCCCTTACTGGGCTAGACGGGCCATCGGAGAGGCCTGATCCGATCTATCGACTGGTCATGTCAAGCCCTCTTTCAGAGGCCTGCAAAAGACCTTTTTAGGTCTCCAAAGCAGAAAGTGATGGCTGCAAGCTCAATCCCACTGTAGAAAGACCTACGTTTCCCCTTTTATTTCTAGGTGGGAAATAAACTTGGGAATGAAAACCTAGAGATCCCAAATTGCTAGTCCCTTTCCTCAGCATGAGTATACTGAATGTGTAGCCCTGATTTGCCAAGGTGAATGGGTTTCCTCCTTGACATTCCCTTCATAGGGCTCTGTGGTGGGTGGGGAGCACAATCAGTGAACTCAGCCAAAATCCCTATGGATAAAAAACAAAACAAAAACAAAAAAAAAACAAAACTAAAGTGTCCGCATGAAGAGTCTGACTCCGACAATGACTCTGACCAGACCCTTTTCCCCAAATTTACCGTACTGGAGTCAATGGAGGATACCCCAATCAAAAAGTTGTCTCCCTTCATTATTGAAAAAACCCTTAGAAGTTTAATAAAACCAAAATCTATAAAAAAAATAATTAACCGGAAGTACTGGTAGAAGTGCCGAAAAAAACTTTCTCAAACTTACTACTAGAACAGAAATCCTTTCACAACCTAAAAATAAAAGCTTACCCCCAAAACTCCCTGAATTCATCAAAGGATGTAGTGAGAAGCCCAGATCTCTCCCTCTGCACTTTAGATGAAATAAAAAGTAACCTCTGCATAAAAAGGTGTCACTGATGCCAAACGAATATCTATCTAGAGAAACAATAAAATAATCTCAACAAACACCTATATTCTAAATTTTAACACTCCAAAACCACCTACTGAATAAAAATTGGCTACTTAATAACAAAAGTTGAAACCTATATTCCAAACCCACTGAGATGCCACAATTGCCAAAAATTTGAGCTTCACAAAGAAAAGTGTACCAGACTTCCAACATGTAAGAGCTGCAGAGAAACTGGAAACCATATAGACTGTCAACATATAGACCCATAAAATAATTCAATGGAACTGCTGTGGCTACAAAGCAAATTATGACAAGCTACTTCTGTTAATAGCTGAACTCAACCCTACCACCATATGTCTCCAAGAAACATAAAAACCTTTGAACAATATGACTACATAATTGATATTGGACAAAGAGCTTCAGGTGAACTATCTATCCTAAGTAGAAAAAATATCCTCCAAAATAAAATCAACATCAACACTCACTTGCAAGTAGTTGCAGTCTCAGCAAGCCTACATAAAACCATCACCATCTGCTCGCTATTAATTCCCCCTTACGACCCCATAATTGAAAATGCATTAAACAATCTAATAGAACAATTCCCTAAACCATTTATCTTGATGGGAGATTTTAACAGCCACAATATAATACAGGGAAGTAAAACAACAAACAAAAGAGGCCAGATCTTAGAAAAAATCATCAATAGCAATAATTTATGCCTCCACAATCAGAACTCTCAAACCCACCTAAACCCATTCTCAGGTTCATATTCTGTCATAGACCTAACCCTCAATGATCCATCAATGTTTACAGATTATAATTGGAGAATATACAAAGACTCCTGCAGCAGTGACCACTACCCAATAATAATAGAAAACTCCACAATAAAAAGTTCAGAACCACAAATAAAACCTCCACGATGGAACTTCAAAAGAGCAAACTGAAAATCCTACAAAAAACTATGCCTTACACTAATCCCAGAATCAAATAAAAATCAAGAAGAATACATTTTACCAACACCCTCATTAGCATAGCAAATAAAACTATCCACAAAACCTCGAAATCTCCAAAACACAATAAACCATGGTTCACAGAAGAGTGCAAAAACATGATAAGAGAACATCAAGCAACTCTCAGGAAATTCAAGACACACCAATCATCAGAAAATCTAAACAAATACAAACAACAAAGGGCAAAAACCCGACATATCAAAAAAGTTAAAAGATCCTCCTGGAGAACCTTCATTTCGAAGATAAATTCTAATACAAATCAAAAAACATTTGGGACTTTATGAAGAAAATAACAAATAAAAGCATCAAATACCCAATAAATCACCTCTCTCAAGGAAACACAAAAGCCACAAATTAAAAACATATAGCCAACCTGATTGCAGAAAATTTTGCTCAAGTGTCATCGATAAAAATTACTCAAATCAATTTAACTCAACCAGAATCAAAGAGGGAAAGAACAAAATAAGATTCACCTCTGACAATACTGAGAGTTATAACCAACCCTTCACCCTAACCGAACTCCAAAACTCAATATCCAAATCTAACAACTCAGCCCCTGGTCCAGATGAAATTCACTACACTCTTCTCAAAGAACTCCCAACAATATCTCTAAAATATCTTCTAGATATATACAACAATATCTGGATCTCTGGCAACATCCCTACCATATGGAAACAAACCATAACCATTCCCACAAATCCTACCAGGTATAGACTTATAGCTTTAAGAAGCTGCACCTGCAAAACCCTCAAAAGGATGATCAATCTAAGACTAACATGGCTCCTTGAATCCAACAACCTCCTCTCAAACCTACAAACAAGCTTCAGAGCCAAAAGAAGTACTATAGACCAAATAGTCCGTATAGAAACTTTAATCAGGGAAGCATTCATCAAAAAAGAACATCTGGTTGCAGTCCTCTTTGACCTAGAAAAAGCCTACAATACAACCTAGCCATATGGCATACTCAAAGACTTCAGTCTACAAGGCAGACTCCTCATCTTCATAAAATACTTCCTAGAAGACCAGACCTTCCAAACATGTATAAATAATACACTCTCCAATCCAAAACAACAAGAAATAGGTCTACCTCAGGGTAGTATCCTATCTGTGATCCCTTTCATGATTAAGATAAATAAAATAACAACCTGCCTCCCCACAGAAATCAACGGATCATTATATGTCAGTGACTTCATTTGTTACAGTTCTAAAAACATGGTCACCATAGGAAGAAAAATGCAACAATGCATCAACAAGATATTAAAGGTGCCCGTGGTGTAGTCGTTATCGTCGTAGGAATTGGACACGGCGACACGAGTTCAAATCCTGGACGAGACTGATTGCATTTCACATAGCACTTATACCCTTGGGAAAGGTATGAATCCAATTATTCTCCCTCCAGCTATGGGTAAATAGTAGGACAGACTAGGTTCTTCAGCCTTGGTTAGGCAACTAGTCTAGGAGAAGGAAAACTCTGAATTCAAACCTGTTAAACTCCGCTTAAAAACTGACCTTGTGTCATATCCTGCCCGAGCGGAGGGGTTGGTAAATAGTATCAACAAGATATTAAAATGAACCATGAAAAATGTTTTTTATATCTCTAGTAATAAAACCAAATGCATGCATTTCTACCAAATCCACAAAAGGCAGATTATGCCCACCCTAACATTAAATGGCTCTGAAATATCCATAACCCAGCAATATAAATTCTTAGGCATTACTCTTGACCCAAAACTATCCTTCATCCCGCACATTAAACAACTGAGGATCAAATGCAACTAAACTATCCAATTCCTAAGAACCATAGCCCACACAGACTCGGGTGCTGATGAAAAAAACCCAAAACCAAACTATACAGATGTCTAATACAATCAAAACTTGATTACAGCTGCTTCATATATGAAGCAGCCGTAATCAAGTTTTGATTGTATTAGACATCTGTATAGTTTGGTTTGGGTTCATATATGAAGCAGCCAGAAAATCCTATCTTAGAGAAATCGAAACTATCCATCACCTGGGACACTGTATTGCCCTAGGAGCCTTCAATACCTCTCCAATTGAAAGTTTATACATAGAAGCCAATTAACCCCCACTTTCCTTGAGAAGATATAAACTTGCACTCCAATACTATATTAAACTCATTTCATGCCCCAAAACCCTGCCTATAATTGTATCATAGAAATAAGATACAAAAACCTTTTTGAAAAGGCCATTAAACCTTTTAATCTAAGAATTCAAACCCTCCTAAATGAAATCAAAATTAATCCCAAAATAATTCATAATACAATCCTCCCCAAACAGCACCATGGACCATAAGCCAACTGATAATAAAACTAGACCTTAACAAACTTTCCAAAACCAAAACACACCCCATCACCTTCCAAGAGAACTTCCTTAACATACAAAACAACTTCCCAGACCACCACATCTATACAGATGGATCCAAACAGGGAATGAAAGTTGGTTATGCTGCTGTCTTCCAAAACCAAGAACTATTAAAACCTCTCCCTAATGAATCAACAATCTATAATGCAGAAGCCATAGTTATTGACCTAGCCATGAACATTATAGCAAATCACAAATCCTCTAAATTTATCATCTATTCAGACTCCAAATCAGTTCTCCAAGCTCTACAGAGCAAAGATTCATCAACTCCTCTCATCACAAGTCTATTAGATAAAATGATCATTCTTCCTAAAAATAATAGCATCATTCTTACTTAGATACCCAGCCACATTGGCATATGGGGAAATAAAAGAGCAAAGTTGAAAAAAAAGCACTCAAGACAGATATATCCAATACAAAAATTCCATACACCGACCAAAAAGCCACTTATTGTGAATTGAATTACTACGACCAGAAAATCCAGCAAACTCTTGCACATGACAAATGGAAACACTGGACAGCTGTAATTATTATAACCTCTAGGGCAAGATGTACATTTTTCTTTTTAAGTAGAGGAATTATATTGTGAATTAAATTACCATGTCTGGTTGTGATAATTCAATTCCCAATATAAGGTTATAATAATTACACAGATGCGTATTTCCAATCCTCCTAGGAAGACATGGCCATGGAGGTAACCATGTCCTCTGTAAAGAGTACAGATGTAACTTGCAAGACACATTCAGGTTAATTAGCCACACGATTATCTTGACTAGTTGATTTGGCATCACTTGTGTGTGATGTGGACAGATGACTCAGTGGTAGAGTTTCGGCTCTGCATTCTGTGGTCACTGGTTCAATCTCCAGTGGGGGAAATCATGGTATACACTGCTGATGAGACCTAATAAGACCGAAACAGCTGTCCAGTGTTTCTGTATGTCGCACGCAAGTGTTTGCTGGATTTTCTGGTCATGGTAATTCAATTCACAATATAATTTCTCTACTTAAAAAAAAAAATGTACGTCTAAAACCACTTATGAACAAATCTATACTCAAGAAATGGCAAAAATTTTGGGATGATCAAACACAGAACAAGCTCCACCATATACGAGATACCATAGGTGAATGGCCAGCAGGTTACAGAAGCAATAGAAAAGAAGAAGTGATAATCTCCAGACTTTATATTGGTCACACCCACATTACCCATTCACACCTCCTAAAAAGGGAAGACCCCCCCCAGTATGTGCAACATGCAAAGTACCTCTCACAGTCAAACACATTCTCATAAACAGTGACAGGTTGAGACAAACTCACCCAAAACATTACCAAACAAACAATTTAAAGGACCTCTTCAAAAACTCCAAACCAGAGGAAACCTTAAGCCCTCTAAAAGAAACCAACCTTTTCATCAAAATCTAGTCAAATTTTATAAAATATAACCAAAACTCATACCCTAAAACATAAAACATGCACAAAAAACAAAACCTTCTAGCATTAAATGACCCACAGAGGTTGATATGCCGTTAAACAAAACTCAAACTCGAACAAACTCCACTCAAATAATAAACCTGGAGTAGTCATCCAAACACCCAAAAGCCATTTGACTAGAAGTATCTTTTATCCTTAATGGAAAGCTTGAAAAGGCAAGAAAATAAAAAAAGTTGGAAAATATTGATTATTTTTATTTTTGGATCTCAATAACTCTTTGCAGAAACCTTATCCTCCCAACTATGGGTTAAATAATGCCACTGATGTTCTACAATGATGGCTTTGGCATTAAATAATACACAGAGGTTGATGAGCCATTAAACAAAGAAACCAAACCATCATCACAGAAACATCAAAACCATAGAAAAAACTATATATATTCTTAAAGTAAATATAAAGCTGAGTCTAGATTTTTAAAAATAAAATTCATATATCTATCCTAATGTTTGATTTGGATCCCCTGAAAATGGACTAATCCAGAAATTGCAAAAACCACTCAACTACATGGGTCTGGATTTCTATGTGCCACAATTTCAAATACTTTGAAACTTAAATGAACCCTTGTATTTCCAGAATAGCTTTCTTAATTCAGAAGGTTATGGTACAAAAAAACCATGGGTGCACATGGAAATAAGAAAAGCAACATTACCAAGGGTTATAAAAAACCCAATTTCAAAATACAAGCCTCCAAAATTGGAGAAAACTGAAAAATCAAAAGTTTTTCAGGAATTCCCTAAAATTTTAAATGGTTATGAAATAAGAATGATTAATACTATTGCACTGCAATTTTCAGGATTTACTTCTCATATGCATAAAAATAAATGGTGATAGTTTGAAAAGTTTTGAGAACCTTTGGAATAAGCAGGAGATGAAATTGGCTGGAATGACTCTGAGTCTCTGATTCTACCTTGCTAACAATTGCTGCCCCAAAGTAAAATACTTTAAACTGCAGTTTATTGTACATACACTATATATTAATTGTTGACCATTTGATTTATAAGAGTTATGTTTTTTCTTGGAACATGAGGAATGATAGCCAATGTCATACAAATCCAGATTTGATTTCCTAATATAGGTTGATATATATAATAATGAACTACTTACCTTCAGAAGTAGTTTATGACAGATGTTGAGTTTATTTAGTGAGCCCATACACCTAATTGTAAGTAAGTAAAGTTGGCGATTGTAGTCGAGGGCAACCAGAAAGCTCCCTTTTTAATAGCTACTACACCAAGGTGTAGGGAAGGGATTTAACTGACTTTCCACCAAGTCAGTATATGACATAAGATCACTTTATAGCGTGGAGCCGCGCATGAATCGAGACTTATTCACAACTGATCCAAAAAATGCTTTTGGGGTGCCTCAAGTGCAATAAACTCAACCCTGCAAAGCAGGTATAGCCTGGAAGAAGGCCCCCTGAGACCAGGTGATCAACTTTCAATTACCTACCTGGCACGAATACCCAATTGTCCTGGAGGGAGATAGAAACTTTTAATATTTGGGGATAATTTTGTTTATTTGCCAAAGTGAACTTCAGATTATTTCTTGAGGTCCTGAGATTAAGTATTTTTATATATGTGTTTGTTTGTTTGAATCTTTTTGACAAAATAGTTTCCATTTTGCTTGTTTCTTTTTTCTTTTAATTTTGCCTACAAATTTCCCCAAGGGGAAAAAAATTACTCACTTTACCCACTTCTAACTATACCACCCGATTTTTTTTATACTTACAGAAAAAAAAAATAAATAGATAAAATAGAAAAATAAAAAAAATTTAAAAAATCTGTTCATAGATATAGAATTGCGATTAAAACAACAAACTCCTATATAAAATTGACATACGTTTAGTTTTGTTTTAAAACTTATTTCCATTAAACACTGTAAATAAATATACAATTACGAACTAAATCAGACGCCGCGCATTACTATATGTTAAAACTTCCTTATTGAACGGTTTACGAATGAGAAAAGACAAAAAAAAATTTAAACAAAAAAAAATTTTTTAAGACTAAAAAAATTTTTTAAAATAAAAATCTGTACATAAATATAAAATTGTGATCAAAACAAACTCCTACATAAAATTGACATACGTTTAGTTTTGTTTTAAAACTTATTTTCATTAAACACTGTATATAAATATACAATTACGAACTAAAACAGACGCCGCGCATTACTATACGTTAAAACTCATCAAACGGTTTACGAATGAGAAAAGACGAAAAAAAAAAAAACCCGAGTAATTCATTGGAATCTTCACAAAAACATTGTCGTTTAAAATGCTATATTTACAAAATGGCTAAAACGTCTAAGATATTATTCAATTAAATGAATTGATTTCAAATGAACACTTAAAGCCTAATACAACCACACACCTTCATGCGCCAAAAATAATTTTAAAAAATTAAAAAATAACATAGATAAAGAAATAACTAAATAAAATCTTACAAAACGTATATATCGTTTTAAATAAGACAAGCTTTTTTTCCTTTTTAAACCTCCTTCTAATTATCACCTATCTACAACCCCAACTATCCGCCCTTCTGATCCACAACCAATTCATTGCTTTTTCAGCAGCAGTGGTAATATTTTTCAGGGCCTTTCGTTTTACTGCTCGACATTGTTCTACTAGCAGCTCATATTTGGCTATCTTTCTTTCGTGTGTAGACTCCATGTTTTCTTCCCATGGGACTGACAATTCCCATATTATCACCTTCTTTGTGGAATTTGAAAACATTACTATATCTGGTCGGAGCTTTGTCTCCACAATATGCGCTGGAAACTTTGTCTGCCTTTTCAGGTCCACCAACAATTGCCAATCTGGCGCCGATGATAACAGCATTACTTTATTTTTTGTCTGCAGCTGTTTCGAGCTTCCCGCTCTAACAAAAATAACCTTATGTCTTCCGGGACTGAATCTATTCGATTTTAATGCCTCAGATACCACTTCAGCAATAACTTTGAGGACCTGGTCATGTCGCCAGCAATAACGCCCTTCACTCAATGATCTTGGGCATCCTGATAGCAAATGCTGTAGCAATCCTTTACCCCCGCACAACTGACATGCTGGGTATCATTTTTGCCCCATGTGTAAAGGTTTGATGGGTTTGGAAGAAGATCATAAACTGCCTGGATCTGGAATCTGAGCTGGCTTAAGTCGGCCTTCCACAAGTCCGACCAGGTTATTCGCTGCCGAACATAATTTTCCCATCTGGTCCGGGCACCCTGTTGAGAAAGTCCTACCATCTTTGCCAGCCTAGTCTCTTCTATGCCTTCTCTTACTTCTTTTTGCAAGAGCGCCCTTCTTTCTTTCCCTCTGGCGTTGTCTATTCTGGGACTCCGATAGTATCCCAGGCCTCTTGTCCCACTGGCCACTGTACCGACCATAGCCTTCTGCTGCAACCTCTCTTCCACAACCTTCAGTTCCCTGGCAGCGCTCCACTTCCTTCCTGTGCGGATTTCAATTCCTGCTCCTGATACCTTTAGGTCTCTGGAATCTCTATACAAAATCGCCTCTCTTGTGTGTGTCATCACAAACTCTTCTTTGAGACCCCTGAAAGGAAGTTGGATCACATTGGTAGTCCCGTATAAAGCCACGCTACTAAGGCTCTTTGGCAAACCCAACCATCTCCTTAAATAGCCGCTAATTTTCCTTTCCATTCCTTCTACCGTAGTAATAGCTACCTCGTATAACATGAGTGGCCATAATATCCGCAGCAGAATTGCGTGTTGATACAACCATGCCTTAAACTTGCCGGGCAATCCTGACTTATCTATCTTCCTTAGCCAATCATCAAGGTTGCCCCCTATTCCTTTAATTGCTGCTTGATCCTTAGTACTGCTGTTGAACCACTTGGGATTTATTATAAGCCAAAGTGAACTTTCATTAGTAATCACTAAGTCACCAAGAACCCATGCAGACTAATAAGTTGTCTATATTTCATTTAGAGATGCTAACCAAATCATATCTTCTGATAGGAAAACAGGCTAATAGTTTATGGCATCATCAAATTACTGGGTTTGATAAATCTCAAAATTCTGATTTCCACAGAACTCCTGCAGATACAAACACAAAGCGCTTTAATTCTAAAGTGGATGAATTCAAGAAGTTTACACTGATGTACTCTAACTAATGTCTTCATTTTTCTTGTTATTGTCACATCATTTCAGCTATTGTACTTTCTATCGTTTTGAGTACATCTGTGTATTATAATAATAATTTCTCATTACAGAAATTCAGACAAATATTATCAAGAAAAAAAGTCCATACAGATAAAACACAATGTATATCCATATAATATATTTATATGCCATTTTCTTTAAATTCCCCATCTATATGTAATGGACTCTTCTGTTGATATAATAGAAATTTATACCAAACTTGATAAGTAAAACTTCATAATTATTCAATAATGAATGTAGAACAATCTTATGGCCTCTTAGAAACAGAATTTTAGTTACATAAAACACCATAGTTTATTTATATGTTAAATCATTTTTAGCTCCAAGATTAATGGATATTGAATATGTTGTGGCCTCATTAGGGGCCAGAAAATAAAGACACAAGAAAGGAATTGAGTTAAACAAATATATCAACTAAGAACAGTAATACAACCGAGGTGACAATATTGGTCTGTGAAGGGTTAACTAACTAAAAATTTAGTGCTGAACGGGTGTTGGTCCATGAAGGGTTAATCCACCAAAAAGTAATTCCAAATGGAATTCATTTTTGAGAGACTAGTATAAATCTAATATTGCTGAAAATGTGAATTCTAGGAACAGAAAAGAAATGATGAAAAGAATTTTGTTTCATTGAAAGTACAATATATACTTTGCACCAAAAAAGTTAAATCAACAAGAAATCTGAACAAAGGGATCTTTGTCAGGCCAGGAGAAAATGATCTGGTTTCGATTTCAATATCTGGGCAATAGGCCATGTGTTTTATTTCTGCTTGATTAGAGAAAACAACTGTCAGGCCAACTAAAGATGCTAGGTCAGCAAATAGATAAGAAATATTAATTGGTTTGCAATGCAGGACCGCCTTTTCACCTATGCATTTTGAAAAGCAGTTTTGTCAAAAGTTGACAATTATAACTGCCCTTAAGCAAAGGCCAGATGATTATTGAATAGGTAGGAGGAATCCTTGAATTACGTCACAGGTAAAAGTTAGAGTGATTGGAAAGACTAAGTGGGAGTAAGAAGGAGACCCTCCGACTACTAAAAATGCCCCAAGTTGAAAAAATGCTGTGTTACAAAAATCAAATTATTGAGAATTTGATTTAATTATGACTTTGGAAAGGAATCCCCCACATGGCCAGAATCCACACTGGCTTCAGGCAGATTATTATATAAGCAAAGCGCTTTGGACACTCAGAGAGTTGCAGGGCAGAGTTACAAAGCTACAGTTGCAGAGGTTGGAGCCCGGAGAAAGCCAAAAAGCAGACAGAGTTGCAGAAGATTTCAGAGAAGGCCTGATGTAGAAAGATTCGCATTAACTTATGAAGACTTAAGCTAACTGGACAGTTGTAGAAAATTATATTGATCAAGAACCCTGGACCAACCTTGATGGAATGACCAGTGAAAAAACTTAATTGTATTTGACTGTAGCAATAAGAACTAAACTATTATCCATCACTCCAGTCGATAGAAATTGTACCTTGTATTTTACATAAAATTCATTTTATTGTCATCTTGTCTTGGAGTTTCTTGTGTAACCCGTTCACATATAACACTAACCCACCTTTGAACAGTGAGCTTCAGTCCAGACACCTGGTTGATCGAATTCCAACTTGAGATCAAAAATCACAACATGACAGGTCAGAGTTTAACCAGAGTCTGACTAAATCAGTTTAGCTAGACATCTCAGGAAGAAGCTTCAGGTTCAACTCTATATCCACCAGAGTAGGAAGTGTGTGGGAAAAGGTGTTATACATATACAAACTAGAGGTTTACCAGCGAGTCTGTTTTGGTCCGACTGCCAAGACTGTCTGCTGGAATATTAACTTCTGCCTAAGAGCAGTACCTGTTGCTGTTGTCACGGGGTCGACCACTGAGGGGAGAGAGATAAAGAATGTCCACTACCTCTCCGTGTTTGAGTTAGCAGGCCACCCAAAGAATGACCGTTAAGACAGAATAGTAATATAGGTCAATTCCTCACGGCCTGTCGGAGAAAGTAAAGAATGTGGGTCAGAGTGAAAGCTAACAGATGTTTGCACTCAGTGACCAGGGAAAGGAAGAAAAAAAGCTAAATGATTGGCTAGGACCCTAAAACAGAAGTGGCACCTTCTTCCTGTCAGCAGAAATAAGGAAAAAGAAAATCAGTTTTGCGACAGAGGTCGTGGTGAATGGATCTCATGCCAAACTCTGGGTGAAGCATCAAAACCGGGATTTGCGGAACAGTAGTTGAAATGATAAGATATATTGAAACTACCGCCGAAATCACCGGGGGAAGACGGAAAGTATCTTGGACAAGAAGAACCCATACTTTCAAGCCAGAGCGATATGCATAAATAAATTCTGTCAACCCATAAAAAAAAAGAAAATATTCTCCAAAGGAAAGTCGTCGTAAAGATAAGTAAACTTTAAGACTGTTTCTCCCTACACCCAATTATATATTCTCTCCCTCTCTCTCAATTTAAAGTAAGACTAAAGGAAAAAAAAAAAGGAAGAAAGACATTTAGAATCATGTATTGTCTGCTAATACTATAGCCAACACGTTGAATATGTGTATCCGCGTGTGTAGTAAAAAGATTGATATATTTTAATGTTCCCACATGTTGAAGTTGTTCATTTATGTTGTCTACTATCGAGTTGCTATTTCATGTGTCTTTTTCAGCTTCTATTTGCCTTATGTTATTCTCGCTTGAATTGTCCTATATGAATTCCTTTAAAAATATTATATGGGAAACCGGAGTTGTCGACTACTATAATTAATATTATTATATCTAAACCTAGAGGTCCATACCTTCCATAAATCTAGGGGTGGAAGAGCTAGTGGCCTGGTGGGTGTATGTGTAACATGAAATTTGGAAACCCCTTGCCAACGGTGGTCAGTCTAGCCATAAATTAACCCCCACATAATATGCCAGTTCCTATATGGCCAAGAAAGGACTCTGAACAAGGACTTATTCTACGAGGGATCAAGTGCCAGACCACCCCGTCATCACACATGTGAAAAAAATAAACTCCCCGTTTGGTGATAACAATATTTAAATGCACCAGTTCCCATACGCTTTTAAATGGTTGCTCATCCAGGGATCTTTTTATTTTAATTTACCGTCACACTATTTTATAGCTGAGAGAGTTCATGCATGCATGGGTAAATTACCTTAACAGAATGCAAATTAGTAAATGTGAAGCAACAGATAATGTTTTTTATATATTATGATTATGATGTGAGTGGAAAATTATTGAAGTATTATCACTTTTGGTAGCACAGTATACTAGTTATAGAATAAAACAGTTTAAAGCAAAATGACAGCCTTTCATAATGTTCATTTTATTCAATATATCATTTAAACTGGTATTTTCATCTTCGTTGTTTTTATG
This sequence comes from Sepioteuthis lessoniana, assembly GCA_963585895.1. NCBI lineage: Eukaryota > Metazoa > Mollusca > Cephalopoda > Myopsida > Loliginidae > Sepioteuthis > Sepioteuthis lessoniana. Next base: position 53,290,980 of record OY757917.1, read on the forward strand.
AGTGTTTTGGTTGATATGCTATTTGGTCTTTCTCAGAAGTATGTTGCAACCAATAGCTTTTAGAAGAGCTTTAATATTCTTACTTTTAACAAATTTCCAGAACTAAATGTTTTGTCTTTAAGAGGACTTCCAAGTATAGCAACTATTGATCAACAAATTCAGTTTTCCATTGATCTCTTTGTATGGAAGACATTAACAACTAATAATAGTTCGAAGTGTGGGTTCAGTAAACTTGTTAAGCTGTAGTGTTTTTATTGGGGAGATGAAAAAGAAAAATGTAATAAGCATTATCAATGGATCACTGCTGGCAACATTCACTTGAGGAAAGCCAAAAATCATAGCAGCAAAAATTCTGATAAAAACAAAAGATGAAGATATTAGTTTGAAGCAGAGAGATTAGAAAATATTCACTCAGAATTTCAGAAATAGGTACAATTTAGTATGTTTACTGAGAAAAGACAAACTTTTTAGCCATGTTACTAAAAAGCCCCATTAGATAAGAATAAGTAGATATTTTTTATCTTCCATATCATTCTTTTGTGTCCAAATTTTTTTAATATCAGAATTCACTTAAGAATTCACTCTTGATGGTCATTAAGCTTAGTGTATAGCCACATCCTGTTCATGTAATTTATATTATGATTAATTGCAAATAAATGAATTAGGGGGAAAATACTCTATAGTTAGCATTTAATAATTTTCTCCTTTGAGTAATTATAATCAAAGTGAGCAGGAATACATACAATTGGATTATAAATTGATTTATTTTTTTAATGTAGTACAATAGCATTAAAATGTTCTAACTAGGATGTGCAGTTTTTGCTGTAGTACAGTAATATACAAATAAACAATCATTATAATATAGATAGTTAAATGAAAGATACTGGTAGCAAATGTATTCACGGTGTTGTTTTTAATTGAATTTTACGATTCTGTCATTGTAGACTGTCTTAAAATTAACATCATCTCTATATACCAATGTCACAATCTTCGTTTTACTGTTGAGTTCTATTCATAAGAGCTAGTTTATTTGTGGTTATTATCATCTGGTGTATTATTGTACATCAATAAATAGCAATTTGTCATGAAAAAAACGATGCAATTTTATTTTTATTTTCCCTCAGCTTCATTAATTAATCTGCCTGTTTCCATGGCAACTGAGGGTGTTACTGTCAGCATCCACTAATCAAGCTAGATTATCTCACTAATCTAGACAGCTCATATACAAACGGGTTCTTGTGTGGTATCTACTATGTTATTGCCACCAAACTGTAATCCACAAATGGCCAACTTAGTTTACAATTTAACCCTTTACTTTAGGGATACTAAGTATATCCTAGAAATATACCACTACAATTTGTTAGATGAGCAAAATTACTCTATACAGATACATATACTTTTAAATCAACAGTTTTTTCTATTATGCTTTAATGTCTTCATTGTTTATGCAAACACATTATTGTTTACAAGTCTTGAGTTGGCGAGACAAAATGTATATAAAAAACACTTCTTTTTTGTGAAATTTAATCAAGTAAATTCTGCTTCAATATGAAAATAGTAAATAAAAAATTTACAATTTTTAGCAAACTCTCCTGCTCCCAATCTCCTTATTTGAAAGTTTTTTTTTTAAACAATAGTTGATAAATTTTCTATTACATTCATTTTTCTTATCATCTGCTCTTTTATCGAAAATTGCATGAATTTGTCTGAAGTATTAGAGATAATGATATTGGTCCTAGAATATCAAGAAACCTCAAGGGTATTCCAATTTTAAACATATTGAAAGAGTTACACCTATACTAATAAAGTTAGTGATTGCTTAGTTGGTTGTATTTGTCTTATAAGTTGCCAAATAGTTGGATTCTGAGGACTAAAAGTAATGTAAGGATAAAGATGAGATAGGTGACATTTACCTCAGAGTTCACTAGAGGTTGCCACCAATCAATTTTGTGTGAAAATTACTTAATGAAAAGAGATCATGAATTTAATATGAAATGTAAAAATGTTTCACAAACTTACAAATGATGAGTTCTGATTTCTGAGATCACATAGAAGTCTTATTGAATTTTTTAGGGGTGTGGAGCTTTCTAACTGGAACTTCCATTCTTAACTACATTAGAAATATTATAGAACTTTCTTGAACATTCCCTGACCTTTGATATTACATCAGAAAGTAAATTAGATTTTAAGATATCCAAAAGACTTGTTCATTCTTATTCCATTAGGAAAAACTGCTAATGTTGTTTATAATCAATATTAAAACACTTTACTTTTTGTCAGTGTACTAATTGTTATATTATCCTTTGTTTTGGGGGGTTTGGGGAGATAGGAAGGGGTCATTTTTTAAATATATGTTAAATATACTCAGTAACCCTAAAGTCTTGATTATTTTTTCCTGGGTTACACAAGGAAACAAGCTAGTCCATAATATAAACATGTTGAAAGATATCCTTGTAGCCTTTACTGAAATATTTCAGAAAAGTGTTTTTAGATTATTGAAGGGCTATCAGGTCATATAAAATATATATAAGTAGATAGAACTGACAGAATTATTGAAACATTATTTATTTACTTAAAATCTGATAGAATTGTTTGAGTGGAAAATTTTTAAATTTCATTCTATGTCCCAAATTTTTTTTTTTTTTTCAAAAAATAATGTGTACACAATTTAAGATAAGTGCAAAATATATTTGGAAATTAGCACTATCTAAAATATGAATTTAGCAATTTTTGTAAATGTCCTTTAAAGGAGCAAACTTTATAAAATTAAAAAAATAAACTTGAATGTCTGACCTTAATTTTTCATAACAGTTGAAAAAAACAGTTTTTTTACTTTATACATTGGTGACTAGTTTGAATTTGTTGAAATGAAAGAAGATAAGTTTAAGATAAGATTTAAGTTTAGATTTCTTCTGTTTTGATATGAAAAGCTTTAGATTCTCTTCAGAGTGCATTATTTACAGTAAAGAACAGAGTGCAGATGATTATTGTTTCATCTTCATCAAATTTCTTCTCTATTATACATTTATACAATAATCCATGAATTTAATGTGCCTATCTCCACTACCACTGTGTCCACCCATCCCCCCACTGACTCATACTCCTGGTATAAGTATAAGTGTATTTGTGTGTGTGTGTGATTGCTACTCCAGAAGCCCCAGTGGAGGCTGTGTCAAGAAAATCATGTATCTAAAGCTGTTCGGAGGTTCACTTGTCTGTTTGCCATCCAATGTTTTGTTAATATGCTTAGTTTAAAAAGTAAGTGATGTGTCCATGTTGTTTCTTTATGTTGCTCTTAGATTGTTTTCTTTCTTTGTCACTTATAAACATCATCCGACATCAATGTGTTGTTATACAATGCAGCACTGTAAGTGTGCATGTGTAAGTGAGTGTGTGTACATATGTGTGTAGTGGTAACAAGTCATTAGCAGGCCAATAATATATACTAGCCTGTGTTACACTGCCCTCCACCTTTATTGTAAATTTTGTCTCATGACCTGCTAGTAATAAGATTAACCAGATGTGAAATTCTACAATTACTATATATATTACTATATACTTTACTTATATTCACACACACACACACACACACACTTGATAACAGTTATGTGTCAATATAAAATATATATATGTATATAAGGTTAGTTTAGTCTAGCACAGTGACATGCTAGTTATGCACTCAGTGAGGACTCAACTCATAAAAATAACATTAGTGTGTAATAGACTAGATTGCAAACCATTGTTTTGTGTATATATCTATTAAGCTTAGATTTGTCTGAAAGAATGTTATAATAGTGAAGTACCAAGTGAGTATAAGAACCATAAGATTAACCATGGTCTTCAAGTCAAATTTGCTGAATATTACTTGATATAAAGCATACTGCAAACAGTAAATATATACAGTTATATAAATAACATATACATTCACTTGTGATGAATGTGAACATTTACGAATATAGCCATGCACACACACACACACACACACATTTTCTTTTTTGAGTACATGCGGTAACTATCTCTCTCACTCACTCACACACATTCACATTTCTTCTTCAAACACATATGAACATATAGAGTCGTTTATATACTTATTTCTACACAGAGACATTGCACCCTTGCAAATATGCTCTCCTGAGTACACATGCACAGGAATTAGTGCAAGTTTATATATATATATATATATATATATATATATATATTCCTGCATGCATAAATAAGTCATATATGTATTTTAAAACATTTTTTTACAAAAATAGCAAGTTTTATTTATTTATTTTTTCATTCTCCTGAACTGCTTCCTGTTTCTTCTCCTTGAGTACACCTGCTTCTGATGCAAAAGTTAAACAGAATTCATTTTGTCATTAATATTTCATCAATCTACCTTTTCACTTCTTAACTTTGTTTTTTTTTAATCAAAACTCTTTACTTTGGGCTAATCTCAATTTTTTCCCAATTGCTTTCTGTAAAGTTCCTTAATCAGAATGTTTTTGTTACAAGTTATTTTCTCGTAAAGCAAAGCCCATGCCTCAAAGTAGTCATTGAAATATTTCCTCAATTGCTGCAAATTATAGTCTTACAACTGAACGAGTTTCTAGAGGTGAAAAGTTTAGCTTTGTCCTGAAGGCCTTCTCAATTAGGACAGATTATGTTTCCCAAGATGAGGTTTTATAAATTTGCTTCTTTTTTTTATCTTTAGATTTTACTTTTGTAGTTTTTCCTCTTATTTTCCATAGAAAACACTTTGATCTTCTATCTTCTAATTTTGAATTGATATCTATTTACTATAGTTTTCTTTCTTTCTTTTTTCCCCCTGACATTAAACTATGCAGATGCCAGCCTGATGATTCATGCCCCAAATTTTCTAAAATATTATCTGCAGGGAAAATGGAAATTAACATGTCATGTCTTTAAAATATTATTGAAGAATATTCAAGTTATTATCTATAACCCTGAAAAGATTCATTAACATATCAGAAATTGTTTAGATAATTGGATGATTTCTTCATATTCTTGATAGTGTTAATGTTTCAGACAATCCATTCTTCAGCCTTTGTCAGGCAGGTAATCTGAGAAAAAATGAAGACAGAAAATGGTCATAATTATACTAACACAACTGTCAATAGTTAAATCATGAATATTAATGAGAGATTTAGTGGTCCTAACAATTTCTGGTATGGGCATTCAGAATGAAATCCACAATGTAAGAAAAGAAAAGCAGTCCAGAAAATTAAATTGACAGATATCACTACTAGAATAGTTTCATCAGAAATTCATCTTATTTCACAAAAATGAAGTCTACATGTCAAATGCAATCAATTTAATAATCCACAATTTCTAGTATGGTAAATATTCAATTTACTTTACATTAAATTTTGTAAAATACTTTTGAGTAACTCACAGACTTTTATCAACATCTTTAATTTATGATCTTGGTAGCTTTTTTTATTTCTTGGTATCTTTAATTTATCTTCTCTGTAGCTTTTTTTTCTTGGAAGCTTTAATTTATCTTCATGGTGGGTATTTTATGTTCTTTGTAACTTTTTTCTCTTCATAGCTTTAATTCATGTTCTTTTTGGCTATTTTATGTTCTTTGTAGCTTTTTTCTCTCGTTAGATTTTAATTTATGTCCTTGGTATTTTTTTCTTTGTAGTATTATGTTCTTGGTGTCTTTTTTGTGTTCTAGGTGGATTTTTTTCTAGATACCTTTAATATATGTTATGTTGGCTTTTTTTTTTTTTTTTTTTTTTCTTAGTAACTTTAAGATATGTTCTTGTTGGCTATTATTTTTTGTTCTTGGTAGTTTTTTTTTTTTTTCTTGGTACCCTTTTTTTAGTAGCTTTCATCATCATTATTTCACGCTGCTAGCACCGATCTCCCTGACCTTCTCTCGCCACCCATCTTTATTGTCCATCACTCCTGGGAGTTCTTCCGGGCTACATCCTGTATTGGTACACAGCTGTTGTATATAGGTTCTAGCTGGTCGTCCTTACCTTTGCTCGTCCATGTGAAAGGGTTTTTGCCGTTTTGTGGAGTGTTGCTTCCAGGACTTGTTCAATACAGCTTGCAGCATTCTTGTGTAATTGCCGTCAAGTTTTTTTTCCATACTTTTAGTTAGCATCCATGTGGTGCATCCATTTAGCAGTGTCAACATGACCCCTGCTTGGAAAAAACTCCATTTTATTTTATCGGTCAGGTATGATTTCCATATGACTGATAGCCTATCAATAGCTGTCCATTGCATTTACTAGTCACGTGTTGATATCATTCTCGGTTGATGAGACGCTGCTTCCTAATTAGATGAACTTGTCCACTAGTTCCAAAGGACCACTCTTTAGTGTGGAGATGTCGCCACTTTGATTAAAGCATATGTATTCTGTCTTGTCTGCATTGACATGGAGGACTATGCCACCTGCTGCTCATTCCAGACTATGTAGCAGGGTTTCGGCTTGAGTAGGTGTATTTGCTCTAAGCACTATGTCATCGGCATAGTTTGTGTCCGTAATAGTTTGTGCAGGGCACTTTTTTCTTTGTTGCTTTTATTTATGTTCGCTGAAGCTATTTTATGTTCTTGGTAGCTTTTTTTTTTTCTTGGTAGTTTTAATATATATTCTTTGTGGCTACTTTATATTCATTATCGTTTTTTTTTTTTTTTTTTTTTTTTTTTCTACATAGCTTTAATTTATGCTTTTGTTGATTATTTTATGTTCTTGGTAGCTTTTTTTTTTCTGTTAGCTTTTTTTCTTTGTAGTTTTTTCCTGTTAGTTTTAATTTATGTTCTTGACTTTTTTTCATTGGTAACTTTAATTTATGTTCTTGGGGCTATTTTATATTTTTGATAGCTTTTTTCTTATATGTTCTTGGTAGGTATTTTATGTTCTTTTTAAGTTTGTTGGGTTTTTTTTTGTTTGTTTGTTTTTTTTTTGTTTGTTTTTTTTTCATAGCTTTTATTCATATTCTTATTCTTGGTAGCAATTTTATGTTTTTGATAACTTTTTTCTTAGTAGCTTTAATTTATACCCATAACCAGTTACAAGTGTTAAGTATTCCTGTATTGTTACTCATCTACAGTCAGGATTGTACCTGATTATGGTTAACGGAATCAGAACAGGCGACCGCTGTGGATTCAATAAAGGACATAGTTCGAAGTTCCGTGTAGGTTCCCAAGTTCGACAAACACCTAAAGAAGACCAGAGGACATATCAGCCGAAACGTTGTGGAAATAACAATAAAGATGAAGAAATTAATCTGAAAAACCTTAGTGATAAAAATCATCAAGCTTCGTCTCAGAAATTTAGACAATCAAAAGAAAAAATTAACTTTATCTTTCTCACTAAAATAATTATTCATATTTGATTAAATATTACTAATTAGGTTTAGAATTAATTTTTTAAGCTGTAGATGTAAAATAATTCCACAACATTATCACTCAGTTTGGACCTTTAATCTTCACAAAAAAAACAAATGTTTTAGTTGATAGATCTCTTAAATTAAAAAATATTTTTCTACATAATTTGTTATCTTTCATTATAAAAATTACTGTTTGTAACCATTCAGTAAAAATTTTGATTAACAAAAATTGTAAGATTACCATCTTTGATTTAAGTCTCAACCTTTTACCCAGTTCAGTTGCGTACTTCAGCCAGTATAGAATAAACCAGATGAATGATTTGATTCTGGAATATTTCTCTAAAATATTTATGGATGCAGATGGATAATGATAGTAAAATTAATTGCAAACATAGAAAATACTTAACTTTATGAACTCAAATAGTTCACAATAAAAATCCCAAACTCATCCTCTTGACCAAATCATGCGATTATTGTTTCTTTGAATTTCTTAGTTTTATTTCTTCTCATAGAACTTATTTATTTCTTCTCTCTCCCCATCACTCTCCTTTTTTTAGCTTTTCCTTTTTTTGTGTTTTTTTCTTTCCCTCTTGCCTAATAATTTCGTTTTTTGATGTTTCCTCTTGTCTCCTACGTCTAAAGAAAAGAAGCAGCTTTCAACTTCTCCAGAATTCCTGTGTATGCAGTCAGCAAAATGGCTTCTTGTGGAAAGCCAAGTCACTGAGAGAAACCTGTCAATCTTAAGAATTAGTGTAGCAGAACAAATATATTTTTGTCTTTATTAAAGGCACCATTAGAGAGAGTTAAGGGAGAGAAAGAGAGAAAGTAAATTCTTTACAAAAATAGCCATCATTCTTTTTCCTCTATTCTATTTGTAATCTTTGACTAGAAAAATTTTTAATTCTCATACTTAATATCCTTTCTCGCTGCAAGGTCAAACTCTAATTGGAATAGGTTAGCTTGACAAGGAGAAATGGACTGCTATTTTCTTTTCTACTGGAAGTATAAGATTTTGAAATGAGTTCTTGCTAAAATTCAGTCTTTTTTATTTTGTACTTTTTTTAAAAAAATCTCCTCATATTAATTGTTTTAACTACAACTCAGCTAGTTTTTCAAATATTTTCAGGAGAATGTCCAATTAAGAAGTCTCATTGTTGGCCTCATTCTGTTAATAATTTGTCCTGGTATCCAATCATTATGTTACTTTTATTTATTTGCTCATTTAACTCTTCACCTACCAGGTGCAAGCTGAAAACAATACTCTGTATCTCTTGCATGACAAAACATTAGAAACAACTTGATATTTCAAATTATGAATATATAATGGTAGTTTAACTGAAGAAAAACCCTTTGTCCCAGTTTTTCGCCAATGCATGAAAGCAGATTTACTTATAATCAGTTGCTAAGAGGTTAAACACCTTCAGTTGCTGTTTAGCTTGATGTTAAATCATATCCTATTCATAGAATTTATAATTTAATTAACTGTAAATAATGGAGAAATATTATTTAATTGTATAATAGTTATCTCCTGTAAGAAAATATAATGATCAAAGTGAATGGGAATGCTGACTCCTTGACTATTGTTATTATTAAACTGCAAATTGGGTTGGAAATTACTTTTTCTAATTTAAAGCATTTTAACATTATTGTATTAACAAAAATATCTCACAATGATGTGCTATTTTTGCTATGTTATGATAACATATGCTTAGCATAATGATTATTGTCATAGGAAGTGGAATCAGCATCCTGAGTTCAAATTTTGGATGGAGCTGTTTGCATGTCATTTTATGCTAATAAAAAACATGAATTCATCTGTTCTGTCTCCAGAAATAGTTGGGCAGATTGAGTTCTCTAGCTTTGGTTAGGCAACTAGTCTAGAAGGAAAACTGAATTCAAACCAGCAGTACTCCACTAAAAAATTGACCTTGTATCACATCCTGCTCATGGCAAAGAGATTGGGTAAATACACACATACAAAAATCAGATCATTATAATACAGATTTCCATTGATAAAAGTGAAAAGAAAAACAATGCTAATAAAGAATAAATATCTTGATGCAGTGATAATAACAATACAAAATCTGTATTGGAACTGGATGTGTAAGTATCATGATAATGAGACAGCCCATTGACAAAATTATACACATATCAGCAAGAAGACTCTGTGTTAGGCATATTCACCTGAATAAAGCAAAAGAATGTTGAATAGTTGAGTTTCTTATTCACCTGAATAAAGCAAAAGAATGTTGAATAGTTGAGTTTCTTATGCAACCAAGTGCTGACTTTGATAAACTATCAAACTCAATTGCAACTTCATATGCCCCAATTGCAATCATGATCTATCCAGCATATACATCAAGTTGCAATCCTATGCTTTTGACTGTAGCCGAATCAAGTAGTTTTGGATGGATTCATTATCTCTCTGTACAAATGATGAAAATGTACTATGGGATTGGATTTCTGTGTGACTAATGCCTCAAGCATATCAAGTAGTTTACTAGGGTTAATGTTGAAAAACTTAGGGTAGGTGTTGATGATGGATTTCTGTATGGCTTCTTCAGTGCAGTTATAGTTATGTTAGTCTGTCTGGGAAGGAGATTGGTCATTTTTGTGAACATGTCCCAATCTATCCTAACTTTCTAAAACTGTTGTGGGGTCAACAACTTCCGAGTTGAGTTGAGGAAGCTTTGCAGCTGGTGGTTTTATGTGACTAGCTTAGTAATAAAGCAGGGTCTGTATTTAATTACAAACTGACCCATTGAGCTGAGATACACTTTGTTCGGCCATGTTCCCAGTACACAGATCAGGCCAGGTGCATTTTAGTTCCAGTGGCAGTCAATCAAGGCCATCGGATATGTATTCCAGGAAGTTGGCTGTCATGTCATATGAACTAAGACCAGCACCACTCAAGGGGCCATCCTCCCAGGTTCTAACCCTCCTTGGAGTGACTAGGTTTATTGCCTGGTACCTAAGGCACCCTTTTTTGGGGGAATGCTGATGGCACTCAAGGCATTTTTAAACCTGACAAGCGTGTGTGGGCTATGGTCCTGTGCATGGTTCCTACAATAAAAATACTCGCATTTACATGGGACGCTCAACAAATATTGGGGTCTGTATTGAGTTACAGCCCATTTTATTGTCTGCTAACTGGACACTAGTTGGAATTCTTGAGCCATTAAGTGTTATTATTATTGTTGTTGTTATTCTACACTTTAGAGTGGTGACTTCTACAAAGAATAGGTCAGCCAAAATATTGTGTGGGTGTCAAAGTGGTGAGGACCAAAGAATAGTCTCCTAAAAACATTGAATTTTTAATTGAAAGACTAGAGGTCTTTATTGTTAAACTATATGCATCTTGAAAAGAATTATTTTCTTGCATTTATTTTATTGCTACTCTCTGTATTTGAAAATAATAGGTAAATTGATCTTTTGAAATTTTAAGTACAAAGAATATCTGAAAAAAGTGATTTAAAAAAGTGGAAATTTTATTTGGATGTTAATGCTTCAACTGGTATGCCATGACAGATATTTAATTTTAGAAATAACTCAAAGTGATAAAAAAAGATCGACTTGGATCAGTGAGCAGAGATATCACTGAAATTATTAATCAACAAAAATGGAAGTGGGCATGGCTTGAAAGGAGAATAAGAGATTTTGCAAAAGGTTAATAGAATAGTACATTAGAAATAACAATCATAGTAGAAAAAGAACTGACAAAAGATTGACAGATGTGATTGTGAGTTTTCCTTAATAAGTCACAGCTGAAGTTAGTATAGTCAAGGTCAACTGGAAAAGACGTATATATAGCAGTAGATTAAAAATGAATGTTGATTTTATATATATATATATATATATATATATATATATATATATGTGTGTTCCACCATCTTGGTATTGGGGATTGCATTATTGTATACCACAGCCATAATGATATCAATCACAAAAGTAATACAATACATACACAAATACAATACAGGAGGACTCTGTCATTTCAGATACGAACGGGTTTATTAGTTTCTGCGATACGAGAAGAGAGACACAATTCTTAAAAGCCTATGCTGACCATACCCCAACATGCGGCACATCTTGTGGTGTTTAAAGATCTCACTTCATCTCTGTCGGTCAATAGAGATCTGCAAAACTTGACCACATGCCTCAACAGCAGAAGACCCAACTCTCGTCTTCAACTTTCGAATACCCAACTACATCTTCAACAATCAAAATCCAACTGACGTCTTTTCAAAATCCTCAAATTCTCAGGACCATCTCTTCTGGGCATGACGTCATCCACACTCCAGCCCAATTTCATGTTTGGGGGTTTACTATGACATACTGTCATATCCTTTGCACGTGAGTGTAAAACTGCACCCAATGACTATGCACCTGAAGTAAGAGACTCGAATAGTTCAAAGCCTTACCAATCTGAATGATAAAATATAATTAACAAAAAATGATTAATATAAAAAATCATTCCTTAAATATATAACAGCATTACCAACCACCAATACTTTAAGGCTTTCATTTGATCACTTTTAGTTTGTCATATGTTGATATATGTTCTTACCATATGTTCTGTAAAATTCTAATAGAAAGAAAGCTGCAGCTGTCAGTTTGATAAGTATGGATAACACATCACTTCTCCTGAGACTTGTGCAGAAACAAATCCAGACAAAAATCATTTCTTGCTCTGTTTAATCAAAGAACACATGGCTAACATCAAGAGTCATTTTCCTCTTATCCAATGGCTTTACGTTCTTCTTTTATTTAAAAAATAAAACTCAGATATAATTGTTCTTTAAATGCGGGTGCAAATTTCAAATTCTATAGTAGAATGCAGTTCTTTATTTATTAAATACCAATTAGTAGGATTATATGATAGATTTAATGGATATCATCATGGCAAATGGAATCGTGTGATGTCATGTGATGTATAACCTTATTAACCCTGTCATCGCACTCTGATATCTGCTTTGGTTAGAACATCACAGGCTGGCTTTCTCTTCTATAGCCATCCTCATATTTTCTGTTATATATTATACCAGCCTATTGGCTAGAGTGTTCGCTAATGGCCTGAGAGACTGGGGTTCAATCCAAGGTTAAGTCATACCAAATACTAAAAAAAATGGTACTTGATTCCTTCTTGCTTAACACTCAATATTATAAGGTATATAACAAGGATGAAATGGATCAATCCAGGGAAAGGAGTAGCGTTCTCCCCTCCACCTCAGTGTAGTAGCAATTGAAAAAGGATCCTTTGGGTCATCCTCAACTACAGTCACCAACTTTACTTACTTTTCGCCCTCTATCCAGCTAAAATACTGCTCCTCTGCACTGTCATTGATCTTAGGTTCTTTTACCTTATTCAAGGTTGACCTCAGTCATTCTGCCAATGGAGAAGGAACTTCTTTCAACCAGTCACCAACTCTGGTAATAGAATTTTTTCAGTTCAAAAGTTATCTTGATAACATTCAGGGTTCCCCTCTTCCTGATTTCTATCTTCAATAATTGACTATGAAAGTTCATTTTTCACCCTAATAAAGGGTTTTCTCTGCTTCTTAATCCAGTCTTGTATTTGTTGTACTGACCAAACCTTCATCCTATTTTCTTTATCTGATCAATTGGTAAGCTGGCTCATATAAATGTTCCTCATTGACTGAGATTTCTGGCTTTTTCAGGCATGTTTCTGTACAATAATAAGATTATTATTATATTATATATACATGCTGCTGAAAAAAGACAGCTGTATAGCCAACAAATCCTTCATCAGACAAGTATTCTGAGATCAAGCTTGGTTTCAGGGCCAAAGCACCATTACCACTCATCCAGAACACTTCAACAGTATTTTACAATACCATCAGACTTTATTTTCTGTTACATTCTGGGAATACCAGATTAAGATGCAGGGTCTTCATATAGTCCTTTATCATAAGGATTTCCAGTTATGGAACCGTAATTCAACAATGTAAGATTTAAATTACCTGACAAGATGACACATCATTACACTGAACAGGATTGTAAATAGAATTTCTGTGAAATTCATTTGCAAAATCAATGTACAAGAATACTGAATTGTTAATTCAGAGATGTTAATTTGAATTATATGGCAAGATGATAGCATCATTGAAAAGTCAAGATAATGTTCAAGTTCAAACAACTAATTTTTTAACTAGTAACCCTATACTGATAAACAAAGGAATCCTGGGGGGTGTCTTTGTGGTGTAATGGTTAAAGTGATGGACTGCGGAATCGTAGTATGCGAGTTCGTACTCCAGTCGCGCTATTGCGTTTACTTTCGGGCAAATACCCTTGGGAAAGGTATGAACCTCCGTATCCTCCCAGCTATGGGTTAAATAGTACCACTCCTGTTCTTCTAGGAGAATGGCTTTGGCATTAAATAACCTGAAAAGAGTTGATGTGCCATTAAACAAAGAAACCAACCAAACCAATCCTGTATACTGTGGAGAATTCCTGACTGTGGACCCTTTCTGTTGATTTACAATTTATGCTGTTATCAATACAGGCAACCACTTTTATTGAAATGGCTCTGCATTTTCTGACAATGGTGTTATTCTAGTCCCTCATCATGGGTGTATATCCTATTTCTTTGTTATGTGGTAATGATTGCATGATTTTTTTTTATCAACATTCTGGGTACTTTAGCATCTTAACCACCTGCATAAGTCTCCTGCTTTCATTGGGCATGTTTTGTCACCATAATGAAGGATGGATTGGACAAGAGCTTGGTATATCTGAATTTTAGTGGCCAGTTTGATTTCTGGTCTAGACCACAGCTGAGATCATAGATTACTGAAGGTGAGTTGAGCATTACCTATGTAACCCTTTATATCTTCCTTTCTTTGGCCTGTCGGGATGACTATGAATCCTAGGTACTTGAAATGATGAGCCTCTTCTAGGATTTCCCTGTTGAGGAAATCCTTGAAGAAATTGATTGTTTAATGGTTAGGACTTATTCAACTTCTACATTACATGTCTATAATAGATTTCACCAATTTATTATGTAACAAATGGTGATGAGTCGTTTTATGCCTCAGAAGACTGTCAACATTACCTTTTTTACTGATTACTGCACTAGGAACCTTTTCTTTACTGGAGAGTCAGTACATTTTCACTCCATGGACTGTCTTTTTGACTCAGGCTCAATGTGGCAAGCCCATTTCTAAACTTACTTTTTTTGCTAAAACATAGTTTTCATGACAGACCTCTGTTCAAGCCTAGACCACTCTGATTTGTCACCATTTTGAATCACCTCAAAAGAAATATTTTTGCACGATTAAAATAATTTTCCTATAAACTAATTCTAACCAATGCATTTATAGGAAAAAATTCTGAAAAAAAGTTTTCTTTCTTATAAAAAAATTCCCCTTATTTATTGAAAGGCACTCATTAATCTTTTCGGAAATTATTAGTATTAGATTGGAATACTTGAAACTATGTAACTGTATGCAAATTGTTAGTATTAGATAGGAATACTTGAAACCATATAAGTGTGGGCAAATTATTATTATTAGATTGGTATACTTCAAACTGTATAAGTGTGTGCAAATGAATAATTTTTACTAAATAAGTGTAGTTACTTGAAAACATAATTGCTTGTATTATTAGGAATACTCGAAACCATATAATTGTGTGCCAACAAATAATTTTTACTGAATAAAATTAGTTACTTGAAACATTAGTATTAGATAGGAATACTCAAAACTATATAATTATTTGCAAATTATTTGTAATTGATTGTAATATTTGTTAGTATATAACTGTGTGCAAACAAACGAAAAAAAGTGCAATTTAAAAACAAACATGTAATGGAATATTAAAAATGTACTTATGATTACAATTGAACATTTGTAAAAGGGAGTCCTCATGACATAGTGGCTAGCGTGTTGGACTGCAACATCGCAGAAAGCAAGTTCAAACTACAGCTACACTTTTACATTCACTTTTGGACTAATATCCTCGAGAAAAGTATGGACTCTTTATCCTCCCACCCCAGCTATGGGTTAGTACCACTACTGTTCTTCTACAAGGATGACTTTGGCATTAAATTATTCATGAATCTCGATATGCCATTAAACAAAGAAGCCAAACCAAACATTAATAAATGTCCATATTGAATAATTCATAAGGAGTTGATATGTTGTTAAACAAATAAAACAAACCAAACCATTCTTCAAGGTCTTTTGATCAGTTTTTACTTTGCCTATTTTTATTCTTAAATTAGTGTTTCATCTTTGATTTTTATTTATATTTTATCTGATCTAAGCAATATCCATTGAATTAAGATTGCTTTTGGTATGCCTAGTTGAGACATCTGCTTACCAATTACACAAATTGCTTAATCTGTCCTATAATATATTGGGCAGACAGACCTTGTGATTAACTTTTCTTCATCCAAAGCTATGTCCACTTCTTTGCTACAGAAATTGGACAGGCAAGATTAACACACTTACCCTTACCTTAAACTCTATAACCTCAAATTATATTTGATAGTAAACTTTGGCTAACATCCACATGAGAATAGTGACAAAAAAGATGGAAAAGCCTGTCTAAAAGAATCTGTTTTGCTTTAAATACAGTCAAATCAATGTATATTTTTGGCCCTAGTTATAAACAAAGACAAGGCAGTTTAATTTTCTTTTCCTTTCTTGTTTGCTTGGCTCCACTTCAAGTGGATAAGTTTGTTTGATTTCTTCCTTATGCAGAAAGCTTTCTTCACTTTCCTCTAAAGTAACCAATTTAGTCCAATTTTCCTTTCCTGCTCAACCTCTCTAAATGTCCTTTTCAATCCTTCTGTTTCCCCGGACTGGAACAGTCTCACTTTTTCTTCCTACCTTTTAGATATTTTTCAAAAATTTCTGAGTCATTCTCTGGCTTTAAACAATTTTTTCTTTTCTTTAAATTTGTTCCCCTAATTCTGATTTCAATTTGAAGATACAGAAAGAGATACTAAAGTTTTCTTGCTGACCCATAAAATAGACATACTATACTCTATTCACACACAGTTTTTAAAGTTTCTTTAATACTTAAAAATGTGGGTGGTAATTCCTTTCTTTCAGTATTCACTTGTATTTTATTTCTGCTCACTAATGCCAAAACTGTTTACACCTTTCTCCATACATGCTGCTATCAGTCTTGTCATTCATTGGTCTACTATTCAGTCTGTCAATAGTTACCTTCTCTCCTACTCCTCTGACTATTCAATTCTTAACTGAACCAATAATCAATATGTTCTGTTGCTAAATGCTAACCGCTTGCCAGGAGTAAATTATAGCTACATTAGATACCTGATGTTCATTTGGGGTTAGTGGAGAGTTTCCTGGAAAAAATTTTTAAAGTTTATACTTTCTTTATCCAATGCTTGTAGCTTTTTTCATAAAAGTCTTTCCAAAGACAGATATTCAATTGCTGAAATTTCATTTTTTTGGACATTCTTTTTCTGAAGCACATTCCACTTATGAATTTTTTTCAAGAGGACATATCAATATTAGAAGTTACATATTGTACATTTTAATATTTGCTTGTGACCTTTAATTTCACCTCTTCTAAAATGTTCTCTTTTATCATTCAGTTTTCCTGTTACACATTTTTATTGATATAAAAAACTAACTTATTTTTTATACTCATATTTTTGTTTTCAAAATTAGTATCACTAGCTGAAAACCTTACATACAACTGGGTTTTTACTTTTTGTGAATAAACCTCATTGAGAAGGTAATGTATATTGCTTGTACTATAAATATAAATACAACATAAATTTTTTGATATGTTGCTTTTCTAGTGACAAGGAAAAAATCCCATAACTTTGGTTTCTGGATAGAAAATTTTCAGCTAGATATCTACTTTATATGGTTAAACAAAAAAAGTAAAGATTCTGTTTAGTTGGCTTGGTAAATACAAAGTAAGGATCCAGTTTAGCATTATACATATATTGTAGACCAAACCCCCTTGTAAAAAAACTTTAAAGGTTTTGGAATTTTCAGAACCACCAGAAACAAGAAAAAAATTTGGTGGCCATTAGTCTAGCTATAATTGAGTTATGTAATGATTAACAAAGAGTGAGTGGGGTGAATTGTAGTAAGGTAAAATATTCTAATGAATTTATTGCAGTGTTATAAATAATTGGAAAAATTAAATATCTTGATAATGATAAAAGTTAGGGCTGATATATTAGCAGAGAGCTCACATTGTACCTGAGTAAACTGAAAAATATACAAAAGAAGTTATTATTCATGGATGAAGGGTCTTTTCAGAGACTTACTCCTATGCTTGGCAGCCACTGCATCTGCTTTCAAACACCAGCAGTAGTCAGCAAGAAAGTTTATATCCCACCGGCCTTGATAGTGCTCTTCCATAATGGTTTTGGTGAAACCACTCACCTTGCTCTTCACTCAAATCTCTATAGTTCATTGGAAAATAGTCCAAATGTGACTGCAGAAAATACAGTTTGACTGACATTCGTGCCCCAACCTAGAAGAAATTTTTCAGTAGCTCTTCAATTTCTTTCTCACATTCCACACTCAGGTGGTTTCCTATTGACTTTAGTGACTTCCAGATGGTCAGTTCAGGTTCACTCAGTGCTTCATCAAACTTTGAGACCTTTATGAGTTCTCTTATTTAAAGGGCATCAAATATGCTAACCTTGTTTCTCCATGCTTATCCATAGGAACTCCTCCTGGAGAAAAGCAAACCTGCTGCCTTCCTTTTCTATTGCCTTCACAAAGTTCTTCATTAATCCTAATTTGATAAGTAAGGGTGGAAGCAGTATTTTGTTTGGTTCAATGAGAGGGTGATACTGAATGTTATATGAGCCAGGTTTTAACTCTTGTCTGACATAATGTTGGTCATCAGCCCAGCTGTCTCAGAGACACTAAAAACAAGGATACTTTGTGTACTCACCTTGGAACCCTAGGATCAGTCAAACCACCTTAAGATCTCCACAGATCAACCATTTGTGCTCCTGGTAGTTAATAACAGACAGCAAATGATCCATGCTGTTGTGAGTTTCTTTCATTTGTACTGAATGCCTAATAGGGATAGATGAAAAACTATGCCAAAAACTCCAGGCTCGCTCACCCACAAAAAGAATCTTTGGAGTTTTAGGACAGCAGTCGATGTGAAAAGACATGTTGATTTATTAGCCAAAACTCCGAGGAAAGAGTGGAACAGAATCTTTGGACAGAAGATAACAGTGCCTTCTGCCAGGTTCTAGAGAAATGTCGCTTGCCCATAAAAGAAAGGAATCTGCAAAGTAAACCCATCGAAAAGCTAAGTACAACTTAAATCCGTTTTTCCTTCTACCCTTCCTAAATATTGAAATTATATGCACTCTCTCAAGTTAAAGAAAAAAGAATATAAATAATTATATGCATTCAGAAAAGAAAAGGAAAAAAGAAGAGAGACATTTGTGTTTCACACTGCTGACCTGGCTTAACAAAGCCGATAATTTAAAAGAAAAGAAAGAAAGAAGAAAAAAAAAGAAGAAAGAGAGACATTTGTGTTTAAGACTGTTTACTGGTTTGATATAGCCGACACCTAAAAAAAAAAGAAAGAGAGAAAAGAGAAAGGAATTGTTTCTTAAATCTCATTTGTTTGGTCCTCACTTATTAAAATTTTGTTACAGTTTAAATGTTCCCTTATGTTGAAATCTATTCATTAGGGTGTTTATCTATCGAGTTACCTTCTTTTGCATATATCTTTTTCAGCTTCGTTCGCTTTAATTTATTCTCGCTAAATGTCTTATTCACCTTAAAAGCATTACAAGGGAATTTTGGAAATTTGACTACAGTGAAATATATTTTTGTTTTAACCTAGAAGTCCATGCTTTCCGTTATCTGAGGGGGTAGGAAAATGAAGGGGCTTGGTGGGGTATGTAAAAGTGAGATTGGAATCCCCCTTGCCAACATCGAGATGAGTCTGGCCCCAAATTAACCCCCACATTATTTGCCATTTACCTTATGCCCAAAACAGGAGTCTTAACTAGGACTTATTTTGCAAGGGGTCAAGTGCCAGACTGCCCCAACATCACACGTACGTAAAATAAACTCTCATTATGAGTAAATATTTTATGCCCCGTTACATTATGTTCAGAATCAAAGCTATATTCCATGTTAGCATCTGGCTCAGGAACAGGAAGGTCCATTGGGTCATGAGGGATTGGTCTTATGGCAGAAGGAGCATCAAGGTATTAGACATGGTGCTTGTTCTTGTAATTTATTCCTTTTAGACTTATCTTGCTGATCTTTTCCTTCCCTCCAAGACCATTGGAATGGCCCATGACATACTCTTCTTTTTACCATTCCTCTAATCCCTCAAGTTCTCCACATGTTTTACAGCAAATGTGGGGAGCAAATGCTTATCCTGATCCCCTAGTTTGACTCCAAAGTAATAGTGATATACCTTCTTCACAGAATTAAGAAGAACCACATTACCACAGATATAACAGAACTTGTCAGGATTATTCTTGTACTTGTGATCTGTTCTTACAGGAATACAAATGTCAAGCTGAAAAAAGAAAAATATAAAACAGCACTCAGCTCATCATTGACATATGACACAGTATATTAAAATCATTTTAAGCTGAGGGATAAACCCTGCTCCCTCTTGGTATGTGGGTGTTAGCAAGTAGGGTGGTACACTGTAGTTAGGTATGCATACAATAGTATATGCTATACTAAACATCAGGCACCCATGATCAGCTGTGATGAGTAGCATCCACTGGTTTTTGATTAAATGTTACTATTGTGTACAACTTGTTGTGAAGTATTCAAGCACATCTTAAAAACCAGACCAGACTAAACACAATGAATGGTATTTGAATTTAGCATAAAATGGTGATCATATATCACTTAATAAACCTTTGACAAAAAACTTTTTAACGCAGGCTAGTGTAATTTAACTGCAGTTCTATTTGCTGCATATTACATGTACAAATTGTTTAAATCTGCATTCACACTTTGTTGCAGTTGTATTTGCATATTTACTGAAATTTCTATTGAACAGAATTAAAAATGTTGTGTTCCTTCCACAACTTATCAGACATGGCTTTCCACATGTTCCTTTATCAGTAAAATGTGCATTACTATGACTGTTCTTCGGAGATAGTGGAGTTTTTCTCATTGTGATCTTCACAGTAGAATTTAGTTTTCCTTCTCCCAAACTTATAGCTCACTAATAAGTTTAGAGAGCCAAATTAGAGGGTAGAGTGTTCACTAAATGGCCCAGAAGACCAGAGTTCAATTCCAGGTCAAGTCATGCCAAAGACTCAAAAAATGGTACTTGATGCCTCCTTGCTTAACACTCAGCATTATAAAGTACATATCAAGAGTAAAGTGGAGCAATCCAGAGAAAGGAGTAGTGCCCTCCCTACACCTCGGTGTAGCAGCTCATGAAAAAAGAAGCCTTAAGGTCGCCAACTTTGCTTATTTATTGGTTGGGTTTTATGGCATATTAATTTAATGTCAAATCCTGCTTATACATATATATTATATATGGTTTGTAAATGAATAGTTTGTCAGTAACATTTTTCCACAAGCCTGAGCTCATTTGTTTGCTATCAGTTAAATGGTTTCAAGTATAGTAAATGATTGAACAGTTCTATTTGACCCATAGATTGGACTCTAACGATTAATACCATTCCAGATCAGAGTGGGCCTGGGAGTAATGGCAATGAAAGAGTACTCCACATCCATTACTATCAGATGAAATTTAGCGTTATATCCAGAACACTCATTAGTGGTGGGAGGGGGCCCTTATTCCTTTATAGAGATGCAATCAGCATATTCTTCAGCCCCAGCCAACTGGGATCATTCCTAAGAGTATTGGTGCAAAATAAGTACAAACAACCATGGTAAGAATTTGACTTGGCTTGTCAAGTTTATTTTTATGTTTAGCCGGCACTTTACTTGCATTCAATTTTTCTTGAAAATACATTTTGATTGTTATATTGAAGCACAATAAAATATATTGATGTAGATATATACCTGTTGGTCAATAATTGTAGGAAAGGTATATTCTTTCTGTATTTGTGACTATTTTATTGTGTATTTGCCTCCTCCAAATTAGAATTCTATCCTCCAGCTACCAGTTCAGTCCAAAAGAATTTTTCGCACATTTTTAAACACATTTTAAACACATTTTTTTAAACACATTTTTTTAAACACATTTTTTTAAACACATTTTTTTAAACACATTTTTTTTAAACACATTTTTTTTAAACACATTTTTTTAAACACATTTTTTTAAACACATTTTTTTAAACACATTTTTTAAACACATTTTTTTAAACACATTTTTTTAAACACATTTTTGAAGGAAGTTCACAAATTATAATTGCACTTGGAATTTTTTTTAACAGAATTTCTAGTGTAAATTAACTATATGTATAGGATAACTTTTTAACTTTGTGAAACTTATCAATTAAAATTTTTTGCTAAAATGATAACCTATTTTTCTGTCACAACTTCTAAAGACCACGGAATGCAACATAATATATTGCCCGAATCAGTGCATCTAAAACAATAAAATATGTGGAATAATGATATCTTTGTGCAAATCTATAATATTGATTTTTTTTTTTTTCTCTGGGAAATTAGCATTTTTTAGTGAAATAATTAGACTTGTTATGAGTTTGAAAGTAAAATTAAAAGTAGCCTAGTGTTGCTTCTTTTAGTGCAGCTACTATTTCTGATACTTGCTTCTGTACATTCATTAAAACAGACAGATAAGTGTAGTAATTTACATTGTACATTTTCAGAAAGTTTTTTTAAACATTGACTTAATTATATTTATATGCATGCATGTATAAACGCCTGGGTTGGGGGTAGAAATCTCGCTAAAATTTATTGATTTATTAATTAACAATATCATATTACATTCTCTGAGAGTATGTATGGACTTTTGAATAAATATTTCAGCCGAGTTTTAACCAATGCATGATACCTGATATAAACAACCACATCTATACACAGAGGAACACTTTCTAAATGTGAAGAATAGAAATATATAAGCAGTAGATTTATTTGCACCTCTATGCAAGCAGCCACATCCATAATTGTGTGGTAAGGCTGAGGTTGATACTGACATGGTATTGCTTCTGTTTATAGTTGTTTCCAAGATGTTCTTCCTTACTGTATTGTTACCATGGAAACTGAGACCAATGGCAGTTTTTGCATTTGAAAGAGAAAATCAATTTTTCTTTTTGGTTCTTTCAATAAAAATGCCATCTGCCAACTGTAACTAATTACAGTTGTTCTTCCTAAGGATTTTTGGATGGAACTACAATGTAAACACTCATTCATAGATGAGTTACCTTCATTGAGTTATGCTTTTATCTTACTTCATTAAAAGGAATCACTTATAATTTGAGCTACTTTGTAACAGAAAAATATCTACTTATATATATATATATATATATATATATATAAGATACTTTTATACTCCATGACCCTTGAACCCATTAAGTTTCCATTGTAATAGTGATCCTTGATGATCCTATTTAGCATTTCATAATTATCACCACTATATATAAAGTTTGGATGATTAAAAAGTGATGTTCATTATGATGCAGACCCCATAAAATTATACCTTGTTTGTAAGTTAGACAAGAAATTTCTTTAGAGCATTTTAAGTTTACTGCTCTAATAAAAAAAAATCTTATATGCTGTTTTTGGTGTGTTATCATTACATCTATTTGAAAAAGCAAAAAAAAAATTTAAATCACATTAATATGTTTGGCCAGGGGTCTGCCATCTGCAGAATGCGAATAATTTATTCTCAAAATGAATCTACATTAAAAAGAGAGAAACATAAATATGTAAAGTGTCTGGATTCTTAATTCTAAAATCTGTATTGCTATGGAAAGACAAATTTCAGTCTCCCCATCCTGAGTTTTAATTTTTGGAGGAATAGAGAGGTATCATAAAATCTAGGATATATTCTGACTACAAAGGACTTATGGATCACACACACACACACACATATTGAGACTTTTAGTTTTATATAGATATTTAGACTGGTCACATCATGCAATCTGGTCTCCCTTCAGAGTAATGAGGAATGCTATTGTTATCACAATATTAGAAGCTAACACTAACTGAAGCAAAAGAGAGAGTAACTAGGTAGACTACATTACTGAATCTCTTTCTCTCTCTCTATATATATATATATATATATATTCTGGTCTTCTTCTTTTATAACACTTTATGTTCTTCATCTGTTTCTTCTATTTTTATTTTCTTCCAATTTCTTTCTTCACTTTCTTCTTCTCATATCTTCTTTCTATATACTAAAGTAATTTGAAAGGATTTTAGTTGATCCTTGTTTCTGCATTCTCAACTTACTAACACAACTGATGCCACAATATTGTAGTATCAGTTGTATTAGCAATCAGAAAGTCTGATTCTGTATATAAGTAATCTAATTAGTTATGATGGGAATTATTGCTAGTTTGTTCAGTAAGTCCCAGGCCTGACATATAGATGGCACCACTAATAAAAAATCCGTATGATTTTTATAAAGTACTAACCTTTAAATAAAACATGTAAAAATTTGAGCCCAATTGGATTATTAGTTTACAAATTACAGTTATTTAACTGAAGCTACTGTTACAAATTTTCAAAAGAATGGAAAAATCTGAATTTCATGTGTTGATAAAGCATTGCTTTCTGATGGGAAAAAATACTGTTCAAGCAAAGCAATGGCTTGATAAGTGTTATTCAGACTCTACTCCTTTGGAAACAATGGTTAAGAGGTGGTATACTAACTTTCAACATGGTTGTACAGACCAAATGATATTTAGGTCACCCAAATTCAGTAGTTGTCCCAGAAAACACCAAAAATCTTCACAGACTCGTTTTGGCCGATCATAAATTGAAGTTGCATAAGATAGCAGAGGACTTGATGATATCAGAAGGCAATGTATTTACCATTTTGCATGAACATTTGTCAGTGAGAAAGCTATGTTCAAAATTGGTGCTGCATTTGCTCACAGTTGATCAAAAACAATAACATGTTGACGATTCAGAACATTGCAACTGTTTCAACACAACCAAAAAAAAGTTTTTGTGCACATATGTGACAATGGATAAAGCATGGATCTTCACTCCAGAGTCAAATCATCAGTTAGCTGAGTGAACAGCAGCAGGTGAAAGCCATCCAAAGTGACTAAAGACACAAACATCAGCAGGCAAGGTTTTGGCCACCGTATTTTGGGATGCACAAGGTATTTTGTTCGTTGATTACCTTGAGAAAGGAAGAACCATCAATAGTGAATATTATATAGCATTATTGGTGTGTTTGAAGGAAGAAATCGTCAAAAAATAGCCATTAATGAAAAAGGAAAAAGTGCTTTTTCACCAAGACAATGTGTCACAAGTCAATCGCAAAACTACATGAACTACAGCAACTACTGGCTGTTTGTAGACCTCCAAAGAATGCTCCAGGGAAAGAGATTTGGCTCCAATGAAGAAGTGATATTGGAAACTGTGACATATTTTGAGGTCAAAGATAAATTATTCTACCAAAAAGGCATCGAATTGTAAGAGAAGCATTGGAAGCAGTGTATTTATTACTCTAGAAGGAGACTGTTGATGAATAAAGTCAAATTTTACCTAAAAGTTGTTGTTTTATTAGTTAGGCCTAGGACTTATTGAGTGATGTATTATGATACATAAAAAAAAAGTAAATTAAGTGAAGTTGGCAACCGTAGTCGAGGGCAACCAGAAGGCTCCCTTTTCAATAGCTACTACACCGTGGTGTAGGGGACGGCACTACTCCTTTCCCTGGATTGCTCCACTTTACCCTTCATACGTACCTTATATTGCTGAGTGTTAAGCAAGAAGGTATCAAGTACCATTTTTAAAGTCTTTTGTATGACTCAACCTGGGATTGAACCTAGGTCTCCTGGACCATTGGTGAACACTCTACCCACTGGGTCAATGAGCCAGTATGATACATACCTTAACAATTATAAGAGGAGATCTCTCAGCTTAACAATTTTTGTCTTAGGAAATAGAATCAATGACCCAAGTTCCAATCCTGGACGAGGCTAATTGTCTTTCACTTTACATTAATACCTTTGAGAAAGGTATGAATTCATCTGTTCTACCCCTAGTCAAGGATAAATAATAGACTTGACTCTTTAACCTTAGTTAGGCACATAGAAGGAAAACTTTGAATACAAACCAACTTTACTCTGCTAAAAAATTGACCTTGTGTCACATCCTGCTCTTGGTGGAAGAGTTAATAAATACATACTTTAACAATTATAACCTTAAGAATATGGATGTGTATGCTCTCATGCTGGTTGTCTCAAAACACACACGCTAGGTAATTTACTTAATATTTCAAAGATCTACAAATACATCAGTTGTATGATTAAATATCTATCTTCAATGACCTCCTGGCATTATTGATATTACAGGCCCTGGAGTAAATCCTAAAATAATGCTGCTTTCTATATTCATTGAGCAAATCAAGTACCCTTTGAAAACTTTGTTTTACTCAGTCCTATAAACACTGAAATCTGGCTAAAACTGTAATAGTTGCCCTAAATGCTAAAAATAGTGAAAAATTGATTCTGGAAGAAATCTTCCAAATTTAGTCCTTATACATCTACAAAAAAAGAATTTCAGTAAATCTACAATTCTCTGAAAAGAAATCTTTTCTTTTTTTTTACTTTCATATTGTTGAGAAAAAATATTAATTTGAACCTATACACCTGAAAAAGTTTGATTTAATCTAAAACAGTACCCTTTTCAATTTCTAAAAACATTTTTTCAGTATCTTTATTTTTAACTATTTATAATAAAACAGATTTTTTATATAATTTAATCGATTTGGCACTGCATATACACCAAAATTTAACTGGACTTACAGTTTCATACAAAATTATATAAATTTCTTGTTTTTTTC
The DNA here is from genome assembly GCA_963585895.1 of Sepioteuthis lessoniana. Lineage (NCBI taxonomy): Eukaryota > Metazoa > Mollusca > Cephalopoda > Myopsida > Loliginidae > Sepioteuthis > Sepioteuthis lessoniana. The sequence continues at coordinate 53,317,257 of OY757917.1, forward strand.
TCTTTCCATATTAATTAAATTCCACAGAATATTTATTAAAACTATTTGTAGATAATTTTATAATGGAATATGTCGTTTATAGATGAGCTAATTCTGACTGAAATTTTTACAATATAATTTCTTATCAATACAATTAAATGAGAAACATTTGGTTTAGTTCATTGACAAGGAAGATTGCTTTTTAAAAAAATATTTGTTATATAGAATAGATACTTTTTTTTCATCATTAGACTATGGACTAATTGATTTATCTATACACAGACACACACACACACATACATACATATATGTGTATGTGTTTATCTTAAGTAATTTTGCAAACAAATATCCAATGGTGGATCAATATGTAACCTGGCACACAGTTATGTGAATTTTGCTCTATATAATGTTCAATCTATATGACTGATGGAGAAGCTTTGGATTAAGTGCCTTGATAAAGAAGATTATTTGCCCAGTCAACTGAGGTTGTAGAATACACTGACTGAACCTCTTCAGAGGGGTAAGACCCCTCCCCCCAACGAGTGTCCTGATATGACACTAAACAATTTGATGGTGAGGTTCCAGTGATGCTGGGGCTTTGGGGAATGTGGAGCACCCCTTCATTGCCATTGCTCCCAGGTCCACTCTGTCCCAGAATGGTAGCACCTGATAGGGCCCTATCTATGAGTTAAGTAGAACTAAACTGCATACTTATGCTAAACTGAATTGTTTGAATTAGAACTGTTTGACTAAACTGAATAGCTTGAAATAGAAATGTTTTTGACAATTAAACTGTGTACTTTGACATTGAAACTGTACTTATGCTAAACTGAACTGTTTAATATATAACTTTTGATATTTAACTGTGTGTAAACAAAATCTATACTTATACTAAACTGAATTGGTTGAATTAGAACTGTTTGAATAAATGGAATAGCTTGAAATAGAAATGTTTTTAACAATTAAACTGTATACTCATGCTAAACTGAATTGTTTGAAATAGAACTGATTATTTGTATAAAATGGATTTGGCATTCAATAATATATAAAGGTTGATATGCCATAAAACCCAAACAACAAACCAACCAACCAAAAGATTATTATGTTGAAAAATAAATGCTGTTTTCATTAATTTGCTATGGACTTATTGATGCACTTATACTCATTTGTCATACATACTTTTATATGCATTAATAAATACATGCCTCACAAGAGACACGTCATTCTATTTTTATATTACAACAATAGCTGAAGGTGGATGAAGAAATTTATCCCTTTCTACTTGAAGTTAATACCTCTTATTCTTGATCAGATTGACCATTTACCAATGTCAGAGCAATTAGCTTTTTTTTTTAAATTTTAAATGAAAGCTCCTTGTCTACTTGGAAACTCAGCATCTTAGGATTACACTCTTGAATTTCTATCAATGCTATTACTTATTGCTCTATGCATTAGATTTTAGATTGAGGGGAAGGGGTCACCAAACTTTTTCATAGAATCCTTGATCTGTCATTGGGTCCCAGACATGTATACTAAATAAATAGACTTGCAGTTTCTATTTGCATTAGTAATGGAAACCATAGCAAACCAAGCACGACTGTTGTTTTTTATGTATTTACTCAACCCCTCCATCATGAACAGGGCACAAAACGAGATGAGTATTCAAGTTGACTACTGCTTGTTTTGAATTCAAAGTCTTCTTTCTCCTAGACCAGTTGCCATACTATTAAAGAGTCCAGTCTGCCCTACTATTTACTCATAGCTGTAGGAGAAGAGATAGAACCATGCCTTTCCCAAAAGCATTAGAGCAAAGTGAAATGCTAACAGCTTCATCCAGGAATTGAACTCAGGTCACTGTATCAATTTCCTAAGATGAAAATTATTATGTTATGTGCCTCCAAGGGTTTTTGTTTGTATCTCCTTTCCTATGAATATCTCACTTGAAATATCTTCAGTGTTATGGTGGAAATCATGAGAAATGTACAGAATATTGAGTATCATTCTGGAATTCAACATAAAAGTTTTCAATCTTATAAAAATTTGTCGAAATACAGCATGATAAATGAATATTGTATGAAAAATAGGGAAATAAGCAGAGTAAAGTATCTGTTTATAGTTATTTGGTGTAATTAATCAGCCTATTTTTAGATTTCAATATCAGCTTTTCACTTCTACCATGTTAATCAACCTTTTGGATTTGTCTCATCAGCACACCCAGGGGTTGATATTGATTACTTTGACAATTCCTGCTTTAGATGTTGACTTAGTAGCAGAGGGTATGCATGCAAAACATCCCCATCCTCTAACTTACTCACTCATTCTTTTATTTACATCTTCAATCATTGGTTCTTTGCTGCAACCTTTGATGCTAGTGACATTTGTTATCACCACTTCAGAAGAAGAAAGCATTTATACCAAACTGGAGAAATAAGCTCTATTTTTATTAAATCTGTTGTACAAGTTTGGTCTAGAAACTAATGAAACTGATATTTTTCATTTTTCAGGTTGATAACCTTGATTGAATAAACCTGATTGAAAACATTCAGTTTATATCTGCCTCTAATGATTCACATACAACTTGTAACAAATAGCCAAATTTCTGTCTTGAAAATGGAACACAATATTGAGCAACATTATGCAATCAAAAAGTTTTTGACTAAAAAGAATATTCTTTTGGTACCACAATGCCCCTTGTGAGTATTTCCTGTTCCCAAAAATCAGAACTAGGTCCATGGTCACCATTTGTGAACTGATGAGAATATGCAACAGGTTCTGATAAACCAACTGAAGGCAGTGTTTTGAAGACTTCCAGCACTGTTTCCAAGAGTGTGAATGCCTTCATTGGTGTATAACTTCCCAAGAGAACTATTTTAATGGAAATAAAGTTGACACACTGTATCTGAGCTGACAAAATTCACAAAGAAGGTGACCAAAAACACATTAAAATTTCTCACCAGAGTGCAGACATATTTGTTTAAAACTCTCATCATTCTATTAAAAGAAATGCTCTGAATGGTCACTGAAATAACCCTTTTATTAGTAGTACCTAATATATTCCTGAGCCCAAAACATTGGTCTTATAGTATATAGTAAAATAATATTCAACCAAAAAATTTGGGGCTTCAGTGTATACTGGAATAGTATACAGTCCTAAATATTTGGTTTACAGTGTATATTGAAATAATGCTCAGTTTCAAATATTTTTAACTGTTGATATAGCAATCAACCTCAAATATTAGGCTTAAAATAGTGCTAAATCCAAAATATTGGGTTGAATACTAGTTCAAAGTGTTAAAGAATCAGTCTATTAAGATTGAATATTTAATAGAAATAGTGTTGTATAGCCGCATACATTTACATATACAAATATATGAGTAACATAATTAAACATAATGACAAACTTCAATGAATGAATGAACACACTTCTTTATAAAAATATATCTCTCACACTTTATTTCTCAAAAGGGTTGATGTTGGTTGTGTGTGAGATGAGCTGGAGATGGGGACAGACTGCTATATTGACCCAGCAGTACTTCTTTCTCATCTTGGCTGGGTTGCTCAACCGCTGGCTCTCAATTCGGCACCTTGTCTCCCACTGACTCAAGCTGTCTGTGCTCTAGTTATATTATTGTTTAACGTCCACCTGCTTCTGCTGGTCTTCCGCTTATTTGCACAGGTGCATCTCTTGATTGACGGCTCGGTCGAGGATCAATATATAACAATAGGCCAGGATTAGTGTTTGTTGCTGGTACTATGTAACCCAATATATTCTGTCACATGTTACTTGAAGAGTAGAATGACACAACTATATAAACCCTATTTCTCTGAGAGATAGGCATAAAGAGAAATACTCAGCAAGGCACCTTGATGCCCTAATAGATTATGGAGAAACCTTTATCTATTCATTTCAATAGAAATTGTTTTTTTCCTTCAAAAGTAGGTTGATTATGTTATTGAATATATATCGAAAGACCACCAGAAGATAAAGATAATTCTTACTAAAAAAATAAATATATAAATAAAATAACCTTTATCTCAATTATTCACTGATATGGCTGAAGTTTTCATAGATAATCTAGGATCAAAATCCAGTCAGAATTTAAAGGTATTTATTTAATTTTTTTTTTTTAAGTTTGTATTATTTATTGGTTGAAGATGGGGAAAAAAAGCTCATACTTTGGAGGAAATTCATGGTTTAGGTGTTCTAATTTAGCTCTAAAGCTGGAACACTATTTAAACTAATTCATACAATTATTTTATGACAACTGGCTGTTGTATAAATACTCTCTGGAAAGATATAATCATCAAGATTTGGCTAAGTGAATCACTGTATTTATTTACTCACTGAAATGGGTAGCTTGTAGTGAGAGAAATCACGCACGCGGCTGCTCAAAGCATGCACAAATATGTCTGGCGTGTAAAATGAGATCAGGGAGAGAGAAACAGGCGATTGGGAAGATCGAACTCGCATCCTCCCAATTGTGAATCGTTTACCACATTGTGCGATTGACCTAGATGTGGCATTTTGGCATGATTACTTAAGCCCTGCCTGAATGCACCGGAGGCAGTGACGTTTGAGTCTCGGCGACGCACAACACGACATGTGCTAGGATACAGGACCGCTGGAGAAGATTGTTAAGGAAGGAAAAGAGATTCGTACTGCAGCTGAAGCACATCGGCAGACACGACTGTATATGAAAGATTATATCAAGCCTGGATATCTGCGAAACCACAAGAAGATATTGATTACATGTGTTCTTTTTGTTGCCAAGGAGGCATACCATTCACCCTCCCTCTTCTTTCAAGCTATTTCGGCAATATCACCATGGTGAAGGTACGCATAAACAACGATATCATAAAACCATTTTCCGGCGAGGGTGACATGGTAGCGTAGCTGAAGAAAGTGAGACTTGTAGCGAAACTTCAGCAGGTGGATGATGTGGTGAGTCTGCTACCATTGTATTTGGAGGGTGATGCACTGGCCCTCTATAAAGAAATGGAAGAGGACGACCAAAAGCGGATAGAGCAGATCGAGGCTCGGCTGAAAGAGGCGTTCACCGACGATGCATTCGCAGCATACAGGAAAGTGACCATGATCACGTGAGCTGGCGAACATGTGGACGTCTACGCTAACAAAATAAGGCAGTTGGTTGGATTGGCCGGGTTCAAAGGTGATGGGCTGGAAAGGCTCACGAAACTGGCTTTCGTCACGGGGTTCCCTGACACCATCTCAATCCGACTTCAACAGGCGCCAAATATCAAGCCCTGACCATGAGTGATCTGATATCAAGAGCAAGAGTGCTGACGACGACTGAGGAACGAAACTACAATGTAGTTGCAGCCACGCGCTCACCCCATAGTAGTGCCAGGAGCAACCCTATCACCAATGTGACCTGTTATATGTGTAATATTAAAGGTCACCTTGCAAAGGACTGCCGAAAGCATGAAACGCGGTGCTACCAATGCGGTGAATGTGGACACTGGGCCCGGAACTGCTCGGGAAAACGAGCAAGAGGAGAATGCATGAGTGCCAGCCTTTTCCCCCACCAAGATGTGAACACGACGCTCCCGGTGGTAGGCATCTATGTTGACGAGATGCGTTATTCAGTGCTGATTGATACAGGTTGCTCGCGGACAATTGTAGATGCAGATTGATGCAGATCTTGAAGGAAAGCAGGTGTGGACGTTGAGACTATTGGCGGAACATCCCATGCATATTGCAGTGTCAGAGTAGTCTCCATATCCACGGACGAAGGCAATTCTGCCTGGATCGATGTCCTGGTGGTGCATGGCAAACCACTGAGGTTTGATCTGCTATTAGGGGTCAACGCGATAAAAACATTGGGAGGTATCGTTGTTGGGCCAACAGGATCAGTACAGCTTGGAGACAGGAGAACTACTAGGTGTGCAGCCATTTCTATTAATGAATCTGACTTCACTGACACTTTTGACCATCATAGCCAAGTGTGGACTGCGTCATGGAAGGGGTCTGAGGATCATGCACCTGAAAGACTGCACAATGAAGTGTCAGAATATCCAGTAGCGACAGAAATCCGAAATGAATATATGCAAGAGCTCCACACTTGGATTGACAATGGTTGGCTTGTGCCATACCCAGAAGACAAGCTGGGACCTCCCAAAGGGCTAATTCTACTGATAGCCGTAATGCAGCTGAACAAAACTAAAGTGCGCCCAGTGATGGACTACCGGGAGCTCAATCATCATATCGACGCGTTCACGGCCAATGCAGATGTCTATGCTGCTAAACTGCACAAATGGTGACAGAAAGGTGCTAATGTATCTCTGCTGGATCTCAGGAGAGCGTACCTCCAAATACATGTCCGTAAGACAGTGTGGCCATATCAGACTGTAAAGATCGATGGGAAAAGATACTGTCTGACTTGTTTAGGGTTCAGCTTAAATGTGGTGCCCCTTATTATGAAGGCCATCATCAGCGCAGTTCTGTCACAGGAAGAAGCCGTGGGCCACGCAGCATCTGCTTATATCGATGACATTTATGTCAACAAAGATGTAGTGCCTGTGATGCAGTTTGGGTTCAAGTGCAAGGATCTGGAGCAGTTGGAGGACAGTGCACGATTGCTGGGATTGACAGTTGGGATGGAACACGGTGAATTGCGGTGGATGTGAGGAAACATAGTTCCAGAAATTTCCATGGTCGTTACGCGATGAACAGTATTCTCCTTGTGTGGGCGACTTGTCAGGCACATTCCAATGTGTGGTTGGCTTCATGTGGCCGGCGGAGTATTCAAGAGGCAAACAAGTTTGATCACGAAGGGCTGAGATGATGAAACAAAAGACACCATACCGCAGTGTATGATGTTCGAGACCATAGAATTTGTGCAGCAGGATGACCCGGCCCGTGGGGATTGGTGTGTGGACAGCAAGGAGCTGAACGTATGGGCCAATGCCAGTTCCCTAGCAATCGGAGTAGCCTTGGAGTAGCGCGAGACGGTGTTGGCTGCGACCCAAAGCCGACACCCAACACATCAACTTAACTGAACTGGACGCAGTATTGAAAGGCATCAATTTGGCTCTCCAGTGGCAGGGCAAGGTGCTACACATAAAGACGGATTCTCTGTGTGTGTATCACTGGATATCGGACACACTGACTGGAAAAGCGCGTCCACACCAAGGCAGCAAGTGAGATGCTCATTAGGAGGCGGCTGAGCACACTCATGGAGCTTGTGAAGGAGTACACGCTGACCGTGGATGTGACGTTGGTTCCGTTGACACAGAACATTGCCGACCGACTAACACAAGTACCGCAGCGGTGGTTTGGGGCGATGAAAAAGGAAAACAGGCCCGAACCACTGATTAGCGCAGCCCATGTAAACGAACTAGATGCGAGTCAAATCATGGCTATCCACAGATGTAGTGGACACCTGGGAGTGCGACGCACAACCTATTTCATAAGGAGAATTTGCCCAACAATAGCGAAAGCTGGTGTTAAGTCAGCCATACAGATGTGTGAGGAATGCCAGTCCATAGACTTGGCACAGTGGGAAAAGGGAAAGCTGGAAGTGAATAGGAACTGGCAGAGGTTAGGAATGGACATCACACATTATAGTACCTACTATTTCATAATGCTCATGGACTGTGGCCCATTGCGTTTCTCCATTTGGAAGCAATTGGCGAGGCAAGACTCGGCAAGTGTGATTCGTCAGCTGCCTGAATGCACCGGAGGCAGTGACGTTTGAGTCTCGGCGATGCACAACACGACACGAGCTGGGGTACAGGACTGCTGGAGAAGATTGTTTAGGAAGAAAAAGGAATATTTACCAAGAGATTGTTCCAAATGCACCAATTACAATTGGTATCACTGTCACCTTCAAGTTTTTTAGTTCTCTGGCAAGATCTAAGTATTTGTCTCTTTTTTCGTCCACTATTCAGCAGGTTTCTTTCCTTTTTTTTGTTAACTATTACTAGGTTTGGTCTTCTAGCTTGAATTCGGTGATCTGTTTGTATCTCAAAATCCCAGAGAATTTTGTGTGTCACATTTTTAAGGACAGATTCTGGTTTGTGCACATACCATCTGGCAGTAGAGTCAAATCTAAATTTCTTGCACAATTTCCATTGGATCACCTTCCCCACCCAGTCATGTCTAGTATTGTACTCTTTTTGTGCTAGTTTGTTGCATTTGCATATATGATTAATCATTTCATCTCTATCATAATATAACCTGCTGTTGCATCTTATCTATTTTTGCTTTAATATAGTTAGTCCATTGTTTTGTGCTGCTATTAGAATAGATTCAGTTTCTCTCTTAAAGTTTCCTTTCTGTAGCCATGTCCAAGTCTTCTTGTGAGAGATTTTGTTTATTTGTTAATTGAAATATCTATAAAGTTGTTTTTCCTTCCTATTTCTATTTTCTAGTTGTTCTGTTGATCATTATGCTATCTTTGCTGTTTCTGGTCACAATAATAAGTCTTTCTTTGCTTATTTTTATGTCATCTTCAAGTCCTTTTATTGATGCATCTATGTTATCTTCAATGCTAGCGACTCCTCTTCTTCCTCCTTTTTTAACACGCATAATCTATCTATGTCATTTCTGGATGTAAGTCTTTATGCATTGTCATTAGTTTTCTTGTCCTCAGCTCCACTTTGTGCATTTTAAGAATGGCCCTAAGTATCTAAGGAATACAGCCTTGGTGTTTATCCCTTTGATGAGACTATTATTACTACTATTATTATCAAGTGTTTCACTGGATTCTGAGTGACACCAAGTCTCCTCAACTCTTCTGAGTATTTCAGCCAATCTTACAAAGGTAGTGATCTGAATGGTCTCAATTCTTCCTGTAGTTTCCAATCCATCCAGTCTTTTTTCCAACCCTTTGGGGGACCATTCCAAATGCACCAATTATAATTTGTATGACCATCACCCTTATGTTCCACAGATTTTTCAGCTCTCTGGCAAGATCCAAGTATTCATCTTTTTGCTTTCTTTATATTTTTGCTCTGTGATCTGCCAGAATAACACTAAATGATAAGTTCTTTTTTCTTGTTAATTACTATTAGGTCTTATGTTCTTGCCAGGATCAGGTGATCTCAGAATCTCAGAGAATTTTATTCATTTCATTCTCTAGGATAGATTCTGGTTTGTTAGTATTTATCATCATTATTTTTTTTTTTTTTTTTTTTTACTCCTTTCAAGTTTTTCACTCCTGCTCTGGGGTCTGAGTAACAAGTTTCCTCAGGTCTCCAAGATTCTCATTATTCAAGCCAATTTTTACAATACTGTGGTCTGAATGGTTTCAATTCTTCCTCGAATTTACAGTTCTTTGAATTTGTTTTTCACATTCCTAGCGACTGTTCCAAAGGCTTGAACTATGATTAGTATCACTGTTACTTCATATTCCATGTTTTTTTTTGTTTTTTCCATGGTCCAGGTATTTGTCCAGCTTTTTACTTTCTTTTATTTTCACTTTGTGATCTGCAAAATCCATTATATGACTGGGTTTTTTTTTTGGGGGGGGGGGTTGTCAATTAAAATTAGGCCTGGTCTTCTAGCCTAGATTTGATGCTCCATTTGTATCTCAATGAATTTTATGCATTTCATTTTCAAAGATAGAGATTCTGGTTTGTGCATATAAAAGTAAAAAAGTAAGTAAAGTTGGCAACTGCAGTCAAGGGTAATCCAAAAGCTCCCTTTTCAATAGCTACTACACCTCGGTGTAGGGCAGGGTGCTACTCCTTTTCCTGGATTGCTCCACTTTATCCTTGATCTATAACTTATAATGCTGAGTATTAAGCAAGGTGGCATCAAGTACCATTTTTTGAGTCTTTGGTATGATTAAACCTGGGATTGAACCCCGGTCTCCTGGACCATTGGCAAACACTCTCTCTACTCATTAGGCCAATGGTCCATATACCATTTGTTGATATGGTGAAATTTCAGTTTCTTGCACAATTCCCAGTAGATCACCTTTCCTACCTAGTTGTGTATGTTCTTGTATTCATTTTATGCTAATTTACTGCATTCACTTTGTGATTATTTCATCTTTATTACCACATAACCTACACTAGCTAATTTCCTGTATATTACCAATTTTCATTTTGATATGATTAGTCTATAACCCCATTAGTCGGCCAATGAGCTAAAGGGCTGACAGAATATCTGATGATGCCTTCACTATTGGATTTCTTCCATCAATCATGGGTTATGATGATTTTTACAGTTATCAAGAGGTCTGGTTAAAAACCCAGGTTGTGCTTGATCTCAAACAACCTGCAGTAGTTGATATACCATGGCTAAGGACATTTTGATGGTTATATGATAAGGAAGACAATAACTCTTTCCAATTTTAACAAAATATTTATAAAAGAAAACGTGAAAACAACAATACAAATTTGAGTCCTTCATAAAAATTGTGGGGAGTGATGAATGACTATACTTTAAGACCTGCCTATAGTTTCAAAATGCCTGGTTTAAATAGTAATTCGCCAAAAACTGGGTAGGAGACAGGTTGGCTTAGAAATATCAATTATTGTCTCAACTGTGATTTTCTATTTTGGGGCATTTGTACAGCCCCTAAGCAGAAGTTAGAGGATTAATCTATTCATCAAATGCCAACCTGCTATATTTGAGTGTCATTCATAGCTGTCATCCCCTTCTCTCTCTCTCTCCTACTTCCCTATTAACAATATGTTACTACCTCTTTGGGTGCCATTTGATCTGGCTGACCAATCTCTTTTTTGTAACCATACTTTAATTGATAGTTAAGTCTTAAGAATTTGGTAAGAATTTCTTTTCTTTTCTTTTTTTTTTTTTTGTGAACTCATTTTATGAAACAGAGCTACCCCTGGAATTAGAGCCATATGTCCTGGCCACACATTGCTGTCAAGTTATGGTCACATCAAGTTGGCCTTTATGAGAATTATCAATTTCCATGAATATTTTTAATTCTCTCTTTTTCATTTTCTCAGACCACTGGAGCTGCCACCCAAGGTAGCCTTCCTCAAATGGAAATCTTGACTATCCATAAAAGAGATTCATTTTTTAATACCTGACTATTCTTACATCCTATAAAATTCATCTTGAGTTAAAAACTGCCTTTCTAGCCCACATACAATATCACAAGTCCTTATAACATTATTTTGGGCTTCTATTATTAGAGATTAAGTTTCTTTAAGTTCTCTTTTCATAACCATGTTCAGGTCATCTCATTTGCAGTATCCTTAGTTTGTCACTTAAAGTATCTATATAGTTGTTTTTCTTCCCATTTTTGTTTTCTAGATTTAAAAAAATTTTATTGTCCTGTTTTATTGCTGTTACTGGCTATTGCAGTCAGTCTCTCTATGCTTTTGTTTATATATTCTTTGAGTCATTGTATTTTTTTATCAATGCAGACCTGAATGCTTGCAAGTCTTCTGCCTCCTTCTTTTTTGTCACATATATTCTATCAATGTTGTCTCTTGATTGTAAGGCTTTATGTGTTATGAATTTCCTTGTTCTTTGGTCCTTTTGTCCAAGTTCTTCCCTTGTCTAATTTAAGAAGGGTCCAGACTATCTTACAATGGAGATGGCCTATGCATTTATCTCTTTGATTAGATTTCTGCTGTAGAGTTTAGTTTCGAGAAGTTTTCTTGCTCTCTTCTTAAGTACTCCTTATTTTTTTCTTTCATTTTCAATTGTTTGATGGTGTTCACATATAATATTCCTAAATATTTGTAATTTTCTTTTTCTCCACATGTTCTGATGTTTTTCTGATTGGGCAGTTTTATTTCTTAAGTTGTTTCTCTTTTTACTTTTTTTTTTTTATTAAAGCAGGGTACATTTTTCAATACCAAATTCCATTCTTTTATCTTGGTTGAAGATTCTAATAGTTTTTATTAGGTATTATAATTCTATTTCATTTTTGGCAAAATCTATATTATCTATATACATTAGGTGGTTTATTTTTTCTTGCAACTTTGTAAATCTGTGGTCTCCTGTGCATTTCCTGAGTATATGATTCAGTGGCATCATTGTCATAACAAATAATAGCAACAATAAATCTCCCAGAAAGATGCCTCTTTGGATTTTTACTTCTGCTAGAATTTGTTCTCCACTTGATAGTTCTACTCTCCAGCTTTCCATAGCTCTCATACTGAACTTTATGATTTTCTCTGATATCATGCTTGTGGGATCAACATCATTTCTTCTTCTTATTATTATTATTATTATTATTGAAGAGTAATATTGTTTGTGATTCATTATTATCATAAAATATAACTAAAGACTATTGAATAAAAAAGCTGACCTCACACAATATAGTAATAATGACAATTCTGTTATCATTTTAAAAATAAAATTTCATAGTATCTGATGAAGTTGTATGAGCAAAATATGAATAAATTATTTTCAGCAATTTGATTTTCATTTTTTCAGTTGTTTATTATCACTTTTAAATAAGTACAGCTCTGTCATTTATTTAATAATTTTTTTTATACCAAGATTTTATTATTTTAAGAAGAAAATTATACAATCAAAATGGATATTATTAGGTATTATTTACTACCAAACTTTATCGCATTGAAACTCTGTCGCTAAAGATAAATTTTCAACACCTCTATTACAAAAAATAAAATTGTATAAATACATGTCAAGTGTGAACTTATTTTAGGATTGCTACATATTCATATTTTTGGTTATATAGTTTCAATTCGGTAGAGCTTGGCAAAAATTAGATCTAATATCTGTTTTGTTTATATGACATTCCCCTAGTTGTCTAAATTTCTGAGACAAAGCTTGATGATGTTTATCATTAAGGGTTTTCTGACTATTGTCTTCATCTTTATTGTCATTTCTACAACATTTCGGCCAATATGTCCTCCAGCCTTCTTCAGGTGTTTGTCGAACTTGGGAACAAAAAAAGAAATGTGAATATGAACACAGGAAAAAATCATACATAGTAGTAGTAACCTTAGTCAAGTAAGAACATTAAGTTTATAAGTCCCAAAAATTCACTCTAAACTGTCCAGCAGGACGCATAGTGTAACGGTTATAGATGTTGGTTCCCTAAGTTTCTAAGGAGACAATAATCTGGAGGTTTCAGGTTCAATTCTAACTGCATGTGAGTAACAATACAGGAATACTTAACACTTGTACCCATTTATGGCTAACGGAATCAGAACAGGCAACCCCCGTGGATTCAATAAAGGACATAGTTCGAAGTTTTGTGTAGGTTCCCGAGTTCAACAAACACCTGAAGAAGGCTGGAGGATATATCGGCCAAAACATTGTGGAAATAACAATGAAGATGAAGACAATAGTCTGGAAACCCTTAATTATAAAAAGACATTCCACTAGCAATGATAAAATCTTAGTATCTTTGGTTTAGGAAAAAATTATAAAAAATTGTTTGGGGTGTACTTATTTATAAATGATACTGTGTTGCATTGTTGTTATTAAAGAATTTATTCAGGTAACTTGTTGCATGTTCTCAAAAAGAGTTTGAAAATTGTTGATCGTCATTTTTATACTGGTGATAAAAAAAAACTGATGAACATGTTTTGAACTAATAAACTTCCTCTTTATTTTGGTTGGGATTTCTTAGTCTGGCTCTGAATAATGGGTATGTCTTCTAATCATCATTTTGCAGAGGAGGAGAAATTCTTTATTCAAAGGCATGTTACTATAGGTCATATTTCATCTTTATACAAATCAAATGCTACTATTCCAAAGGAAGATGAAGCTCAATTCAGTGTCCAAACTCCATCAGCTCTATTTCAAAATAAACTTAAATGAAATCCTAATTAAATCTTAGATATTGTCTTTCTTATCCCATGACATCTATCAACCAATGAACACACATACATCTACTTAGCCTGATACTTGCATAAATTGTTATTTTCACAAGAAACTTGTCCCAGGTGCAATCATGTATCTTTGATCTTGTGGTCACATATACATTGTCGATTTCTTCACTGATCGGTCTGGAGAGTACATTTCTATGTTTTTGCTATATTGCTGGATACTGTTATCTAACATATTTATCCCCTGTATGTGTATATATGTATTTATGTATGTACACACACACTTGCCAATTACAAACTGGCTCAGTCAGCTGGGGCTGCAGAATACACCAACTGCATCTCTGCAGAAGAGTAAAACTCCCACAACAAATGTCCTGGATATGACACTAAAAAATCTGATAGTGGGGCTCCAGTAATGCTGATGCTTTGGGGAATGCAGAGTACCCTTTCATTGCCATTGCTCCCAAGTCTGGCCCATAGTGGTAGCACTCAATAGGGTCCTACCTATGAGTCAAATAGAACTATATTGTGTACTAATGCTAAACTGAATTGTTTGAAATAGAACTATTTTTGGCATTTAAACTGTATACTTATGCTGTACTGAATTGTTTGAAATAGAAATGTTTTGACATTCAACTGTGTGTAAACAAAAAAACTGTACTCTTGCTAAACTGAATTGTTTGAAATAGAACTGTCTATATGTATAAAAATGGATTTGGCATCAAATAATCTACAACGGTTGATATGCCATCAAACCAAACTAAACAAACAAACCTCAGGAACTTGTTGCAGACCTTCAAATAAAGATATACATTTCATCTATTTATCAATAACGTCTCTGAATTACTTATAATGAAAGTTATGCATATCTGGCACCTAAGATTCAAGTGGCCTGTAATCAAATCTTGTAGCAGTTGATACCTAGTTATGATAAGATTAATAACCTGTAGATACTTTAGTCCTGCATTTAATTTAGTTTACATGTGTTAAATGTATAAAAATTACTATAGCTACACACTAGAGTAACTGTTCTTTGTAGTTCTTGATAGAGAATATGTAACCCAGTAAAAAAAAAAAAATTGCCTAAAAATCTTTTATTTATTTTTATGGAACATCACTAACCATTAATTTTTACCAATATTTTCTTTCAATTTAATTTTTAGTTGCATTTTTATCAAAAGACACTCAGTCAGTCAATTTATGACTATGAGGAGCAGTGCGGACCAGAAATGATAGTCAGATTCTTACTCATGTTTACTTTTGCCTTTGATATATTTTATCAGGCAAAAGAGATGAGTTCTAATCTCATTATGAGCTTATTCTTTATTATTTCTTGTAGATTAACAGCTTGAGTGCATTTCAATAAAGACAAAAACTGAGATAAAAGAAAATACAAAATTAACAGTTGTTTAGTTATCTTTTATATAAGTATTATAAGTCTTTATGATTTTATTGAATTATTTAGATGAGTATAATCATATTTCCATTGATTTACACTCAAGTCTTCATTAGGTAGGTATCTTATCCTGTACCCTTCAAGGGGCTTTTTGGCAAAGGCTAGAAACAGAAGATACCCTGCACGAATGATTACATATGCAGACTACGCTGATGACATAGTGCTTCTGGCAAATACACCCATCCAGGCCAAATCACTGCTGCATAGTCTGGAACGAGCAACAGGTGGCATTGGCCTCCATGTCAACACAGACGCAACAGAGTTCATGTGCTTTAATCAAAGAGGCGATATCTCCACACTAAATGGAAGATCTCTGAAACTTGTGGACAAGTTCACCGACCTCGGAAACAACGTCTCATCTACCGAAAGTGATATCAATACATGACTAGCAAAAGCATGGACAGTCATTGATAGACTATCAGTCATATGAAAGTCAGACCTATCTGATAGAATAAAGCGCAATTTTTTCCAAATAGTGGTCATATCAATACTGCTGTATGAATACACCACATGGATGCTGACTTAGCTTATAGAGAGAAAGCTTGATGAATGCTGCAAGCTGTATTGAACAAGTCCTGGTGGCAGCATCCCACAAAACAGCAGCTGTACAGACACCTACCACCCATCTCAAAAATCATCCAAGTTAGATGAGCAAGACATGCAGGACACTGCTGGAGAAGTAAGAGCAAGCCCATAAATGATGTACTCCTGTGGACTCCTTCACACAGATGAGAAAAGGTAGGGTAACCAGCTAGAATCTACCTACAACAGTTCTGTACTGATACAGGATGTAGCAATGGATGGTAAAGATGAGTGGCTGGAGAGGGTCTGGGAAATCCATGCATGCGGCACACTATGATGATGATGATATCATCCAGAGACTAAATGGTTATAATCCCTTAATTATTAGTAATGAACAGTTTGTCACTTTTTGTTGTTGTATATGTAGATATTTATTTACGTTTTGCTCATTTTGGTACAAGTCAACAATAACAGAGTATTCATTGAGGATCATGCTTGTGAACAATAGCTAACTTTGTAACCATTGCTCTCTGGCAGACACCTTTATTACCTTATATGAAATGATCTACTTCTTGAGGCTATACTAATTTCTCAATAAAAGTTTCTGTTTTTTCAATGTCCTATAGGACTAACTTAATCAATAAGCAAAGATGTTGCCTTGGAATATAACTCCTAACTCTAAGAGTTGATTGAAACTAAGTCAGGCAAAACAATATTTGTAAAATATGTGTAGCTCTATGCTTACTATCTTCAATGCCATTGAGTTATGAGTAATATTGGGTGTAGCAACCATTTAGAGAGATTACATTCTCATTCTCTATTCTTTGTTACCAATAGCAACAAATAACACAATCAGAATTAAGCTATAGAGATTTGTTTAAAATGGCAACAAATTCAGAACTCTTTAAATAAAACACTTTTCAACTGCAAAAGACAATACTTTATTTATAAATCAATAAATCTATAAATGAATTCATAATCGTACACTAAGAATAAGACTTATTAACTGAAGTACTTGTTTATGATGGGTAAAAGATCAACATGGTTATAATGACACTGAAATGATTAATTTGTATTGATGATGAGTTGATAATTATTGTTAGAGTCATGCAATATTACTGGATTTATATAACCCTGAAAAGTATTAAAATGTGAAAAACCATTTTTATAAACATGCCATCAATTTAAACACTTGTTACTTGTCCAGATTGTTGGTCTTAACTAAGTAATAGTGTTATGTAATTATTTTACACCATCAACTTGAAGAATTACCTATAAACTTAGTAATCTTTAATCAATTGGGAATCATCATTTTTATAAAACGGATATTTTTTTTCCTTTTGAATTTTACAAGTTTAAGTTTTATATGATTAGTTATGTCTTACAGCAATCTGGCTTCCCACATTGTTTATTATTAAAGACCCATTATCAGTAAGAATCTTGGATATGATACAAAACTGGATCCAGTGGTGAAGCTCCAATTATAGACCTCTGAAGAGTAGGAAGTTACCTCTTCATTGCCATTACTTCTAGCTCCACTCTGACTCAGAATGGAGGATCCCATCTATGGGTCAAATAGATCTCTTTTAAAATGGTTAGTATTAAATAGGAATATACGTAACCATACAACTGTATAAAAATATAAATAGTTATGATTATAATTAAACATTTACAAATAAATCAAATTTTTGCATTAAAGAGTTATTATGCCATCCAACAAATAAATCAAACTTTTTCCTTCTAAAGAGTAAAACATTTTTTTTATGCTGAAACTTTCCTTTGAGTCTCCTAAGTATGCATTCAAATTTTGGTTTCTTTATATCAAACCATTTGGCCATGATGGACAGAAAAATACACCCTTCCCAATTGTAATATGCAATATAAAACAAAAGCAGTATAACTTGTTTCTGACATGTGCAGCTTACAAAATTAAATGGAATTTGAATATCTAATTTGTAAGAAAGTAAAATCACGCAATTTGTGATTGAAAAAGTAATTTCAATTAGAAAGCTGTGACAGCTCAATAATTTTGCACATTTTCATAGCAATAAATAGAAATGAATTTTTTCTTGTTCCTCTAGTATAATGTCAACTCTTTGAAAAAAAATGAAACTTAGGTCTATAAATTAACAATAAAAGATTTTATATAAGATAAAGGTCTTAGATTATATTTTAGATTATTTTTATTTTTTAGATTATATTTTCTTGATATTCAGTTGTTTCATTCAATAAGTATTTTTGGAATGATTAAAAGATATAACATTAATTGTTAATTTTAAAAGTTTTTTGTTTAAATTGATAGATTCACTATTTCAAGAAGTGTAATTTTCCATATTAACAAAATAGATGAATAAGAGTGAAGGTGTTATGGCATAAGAATGGGTAAAAGGATTGAAAACTGAATAGTAGAACAGAAAATCATTTCATCATTTTAAGTTATAATTTTTAAAAAAGGGATGTTTGAAATTATAGACTATAAAGAGATGGGCTCCAATGGTTGCTATGAAAATATGAGTAATTAAGTATTTGTAAAGAATATTTTAAGGATTATTAGATACATTATTTCCCTTTGGATTGAAGATATAGCTTTGAACACCCAGGTTGTTATGAATACATTATTAATGCACAAATATAAGTTTTGTTTGCTTTACACAAATGTTTCTTCTTCTTCCAAATAAAATAGTGAAATCTGTTTTAGCAAAAGGGCAAATTGTAGTCTACCCTGTTACATTAAGAAGAAAGGAAATACAGGAATGAGGACGAGAATATTGATGAGTTTCAAAAAGTTTAATGACAGCCTGAAAGATAACCCTTGTATTGTGAGTTCATACATGGAAGAAAACAGATGCAAATGATAGAGCTGGAATTAAACATCTTGAAGTTTTGAGGACCAGTGGGTCTAGGAGGAATGAATAAACGATGAAAGAATGAACTCCTAAAGGAACACTAGCCCAAAAGTTGAATGTGCTCATCTCATGTTGTAATGGTCTGTTACTGCTGCTGGAATCGTCAAGAAGAGTTAGTGAAGAAGAGAATCGGTCTGTCCTGCTCGAAAAATATGTGAGGAAGAGAGGACAAAGGAGCGATACACAGCCTTTTATATTGCCCGGAGAGGTCACCCAGGCAGAATGGCATCAGTCATTCTCATTGGATGAAATATATAAATTCAAAACTCCAACAGCCAAAACAATTCCCGCACTAAATAATGATTTGAAATTCCTTCTTTCTGCTACACCGTCAAACCATTACCAGTTGAGCTAATCTTAATATTTTAAATAATATTGTAGTTTTTTCTCTCTTCCTCCCATCCCTTCATAGGTTCCAAAATTTAACCTGATAGGTTGGCGGTATCAAGTTTTGATCAGGTAAATCTTAATATGCAAATCAATGAAAGTAACTTTGAAGTTAATTGGAGTTTTCAATAGTTAGCATTTGGAGTGAGTATTTTATGCTGTCAACTGTGCAACATTTCAGGCTTGTAATTGTTTTGGATATGAGCTTGATTAATAATGTTACAATAAAGATTTTTAAAAATAAAAGACTTTGGGACTGTTATGGGTTAAAATGTAGAAAACAATAGCAAACATGGATATTGGTGTTATTGTTTTAGTCTTGTACTGTTAACTCTTTAAAAATTTCTGCCACCAAATATTTTGAAAAAAGAAAAAATATAATTATGAGTGTCAAAGAAGATTATATTTTGAATTTAGGTTTTATATACTTTTGTTTTACTGAATGTGTTTTTTGTTTTGTTTTGTTTTGCTTTTTTTAATAAAAATCAATTAGGTGTTTGTGCACTTGTCCAATCAAGAAGTCGGTATATACAGTGTCAGTATATTTGGCAAAGCCTCTTCACTTGACATTTTAATCAATTGATCACTGAGGAATAAAATAGAACTGATTTTCTAACAAATCTGTCTGCTTATTGCTTTTTTAAAATCTAATGCCACAACTACTTTTACTACTAGAAGCACTGCATTATTTTACTTTATTTGCCTCCCTGTTAAGAATTTACACTCCATTATCACACTTTTAAGAATGGAGGGGGTCTATTTTTTCTTTTTTTTTTAACCAAATTACCAATAATTTGGAATAGCTGTGGAAATGAATAGCAAGAGATGTAGTTGATAACATGTCAAAGAAATCAGTTCTTAATTCAACTTATTAAGTAAAAATTTTCAGTACCTTTAGATTGACTATGTCATTTTCTAAAAAAAATATTCTTGACCTCAGACACAAATTTCACTCAATAACTTTTAATACCTTATTTTATATGTTTTTTTGTTTTTTTTCTGTCTTTTTTTCCTTATCTGTTTTTATCTCTTTTCTCTTCCCACTTTCTTTGGTTTTGTCTGAAACACTCTTGTCCTGTCTCATTTTCACTCTCAGCAACACTATCCATTGAATAGGCAATGACAACAATGAAAGTACCATATACTGATTGCATTTGTTTCATGGTTTTGACATTTATTATTAGCCAACAGCAAATAAAGCTTTTCAGAAAACTAAAACTGAACAAAAGCAAAAGTAATGCAAATCTAACATAAATTACATCTGTGAACTGCAACTTCACTATGTCAGTGATGGTGCTGTGGCAAGTGGTTTCTTTTGCAAGGTGGAGTTTCTGGTCCCATACCCACTTGGTTTGTATTCTTCTTTTAGACTTTTTTCCACCAAAGTTAGAAAACCCAAAGAAAGGCAAAATGGATTCATGCTTTTCTCAAGTAAGCTTTATCCTACTCTACCTAGTTTTGAATTGTTTTTCTCCCTAATTGATTGTCTACCAAAGCTAAAGATCACTACCTATCCAATTTTTACCCATATTTAAGGAGAGAAGAGATGAATTCATGCCTTTCCCAAGGCATAAGCATGAAATAAGCACAAACAGCTTTGATCAGAATTTGAACTTGGCACATTAATTCTATTTTCTATGCCAATAATGATTACATCATCTATACCTCTTAATTCAATGCAATGTAATTGCTTATAAGTGTGTAGTGTAATGAAGAAGAAAAACCTTATCAAGGCTTTATTCAACAGAACTTCACAACAACCAAACATGGCAAGAGGCCAAATGCATATATATAAGAATCAAAAAGAACGCATGCAAATGGGAAAATCCCAAGGGCAAGAACTACAACTTTTTTTTTTTTTTTTTTTATGTAAGTTATAACACTCTCCCCCACTTTTGTAAATCCAGACGCTGGACCGGTTTGCAAATCCTGCTAGACCAGCAGGGAAGTAGCTCACCACCATTTCAGATTTTTGCAAAGAATGAATCTTGAGATTCTGATTCACCACTTCATCTTCTTTTTGAACTTATATCAGGTGAAGAGGTCGGATTTGCAGAGCTTACGTCGGGTAAAACGTTTTCAGCAGAATCTTGAGGTCAATACGAGCGTGGAAAGCTTGCCAAATGTCTCAATGCTACTGAATCTTCCCGACCATTACGAAATCAAATTCTCACATGTGTAGGGTTGGCTTCAAGGAGTTCCACTACCACAACGATCGGGTCATACTTGCTCCTGCCACCAAATTGTTTTAATAAAACTTCTCCAGGCTCACAGAGCCAAACAGGTAATGCAGTACCAGTGGAAGAGCGCCTTTCAAAATTGAACATGCTCTCGTGAGGAGTGGCACTAGTGGTGGTGCATAGTAGAGAGCGGATAGAACATAAAACATCCTGCAGAACGTCCTGCCAAGCATTAACAGGTCATCCTTGTGATTCCAAAGCTAATAAAATGGTGTACATTGGCCCAGCGGTTAGAGTGTTCGCCAATGGCCCGGGAGACCTGGGTTCAATCCCAGGTCGAGTCATACCAAAGACTTTAAAAATTGAACTTGATACCACCTTGCTTAACACTCAGCATTATAAGGTACGGTTCAAGGGTAAAGTGGAGCAATCCAGGGAATGGAGTAGCGCCCTCCCCTACACCTTGGTGTAGTAGCTATCGAAAAGGGAGCCTTCGGGTCACCCTCGACTATGGTCGCTAACTTTACTTTACTTATAGTGCTCACATTGTTTCAATTTCCCCGACATAAACAAAGTTCCTCAATCAGAATGGATAAACAAGGGAAGTCCGAAAATAAAAAAAATAGTCATCAGGCACTGGATCACAGTTTGAGAGGAGCAATTATGACAAGGGAAAGCAAAAGAAAATCGACTGTATTCGTTGACGACAGTAAGCATGTAACGGCAACCTGATGAAGATATCGGGATAGGTCCTTTGTAATCAACAAAAAGACACTGAAACAGAGCAGTAGAATGGATAAGAATATCATTAGGGGAATTAAAGAATGGGAGTTTTATTTTTGTGCAAGTAGTACATTCGGATGTCACTCGCCGGACCTCATCGATTTAATATGGCATATTTTGTGACCTTTCAAAATGCCAAAAGCGTTGTACTCAAGGATATATTAAAGAATTATGAATTGATTTTAGTTCCTCCAAAGAAGAAGCAGCAGCACGTTCGGGATAATGTAAAGGGAAGAAGCTCTATTTTCCACCGTATAATTTTATCATTTTTAATTTTTCCATGATTAGCAGGTTTAAACATAAAAGATACGGCTCGCTGATCTGTAATAATTGTAAAGTGTTTCCCAGCAATGAGGTCTCTCCATTTACAAACACATTCGACTATGGCATATGCCACTTTTTCGACTATATGAAGTTGCGTTTCAGAAAGGTTTAACGACCAAGAAAAGAATGCTACAGGTCTCCAAGCTTGTAAGAGAGTACCTCCGATAGCCTTTACTGAGGCATCAGTTTCAATACCAAATGGCAATTCATCATTGATAACCTTTACAGAAAATTCAGCAATGTCTTTCTTGAGTCCTTCGAAAGAGTTTACAACCATAGGAGGCATCAGGAATTGTTTGTTTTCAACCAGTGGACAAATTTTGGATGAGTAGTTAGATATCCATTTGGCGTAGTAGGTAAACATACCAAGACACCTTTTTAATGATTTTAGAGTCAGAAGGAGGAGGCATTTGCAAAAGAGGTCTCAAACGCTCAGGATCGGGTTGAAGAGTTCCATCGCAAATTTTATAACCAAACACGTTAATAGAACGAAGTGAAAACTTTGATTTTTCCCGGTTTATTTCGAGGTTGTATGTCGAAGCAGCTTTTAAGAAACCCTCCAAGTTGACGTCATGCTCCTCCTGAGTTTTACAGCAGACAGTTATGTCATCTAAATATGAAAATGTTCCAGACAATTTGTTATCGGAGATAAAAGAATTCATAAAACATTTAAATGCAGAAACCCCATTTGTGACACCCATAGGTATTCATTTAAATTGATATAAATGATTTCCAGCTTGAAAGGCCATATAGGGGCGATCTTCGAGGCAAATTTCAATCTGGTAGTATGCTTTAGATAAGTCAATTATGCTGAAGATATGATACTGGGCTATTTGATTTACAAGATCTTCCATTTGTAGTAAGGGGTATGCATCAAGCAAGGTGAAATGGTTAATGGTATAGGAGAAATCAACTACCAATCATTTCTTTTTATTAGGTGTAGAAGTCACAATAATTTGAGCATGCCACAGAGAATAACTTGGTTCAATTATATCATCCTCTAGCAGTTGTAGAATTTCTTTTCTAATGAATTGAGTATCCTCAGCACTGTAATTCTGTAGCAATAGGTTTACAATTAGGGGTCAAGTTTCGGAATAATTTAACAGCAGCACAACTGATTTTAGTTAAAAGCGCAGATTTTTAGGATATCCTGAGACCCACCAAAAGAAATAGTAATGTTCCGGTGCATTTTTAAGAAGGGCACTCCATGTGTAATATCCATACATGAATTAGGAAGTACCGTGAAGTCAATGCATTTATACTTATAGCCGTTGAAGATAATGTTCTCAGTACAATACTCAGATAGTTTGAGGGAAATGGCGGATAACGCCATGGAAATTACGTAATCCCATTTCAAAGTAGACAGGTTCATTGTTTTAACAATACGAACACTGATAAAGTTATCAGAGCTGCCTATGTCTATAAGGGCAATTAATCATTTACCCTTAAATTTGACAATTTTAGTAATGGGGGGACCTATCACCATCTTTAACACGGGCTACTATAAGAGCCGAGGTAGAACGTGAAGATGTCGGTTTAGTAGAACAGCAAACTTTGGCAAAATGGCCAAGTTTGCCACGGTTGCAACATATCTTATCGCAGGCAGGACAGTGACAGCAATCATCCTTAGGGTGACGTTTCCCTCCACAATTGTAACACCTGTCATAAATAGAAAGGACAGCACACTCCATACGAGGATCAGCGGGATCAGTGAACACATTTTTAGTAATAGTAGTAGCAGCGACAGAATCAGTAAGCACATTTTTAGTCATAGGAGTAGCAGCAGCGGCAGGTCCAATCTGAGAGGCATATGACTCAGCACAAAGGTGAGCTTGTTCCAAAGCTCTAGCACATTGTGTAGTTTCCTGGAGATTCAGCGCATCATTTTCAAGCAGTCTAGCACATATCACGGAAGACCGAAGGCCACATATGAATGCATCACGGACAGATTCATCCCTGTAAGTAGTATCAGTAACATCCCTGAAGCAACAGTCATCTGCAAGGCAATTCAAGGCCTGAAGATTCTGGTCTACGGACTCATTTTCCTGTTGTAGGCATGTAGAAAGTAAATGTCTAGCTTGAATAACTTTAGGAGGCTTGTCATAAACAACTTTTAGTAATTCAATAGCATGTTCGAACCCAGAACAACCCTCGATAATGTCAGCAATGGTAGCACTAATGTTTAAGTAAAGGACTTTAAGTTTGTCTGTATTTAATGGAGCAATAGTAGACAAATAGTAAGTAAAATTATGATACTATAGTCTTCAGAGCTTACTTATCCATGAGGAAATTAGTAAAAAAAAATACTGTTGAATAAATTGTAGTGTAATGAAGAAGAAAGACCTTATCAAGGCTTTATTCAACAGAACTTCACAACAACCAAACATGGCAAGAGGCCATATAAGAATCAAAAAGAATGCATGCAAATGGGAAAATCCCAAAGGCAAGAACTACAACTTTTTTTAAAAAATTTTTTATGAAAGTTATAACAAAGCGATAAAGTAAAATTGAAGATGATGACCTCTTCAAGATATGATCTGTGTGCTTATGCTGCCAGTTTTTAAAATTTGTACTTGTTACATTAACTGTGTAGAATATGTTCACATGCCCACCTGCTGAATTTATACTGCTTAAAGTTTCAGAGTATCACATACTATGAGTTAGTAGTTCAATAGTTGTCACATGTTTGTGGCTTAATCCCCTTTTATTGTCATATACTTTTGCATATAGTCTTTGATTTCATAATTACTACTTCCTCTTGTTATAGAAAAAGATGATAACCAACGAAGTATTGCTTATAAAATATCTTTTTTTCTGTTTCAATTATATCTCTTGAATGTCTTTTTGTCTGTTTCTCATTGCATAATTCAAGGATAGCAAAAGTTATTTTTACATCGCTTTTTTCCAGACTATCAAAATGAAGACTTGAAAAAAAAGTTTTTTTTTTTTTCATTTGTAACAGATAATCCTATAAGCACCAACCTCTCAACAGTGTCCCTATATAAAAACAATTTTGTTTTTTTACCCTTGCTCTATTTTTTCAGTCTATTTTTATCTTTGCTCTATTTCTTTCTTATATTTCATTTGTGAAAAAAAAGTTACACCATTTTTTATATATGAAATATAAATTATCCAAAGATATCTTTTTAAAATTTTCAGTTGTTATAATTAATGTTTATACAACCCTAACCAAGAGATTTAAATATCAACTGTAGGTAAAATTATATCTGTCATAATTACTCAGCTTCAATGGTTCATCTTTCCAAAAAGTTACTGTTTTGTGATGACTAAAAAGCGACAACAATCACAGGCATACTTATCTGTAATGTTACCCAAAATATATCATCAGTTTACTGAAAGTTCTTGATAATGTAGCATAGTTGCCATTTTGCCTTATACAACTAGGAATGTTACATTTACAGTGGTGCCAACCTGGTCTTCTCACAATGGAGATTAAATGTTTACCAAAATCACTAGAGGTAAGAATCTGTCATTTTGTTTACAAGTGTCTCAAATGCTTGAAAATAGAATGGCACACTGTCAGGTGTCTAGAGGGACAAAGAGGAGTGTGCTGATTGCAATTTGACTCCCATTCTTCTTCTCCCCACTTTACATAGTTTATCAACTGAATCATCATAAAAATTACAAGTATTTCATCTCATATTTGTTGTCTTTTGTTTTCTTACTTGGCTGGAATTGTTATTGTTGATCTATGACAGTTGCCTTCAGAATATCTGTTATTTGATGGCAACTGCCATTGTGGAATAAGAGCCGAACACTATGCCACAGATCTCATCTGAGCAGATATTTGATATAGCCATGTTGAATATGGTGTAGGAGATGTTTTTGTCAAACTGAGAGACACAAGAAATCAGATAGCAAGTAGAAATTATTTTTTAGAATTACTGACGAGTCTGCACCAGAATCCTTTTGATCTTTGTAAACAAACATAAATATATACACAAGTTAGTATACAAAATATCAGAATTTTTTTTTCAATGAACTTATAATTTGTGGAATCAAGTGACTTTAATAAGATCTACTGACATGTGGTATAATATATTTTCTCTTTTGTCTTACAAATTTTTAAAATTAAAACCTAGCACATTTATAGAAGAATTGGATCCATCAGATAAGATTAGTGAAAACCTAATTTGATCAGTTTGTCAGAGTGGAAATAAATGTTAGAAGGATTGAAAAGTAGAGTAAGGTTGTAACGGTATGAGTACAGATGTTGAGAAATTTAGGAGAATGTAACGGTATGAGTACAGATGTTGAGAAATCATCAGAATGAAGGCTCATAGCTCAAAATGATACAAACACTGTAACAGCAGAAAACTAAAATATGTTTTAAAAGATTTTGTCTATTGCATTACTAATGTTGTTCACTGCATATAATGAATGTAAAGTGTTAAGTGGGAAATTTTCTTATGAAAAATTGACGTAATCTTTGAAGAATTTTATGTCATTTACATAAGGGTTTATTGATAAATAGGGTCTCTAATCCTATAAAATGAGTATTAAACCAGATAGAATAATGAAACTAATATCAAGATGAAGTAAATTTATTTCTTCAAAATGACAATGTTATTTTTCAACAAATGTGAATTTCAGGCTTCTCATTGTTTATGCCATTTCTTGACAGCAAAATTATTTACCTCCATTATTAGTGATCACATATATTTGGAGACTTTATCAATCAACCCTCATATGAAATTTAAGATTATCAAGCAATTTCATCTTCTTAGTTCAATGTATGTAACTCAAATTTGATTTTGCTTCAAAAGGCATACTTTGTTAAATATACCATTTATCTTAATTGTCCAGCTCTTTTATAAAAGCAAACTATGGACCATAATCTGATTTTGTTCTCTATATAATTATGTTATTGTCATAATGACCCACTTTCATTTTTCACAAGACATAAAGTTAATTGACTGTAAATGTATATATTTATTTACAGTTACTCATTCAGTTACTCCTCTGGGTGTGTGTATTTCTGTTGAGGTTTATCAAGCTCCATTATCAATTTTTTATACAATACACTGATTTCAGTATGTTGTTTTTATTGTACTCTAAATTATATCTATGAGCCCAGAATTGTCAATAAATTCTCTTCACCAACTAATAGTAAACTTTGAGAATTAACCTTTAGAATGAACAGAACAACTTTATATTTTCTGATTTTAGATATCATTACTGTTGAGGTACTTCAAATTTTGCTCATATATAAACAAGCACTCTATTGATCATGATATATAAGAAATATAAAACTTGACCTAATCTAATATATAATTTACTCTGGTTGCTTGAGACATGTAATTACTACTGCTTCTTTATATATAAATTAAAACTTTCAATCTTAAAAGTATGTTGTTCTTTCTGTAACATAAGTGGGCTAGGTTCTGTTGAATCTGGATTGAGAACCAAAGTAGCCAATAGGAAAGTTGGTTTTAAATTTGAGAATTAACTGTTTGAATGAATTTTGTTTTAATTATTTAAGATTGTTATTAGTACAACAGGTAATCAGGTCTGATGCTAGGGGATTAACTTGGGTGCTAAATTTATATTAGAGTACACAGACTACTGTCCTCATCTTTATTGTTATATACAAAATGTTTCAGCCAATGTGACCTTTGGTCTTCTTCAGATGTTTCACAAAACTTCAAACCTAACCCATAAGGGTAGATTGTTCTAATTTCATTAACCTTGAACTGGTACAAACATTAAGCTATGTTAAGTATTCTTTGTTATTTTTGCCTTTAGTCAGGATTGAACCTGCAACTTTCAGACATTTTCACTTAGAACTGTATAAACTGAACACCTATATCTATTACACCATAGGTTCTGCTGGACAATTCAGAGTGAATTTTTTGGACTTGTTTTTATCTGGACTTTTTATTACTATTATGTATGATTTTTTACTTTTACTCATAGTAAAATTATTTTAGAAAATCTAATCTTGCCTTTTTAATTACTGGTTCCCATATTGAATTCATCGTTATACTTGGTCTACTCAAGAGGTTAGTATTGATTAATATATGGGCTGCTTCTTTGTGATGCCTTATTCTCCAATGTTTTTCGCTATCTATTATCTCAACTTCATTCCATAAGGGCAGATAGTTTCCCTTTTCCTTCCATATATGGTCAGTCATACCTGACATTTCAATTTCATATTAGGTGCTAAAATCCTTATAAAAGGAGCTTTTTAGTGTATGCCATTTAGCATATTGCATTTATCCAAATAATTTAGTGCAATCACATTATCAAAACTTATTGAGTAAAGAGAAGGTGGTGTACATTGTCAGGCTGTATTAGGCTGAGCTCAGCAAGTAATTAATCGAAGAAGTGTCAGTAATTGGTTTTATAACGTGATTTTTGTACTATCCAGAATAGCTGTGTTTTATTAATCAGGATTAAAAAAGTTAATGATATATCTATATAAAAATGTAATGAGTTGAGGGGGAAAATGGGGAGAGGGCATTTGATTGAATTGGAAGATGTCTAAATTAAGAGTTCATCATATATACTGTGTCATTTTATGTTAATATTTTCATACAGTGGTTTGGAATAATGAACATCTTTAATCTACATTTGTTATTTTGATTATGAACTTTTTATATTTTGTAAAATTAAACAATAGTTTTTAAAGTATCATATTTTTATCGATATCATTTCAACACTAATTTCCCATTGTAATCACTTCTGTATTGGGTATTGCTAAAGTGACTTAATTCATGATTACAAGTAAAAATCAACAACTCACTGTTGCAAGAAAGCCATTAAAAAAGTAATTATTAAAAAGGAGTCCTCCTATTCAAATACTGTTATAACACCATTCAAATATGCTATCAATTCTTCTTCCTCACCAATACCTTTTTATTTGTTCCTGTATTATTTGTATTTATATTGCAGTGATGAGGCTGACCAAGCCATCACTCATGCCATTCCATCCTCTAATATGTGACAAACGTGACCTGTCTGGAGGGATCTACCAACAAATGGACTCTGATGATCTCTCCAAACCCAGTGGAGTAGATTACTTTGGAGTGGGTGACCTCTTAACTTTACCCCAAAATTTTGGGTAAGTCATTTTCCTCTTTTAAAAAGATTAATCATAAAATTGCAAAAATGTTGTTTTTTTTTAAATATTCTTTAAATTTTTTGTACAAAATGTGTTTAAAATATCATTTAATTTGCAATATGCTTTTTTATTTTCCTTACTTTTCCTATATATTTGTTTATCAAACAAAACTGGTCTAAAAACTGGCTCATGGTGTTTTTCTACTCAATAACATTTGTGTTGTATTGTAAACTACTGAGTAGATGGCAATCACTAGTAGATCAATCTGACTAGCTGAATTACAGGAGGTGAAAACTTGGATCAAAATAGTCGTTTTTTAACAACCTTTATTGTCAATCAAAATTTACACCAAATGATTACAAATGATAATTGTTATTATGTATTTCTAAAATTTTGATTATGTTTGTAACCCAGCCAAAATAGAACAAAAATTTTTATTTGGAAAAATACACTTTAGATGCTCTGAGTAAATTTCTTTCCAATTTTCCACTGAATGATAATTTTGTGTGGTTTTTGTTCATGCTGAGCATCATATTATAATCTTAGAAATTCTTGATATAACAGAGACAACTATGAAATGCTAATTAAAATCTTTTACTGTCTCCTAAATAAAAGTATGTGTTACATATTGACCTTTGACAGAGCTAGATGTTCCAGCTGTGTAAACAATGTGATTGCAGGACACACCTATGTAAATAAGTAGAAGCACGTCACATGGGTGACAACCGGAATACATGGGCATTTGAAATTACATATACATGGTCCACAGCAGATATGGGGAGTCTTGCAGGAGTCAGTCTTCAATCTGGAGTCTTGGGTCTAGATAGGGTCAGTCACAGAGACTGGCTGCCAAGGGCCTGGTGGAGCAATTGCCTGCAGTGGCCCCTGGCCGGGAAACAGAAGAGGCAAAGATGTAAGACACTTGAAGATAACACAACAGGATATGGTCAAAAGAAGAAGTTATGGGTCAGTATAGCAGTGTCCAAGTCCTCCATGTATCTTTATCTCTCTGATTCTATCTCTCTCTCACACTTACAGTTAACTTTATACCCTTATGAGAGTAAAATAAAGAGAGATATGTTTTTATAAAGAAGTGTCATGCCTATTCCTTCATCATTCATCATTATGCCAGTAGGATATACAACATTAATATTGATTTGGTGTGCAATTACCTGCCTTGTTCTTTTTTTTAAGGGAAGAGAAGGGGACATGGGATGATTTCAAACCTGCAGTTAAAAACTAGAGATCAAAGGAAGTGGCTAATGGAAATAGAAAGAAAAAAATAGGAAGAGATAAGGGGAAGAGTGAAAAGAATGAATGAAACATGAAAAGAAAAGAAAGAAAAAAGAAGGCATGGAGGAAAAGAAAAAACAAACTTGGAAAAATGATAGGAAAAGAGACACTACTATATATAGGTAAATACATTGCACATTTTAAGAAGGGAGAAAATTTTTTTCTTTCTGTGTATATTTAAAGTTTTGTGGGTTCGCACTGATAAAATTTAAATAATTATGAAAGAAAATTGGAAATCTGTGATAAAGGCCATTATATTTTACTTATAAGTTGATACTGAAAAGATTATGGTTTAGCAGAGAAATAGAAGGCAAAGGAGGAAGAAAGATGGGAACGTGTGAGCATTGTGACAGTAATTTGATATTTGGATTTCTTGTTCTGTTTTCTTTTTTTTATCTCGGGCTCCGAAAGATTCTAGACTACTATGGTATGTTGTCCAGATGAGACTCATATACTTTTGGATTCATCGACAGGTGTAGGGATGGGGTTTATGACAACATGGTCATCGATGGACCAGAGATGTTAACCATTTTGTGAAGGTCTCCCCATGATTGGATCAACATTTTGGGGTACTGGTAGAAGCCATACCAGGTTTTGTGTAGGTCTCTCTGGATGGGATTGTCATTTTTGGGTGCTAGTTGGAGGCCAGGCCAGCATTTTGTAAGGCTCTCCCTAGAATAGGGTCGAGGATTTTGGGGGGGTTCATAAGAGACCAGACTATTGTGTTAGTTGAAGTTATAACACTTCACACCCTTGTATTTGTGTGTTGAAGAGGATATTTTGAAACAACAAATAGGAAATTAAGGAGTGTGTTCAAAATCTTGATGTGCCTCATGGTATGCACTGGAAAATCGCAGACTTGGTTTTGAATCAAGTTGGAGGGAGGAATATAGATGAATAAATGGGTAAATAAAGAAAAGTACCCTCGTTAACTATTGGAAAAGAAAAAAGAGATAGACCGATTGGCAGTGGAAAAAGTAGTGAAAAGAAAAGTTGATGGACTTGAGAAAGGTTTATATTGCTTAGGAAAAGAATCCCTTGGAAATTTTATCTCAACTTTGGAAGGAGCAAGAAACTATTGTAGTTTTTTGGTTGGGATAGAAAAAAGGGGAAGAAATGATGGCTGGACATGAGCCATGCTTTTTGTGAAGATACTTGTTTAAAAAAATGGAAAAGGGCACATATGAACCAATATTAGTTTAGGTTATCTGTAAGTGCACAGAGAATGAGCAATTATACAAAAAAATGTATATGTGTATATGAAAATTATTACTGTGAAAAGAAAAGAGAATTGAAAACAAAGAAAAAAAAGGCAAGGAAACTTAGTATTGTAAAAAAAAAAAAAGTAATATTTTTAGGAATTGAAAAAAAATAAAGAAAATGAGACAGTTTATACACACACAGACCCTGCACCTTGCATTAGGAAGAGAAAGAGACATATCCTGAAAATAGAATTGTCATGAACATGAACATTTTTTCTGAAGATTTTTTTTTCAGTTGTGAACATTTAAAAAAAAAATTTTTTTGACTTATGTATTTTTGAGAGAATTTTTTCCGGACCTCTATTGGAAGGGAATAATCTTTTGATTTTAAGGCGACATTTCTGATTTTTTCCACCAAGGTATTTCATGGAGATTTCCTAAGCCATTGATGTGGAGATTTTAATTGTAATTTTAATTTTGATTTTTTGGGAAAGATGAGGCAATTTTTCTTCGTTTTTTTGTTTTCTCAGTCACACTTTAACACACTGAAAAAATGCAGTCTTCTGTGTCTAGACATAGTATGTTTATGGAATTACGAAGTTACACGTGTGATGTTAAACTTGAGCAGAGACACGCATGGGCTAAATGAAAATCATTTACTCAATGACAATTTGAAAATTGGGGTATGATCATATGGTTATGCATCAAGGTGTCTCTATGTTCGAGAAAATGTGGAGGAAAACAGAATTTTGAACAAATGGATTTGGGAACATGAAATGATTGGAAGCAATAATAGCTTTGTGCTATATATTTTGGTTGTTGTTGGATGCATTTCAATTTATAATGCCATTTTGAGGTATTGTTTGAGGCCATGGTGATATTGTTATTTTTTGGAAATCCCCCAGTTACTCCAGGTAGGATCCTGTTGAATGAATGAGTGGTGTATGGTCATAGAGAATCCAGGCAAAATGTGTTGCTGGAATGACCAGGGTCACAGAGTTAGTAACCAGGATTTTGGGGACCAACACATTGGTCCTATGATAATTTTAGTTTCCTCAAGAAATTACAGAGGTAGGCTCTATGGGGTTTTTAAATGACAGATGTAATTATTGTAGAAGTCATAGCTCTAGCAAACAACAATAATAACAACACTTTCCAGCTTGGCAGTCCTAGTCTAGCATCCAGCTCGCAGACGAAAAATATGATGGGCCACATTAAACAGGCCTGTATATATTTACGCTGATATAGCCACTCCTGTGCTAGCGACCAATCTCTGCCCAGGAAATGGACTCAACCACGTGCGCATAATGGAATGCCCCGATGGCCATGAAACTTTTTCCCTTCCTCAGACTTCTAAGGTCACTTCTGCATGTAACGCATCTGAGTGCTGACTCATAGTTTCATACCAACAACCCCAGAAGTTTTGTTTGATATAAGAATTCATTCCTCACGGATTACAGGCATCAGCCGAACTAAATTTTTTCTACTTTTCCTTTCCATTTTTTACACTAGTTTTCACTTCAGTTAAAGATATTTTCTTATCATTTTTTCCATTCAACCAGTAACAACAGCAGCAACTTCCTCTTGCATCTCATCATCTCTCCTCATTAATACACAAGTAGATATGTCCTCAAACCTTAAAAACCTGGAAGGTACCCCTAAGAAGCCAGAACAACCAGTAGCAATAACACCAACGCCAACAGAATGGCCAGTGCTACTAGGTTCCAAAGAATTGTCATTCCAGGCTAGTTCTATCCAGCCTGGTCAAAGAACCTTAAACAATAACAACAACAGTCCAGCAACGCCAGTCTCCTGGACTATAAAAGGGAAAAATGCAGAAGAACACAAAAGGGACAGGGTGGGCAAATATGCCCCATACTTTCAAGACAATACCATCTTGCCTATCCCGAACCTGGTGGCGGCCGTGGAGCCTAAGACCCTGTCCCTTATAGTCACAGACCTTAGAACAAGGAGACTGACTGGCTTAAAAAAGGAATCCTTCAGGTAGCTACTAAGAACTGCAGGCATCCTATGTCAGTATTTTTGCTGTCGAAGTTACACCACATGGGATGTCCTGCTGCCCTCGGAGGAACTAGCATCCAAACTAGCCGGGAATGATATGACAATATTTCCGGCTTCAAGTACAGGGGAAAACGGATGATAAGGGTGACCATGTGCAACATCCAAATTCAGCTAAATGGGGACATCCTCACTGCCTATCTTAGTAAATACGGCAGTGTGGAGGCAGTAACTCTATAAAGAGCATCTGATGGGACGACACACGGTGACTATATCCTTACCATCTGTTTGAATAGGGAGGGCTTCTAGGCCTTTCTCCACATCATCTGCTATGAACAGCAGCAAATGGTAGTCACTGAGGGCAGGAGGCCTCTTTGCTGGGCCTGTAAACAGCTAGACCACATAACAAGAACCTGCCCTCAAAGGACGGCTGCTATCAAAACCACCAGAACAACCACATCTGCAGCACTGGAACCTGAGGTCCATCCAGACAACTAAGAAAAAGGATGGACCCTAGTTACCAGAAGAAAGACAAGCTTTCCAGTCACATCTCCTGCAAAAATAAAACAATAGAAGAAACCATAGCAGTGACAACAACAGAAGCAACAGTAGCAGAAGTCACTACAACCCCGAAAACAACTGACTCCACAACCACTCAACCTTCATCACCCCCCAAAAAGAAAGGAAAGAGAGACCATTGAGGGGGAACAGCCTGAGGAGATGGAAACCTCAGTAAACTTAAAAAGAAGAAGAAGAGAGAGTGGAGAAACACAAGCCAAAAAATTGTGTACCCTGCCCAACCACCCACAGAAAAACAAAGAGAAAAACAAAAGGAAAAACCATAGCAAACCCCCTTCTTCTACACAGCAGGTAGCCCCACAACACTCCCTTGAAAAAGAAAAACAAAACCCCCCAAAATAACCTCAACCCCCTCTAAAACAAACCTCATGCCCCAAAAAATCACAGGAAATCCCCTTCTCCCCAACTCTCCCCTCTCCCTCCCATTCAAGATCTGAAAACAGACTCTCCTCAAATCCATCCAAA
This sequence comes from Sepioteuthis lessoniana, assembly GCA_963585895.1. Lineage (NCBI taxonomy): Eukaryota > Metazoa > Mollusca > Cephalopoda > Myopsida > Loliginidae > Sepioteuthis > Sepioteuthis lessoniana. The sequence goes on from OY757917.1 coordinate 53,352,191, forward strand.
GACCCTAATATATACCACAGACCCTAATATATACCAAGATCATGAACTATTAGGATTGGCTTTGTTCTCAGCGAAAACTGAAGAACTTTCTACGGATGTCCAACTCTGCAGAGCACTTAAGCCACTCCTAAATTTCAAAAAATACATGACAAGAACATTTCCAATCCATATTTGTTCTGGGCTGCACCCATGATGACTACCTTTGCTCATTCGGCTGGAAGCCGCACTAAAAGCCTGTGGCGTTTCCTTGAGAAAGCCAGTCAAGCGGACATAAAGTTGGTGGAATTTGAGCACTTTCTCCCTCAACAAAATCATGTTTTTTGCGCAAGGTGGTTCCCCATTTATAGCTGAGGTATCCCCTTTTATAGCTGAGGTATCCTCTACACATCGGAGGCTTGTCCAGAGACGGCTGAATTACATCTGAACTCTACACTGGATACCTGAGGCATGCAGTCGGCATCCTAACCCCTGAGGATTCCCACGCTGTAGTCAACAATGAATAAGGTAAATGGGTTTGATGGCTCTAAACCTTGCCACTTTGAATGCGAGGGGACTGAGAGATCAAAGTAAGTGTGTGCACTTGCCTGGGGAACTCTCAATGTGAATGTTACTGCAGTGCAAGAGACTCACTTCACTTGCACTGTGGACTGTCGGGTGTTGGAGGACGACTATACTGGGGCCGGCTGGTTGTGGCCAGTGTTGCCATTAAAAGTTTCAAGTTCCAGGTGGCCGTGGCCTATGCACCCAATATCACTGCAGAGAGGGTCTACTATTTTCTTTTTTTTTTTTTTGCAGTTAGCGCTGTTCCTTGACAATCGGATAGTTTTAGTGAGTGATTAGAATGCGAATCTTGATCCCAAGATAAACAGGGTTGGAAGAGGAGCTAGAGGGTTGGCAAGGTGTGAAAGCAGCCTCATCAATTTTATGGCTTGTCATGATTTGGTCAACAGGTTTCATCTAGATCATCCAGGGTGGGAGATGTGGACATGGCTAAATAGTTCGCACTTTGTTCATGCCAGATCCTATCTGGACAGAGTATTAGTTAGAAGAGCTGACACTGATTTTATTAGGTGTCCTATGTTCCACTCTATCGCGTGGACTGACCACAGGCTTGTTTGCAGTAAGCTGGTTGGCCTAGTCTGGCTGGTTACTGGAAGTTCAATACCTCCTGACTGGAGATATGGGACTTCCAGGACCAGCTGGAATCTCTAGTTCAATGGGCATTAGTAGGAGCTGTTACCGGGAATAAATGGTGGGGATCTCTCATATAGGATTAGAGATTACACCATCAAATACAGTTACCAGCTCAACTTAGATAGGACCAGGGTGGCAAAATCTTTAGTAGATAAGTTATCCTGGGCAGTGAAAGGAAGGTTCCCTAACTGTAGAATTAGCTACAAGGGATGCGTAGTTAGATCTAGGTTAAAAAGTGTTCCCAATGAACCCGTGAAACACATCGCGTCAGCCAGAAGTATAAAGATTCCTCTTTCGGTATATCAAATCAGTCAAGTCTCCAGATGGGCATGTGCTCAGCTTGAACCATTAGATGCGCAATGCCTTTTGGGTGAACTTCCGTGATTGTTTTGCTCGCTGACATTGACCTCCTGATTCAGGAATTTCATAGCCAACATCCCCCGCCTTCAGGAGACTGAAACGGCTAGCTGCAAGGGTTTGGTTACTGAATGCGAAGTTTGTGATGTGTTGAAGCAGGTTGGCCTCAACAAATCATCTGGATTTGATGGTTTGCCCTACAAAGTATACTTGACACTGCCACACATGTTTGTGCCTTTTCTGATGGATGTATTCAACCCTTGATTTGCCCAGGGAGCTATCCCTGGTAGCGTTACAAAGGGCATAATCCTTGCTGAAGAAAGGTGGCAGGCATGTTTGGGAGGAGCTAGATGATTACAGGCCCATAACTCTGCTTAACACTGAGTTAAAGATTTTGGTGCAGGTCTTAGCAAACCTTTCACAGCTTGTCAAAAGTGATTTGTTTGAACCTGAGCAGAACTACACTGTGAAGGGAAGATCAATTCAAGACAACCTGCACTTGATGTGCAAGATCCTAGAGGGGTTAAAAGATGGTACTGAAGCTGAACTGATCAATTTAGATCAGTCCAAGGCCTTCGATAAGGTTGACCATCGGTTCGTGGTGACTGTTTTGGAGACTGCTAAATTTCAATCGGAGTTCTGCAAATGGATTAACATGATGTACCACAACCCACAGGCAATGGTGCAGGTGAACGGGGAGAGCTCAAGGGCTTTCATGATCGAATGGTCGGTCCGGCAGGGTTGCCTCCTGTCTCCTCTTCTCTATGTCCTCGCTTTGAAGCCCCTGCTCCGAAGGCTTAGGGATGAGAAGGCAAGTCTGGCCCTGTGCTGCATCCTTTATTCTAGCCCTCTTTCAGCAAAGGTATCTGCATATGTTGATGATCTCATTGTCTTTGGGTCCCACCGTCTGGATATAAAAGCTGTGAAAAAAGTGGTTGCAAGGTACGAGCAGGTAGCAGGGGCCAAGATCAATTTTTCTTTAAAAATTTCTCTTGGTTGCTGTAAGTATTCATATTATCTTTACATTAAAATGTTTGGCCATCTATACAAGGCAGACAAACTTTTCCCAATTAATAAAATGGTATGGGGATAATCTAAGAAGGAAAAAGATATTGAAGGAAATTTTTAAAATTGCTGAATACTTAATTCTTTTCAGAATGTGATCTCAACTTATTTTCTGGGAGCGATCTTAAAAATGAGTATAAAGAGTGTATATATCATATATGTATGTCTGTGTATGTTGATATATATATAGGTTATGTATGTATGGGTTGTATATATATAACTAACTCATCATCATCATCATGTCACACCATCAGCACAAATATCCCTGACCCTTTCCACCACCCTTCTTTATCGTCCATTGCTTTCGGCAGGTCTTCAAGGCTACATCCTGTATCAGCACAGAGCTGTTGTATGTAGGTTCTAGCTGGTCATCCTGCCTTTGCTCGTCCACGTGAAAAGGTCCACAGGAGTATATCACTTATGAGTTTGTCCCTACTTCTCCAGCAGATTCCTGCATGTCTGGTTCATCTAACTTGGATAGTTTTCATGGTGGGTGGTAAGTGGCCGTACAGCTGCTGCTTTGTTGGGTGCTGCCTCCAGGACTTGTTCAAGATTGCTCGCAATATATATATATATATATGATTTTTTTTCATTGCTTGATAACTATTTGAAGAAGCTGGTTTCTGTTGAGTTGCCAAAAGTAGAGCTTGTCAACCAAAAGCAACAAGAGCAGAGAACAATTTCATCAGTCACCAGCTTGCATGACAGAAAGCTAACTGCTCCAAACATCATGGTGCAACTAAACCATTGTCATGAAAAAATATGTCATCATCTATTGTGAGAAGACTTTATGAAACTGGCCTATATGGCACAATTGCTGTCCAGAAACCACTATTTAGGAAGAAAAATAATGTCAAAAGGCTCCAGTGGGCCAAGGTATACAAAGACTGGACAATAGAGCAGTGGAACTTTGATTCGTCAGTCCAAAAGACTATTTAGGTCTTATAGGAAAGTCTATGCATGGTGGAGAGTTGGTGAAAGAGCTGCAACCCCCTATATCACACCAACCCTAAAGCATGGAGGAGGATCTGTTATAGAGTGGGAGGCTTTTTCCAGTTGAAAAGTCATAGATTTGCACTAGGTGAAGGACAAATTGCATCAGACTTGCTATCACAGCATACAGCAGCATTGGGTGATCTTATCTGCAACACTGCTTGTGGGTCAAGGATTTGTGCTCATGCAAGATAATTACCCAAAGTATACTTGTAAATTCTGCCAAAAGTACAGTAAAAGCAAAGAGGACCGCATGTACTGTAACTGATGTCCTGACTGCCACACTCAGTGGACTTAAATCCCATAAATAGGTTGAGGAATTATTGCATGGAAACAATGTATCAGAATGAATAGAAAATAAAATGAAACACAAAAGCAATTTCAACAACATATAAAATACATTTATTCTGTTAGCATTCAACTAACAAAATAATATAAGATTCAAGAGATATACAGATAGGATTTATCTGATGGTTGGTTGTTTTTTATGGCATATCAACCTTTGTAGGTTATTTAATGACAAATCCATTTTTATACAAATCGGTTCTATTTCAAACAATTCAGTTTACCATAAGTACACGGTTTAATTGACAAAAACATTTATATTTCAAGCTATTCAGTTTAGTCAAACATTTTTAATTCAAACAATTCAGTTTAGTATAAGTATAGTTTTTGTCCACACATACAGTTAAATGTCAAAACTGTTCTATTTCAAGCAATTCAGTTTAGCATAAGTACGCAGTTTAGTTCTATTTGACCCATAGACTTTATCAGGTACTACCACTCCGGGCCAGAGTGGACCTGGGAGCGATGACAATGAAGGGGTACTCCACATTCCCAAAACCTCACCATCAGATTGTTTAGTGTCATTACCAGGACTCTCATTGTGTGTAGGGGGGGTCTGACCCCTCTCTAGAGAAGCAGTCGGTGTATTCTACAACCCCAGCTGACTAGGCAAGACTTATCTGTGGAACGATGGTTAACGTGAAGACTTGATAAAGACATGATAGAAAATTATGTTCTATCAGGCTTCTCCTCTGTTGTCCATTTCTCTCGCACTTAGTCTTGCCTTTTCTTCCCAACTTCCTATGCCGTATTTCTTTGTTCAACTGTTCATGCTGTGTGTCTCTGTTCAATTGTCCCACTACTTCTCTATTAGTGTATCTGCTGGTTGCTGCTATGTGTATACGTCACAATATATATCATCATCATCATCATTATCATCATGTCATGCCGCTAGCACGGATAGCAATATATATATATACATATATCATCATCATGTCGTGCTGGTAGCATGGATATCCCTGACCCTCTCTCGCCACTTTTCCCTATCGTTCATCACCTCTGGCAGGTCTTCTGGACTACATCCCGTATCCTCACATAGTTGCTGAATGTATATTCGTGCTGGTCGTCCTGCTTTTGCTCAGCCATATGTGGGGGTCCATAAGAATACATCACTCATGAGTTCGTCCCTGCTTCTCCAGCAGTGTCCTGCATGTCTGGTTCATCTAACTTGGATAGTTTTCTTGATAGGAGGCAGGTGGCCGTACAGTTGGTGTCTTGTGGGGTGTTGCCGCCAGGACTTGTTCAAGATTGCTCGCAGCATTCTTGTGTAATTGCCGTCTAGCCTCTTCTCCAGCCGTTTTGTTAGAGTCCATGTGGTGCAGCCATATAGCAGTATCGATGCGACCGCTGCCTGGGTTTCATTTTATCGGTTAGGTCTGATTTCCATATAATCGATAGCATATTGATAGCTGTCCATGCCTTCGTTAACCTTGTGTCGATGTCCTTTTTGGTTGATGAGACGCTGCTTCCTAGGTAAATGAATTTGTCTACTAGTTTAAGAGGGGTTCCTTCTAGTGTGGAGATGTCACCTGTTTGATTATAGCACATATATTCCGTTTTGTGTGCATTGACAAGGAGGCCTATGCCTGTGGCTGCTCGTTCCAAACTATGCTGTAGTGTTTCAGCTTGGTTGGGTGTATTTGCCAGTATCACTATGTCATCGGCGTAGTCGGTGTCGGTGATTGTTTTTGCAGGGTACTTTCTGCTTCTTTTCTTTGTCAGCTCGAAGCCGTTCTCTCTGATTTTATCTGTCAATGTTCTAAGTACGTAGTCTAGACAAAAAATATGCACACACATATATACACACACACACACACATATATATATATATATATATATATATATATATATATGCACATACATCTATAACATATAGAGAGAGAGATTGAAAGAGAGGATTTTTAAAAAAAACATGCTTCTTCTCAGAATACAATAGTAATAAGACAAAATTGAAAAAATATCTGTATGATTGTAGTATCATTCATAATTCAGTGTAGGTTTAAGGGAAGGATTCCTCCATAAAATGAGATTAAAGATAACTGTTTCTTGACAAGAAAATTTTAGTATGGCTAATGAGGGGAATCAATTGGAAACAATCATAAGTTGAGTTACTGTTCAGCAATGGATTACCAATGTGAATTTCGCTAGAAGTTGCTCAATACTGTTTCATGTCTAAGTCTACAGATCTGCAAGCTAAAATCTTTGAATTTTCTACATATAAGTAAAATGCAACACTGCACAATTCTAATATTTTATTGTTGTGAGCTAAAGATATTTCTGCTGAAAACATTCAAAATCAAATCTCAATCTGTATCAAAAGCCCCATTTAGAGATAGATGGTGTCTCTGTATGTAAGTGTGTTTTTTTTTTCTTTTTTTTTTTCTAGGACAAGGTTAATTTTTTTTCTATTAAATAGATCCCATGATAGTAAAACTACACCTGGGTATCAACCTGATTTTCATTAATATCTAGTACTTAACCTGATGCAGCTGGCTATGGAATGCCACAAATATGCCAAAAGGTTGATATGCCATAAAACCCAAACAACCAACCAACCAAATATGCCAAATTGTCATCATAATTAGCTTCTATTACACACACAATGGACTGTAACTTTTTCTGTGTTTCTTTGTCTGTTAAAAACTTCTGTTAGGACTAACATGCTGCTCCCTGGTACTTTTACCGTTGAATCAGAATGTGATCTATTTGCAAAAAAAATGAAATAATTATGAATATACTTATACATCTGGTTTTTCTTGTTTTGCAATTATTTTTGAGGAAGTATTGAATTTTCTACTCTTTGAAATAATCATGGTTTTCATCTGTATATTTTATATATCATGGTTTTTGAAATAACTATAAGATTTCCAAGAGTACAGATACTATCCTTGGCAGATATGCCAGAAAGCAAGGCATTAAACCTAGATAGATGTACTAAACTCTTATTAAATAATTATGTAATTTTTTTTCCAGGAACTATGTTTGTATATATATATATATATATATTGTTTGTATATATATATATATATATATATATATGTTTGTATATATATATATATATATATATATATATATATATATATATATATTGTAAGCAAAACGAAAATATCTGAGTGCGTCAGACTCTAACACTTGTGTCACGTTTCTAGGTGAAACAAAACAAAGATGTGTGTTTCTCTCTGCCTGTGTCTTTTACTTCGTTGTTTTCTTCTCCATCGTCGTTGTTGACTTGCACGTAGCAGTTTCGTAAATCGCCGAGATCCCAATGTCCCCCACACACACACACACACACCAATGGTCGCCTCATGTTTTATATCTTTTCCCGGATGGACATTTGTATTAGAAGTGCGCCAAATTACCTGTATGTTTTAGACACGATGGACTGTTATCTGCCCACCTTGCAAAACTTTATGCCTTTGAACACACATCCCCTTGATCTTACAGATCATAACTCTCAGTCGGGCTCGCTTAGGAATGATATTTGTGTGTACGGAATTGGCACATTTTGCGCAGTAGGAGGGCGGCATAGGCACGCATTCTTTTGTGTCGTTGGGGGGGGGCTTCTACACATCTTGCGCCTCCTCGTTTCGATCGCACACTGTACAACTTGGAGCGGGCCTCTTCTGCCGAGTGCTCCTCCTGAGCGGGACAGCGGGAGCGTCTCTCTCTGATGAACTTTCATCTGTTGAGGGGTCATCTGCATTCAGTCTGGTGGCGTTCAAAATGTCACCCAGCAGGGCAGGTCCCAACACAGCTAGTATTTCATTCTCCACTGGCTGATTGATGCTATTGCACACCGTGCAACATTGGGTGGGCCTCTTCTGTCGAGTGCTCCTCCTGAACGGAACGATAGGAACGTCATCCTCAGTCGAACATGGATCTGTCGAGGAGTCATCCGCCTCTGGCCTGGTGGTGTCTAGAGTATCATCCAATGGAGTTGAACCTAGTGTAATTGGCATTCTGCTCTCCGCTGATTGATTTTCACTGTCAATTTCACTTTCACTGAAAAGAACAAAGGTCTTTTATATGGTGCAGAACTCCATTCACCTCAATTGAGTGCTGACTGACCACACCAGTTACTTGCCCGAGCTTGAATTTGGTGGTACACCGACTGCCCTGGGTTTTTTTCCAGACAATATCATTCATAGCATATGGTCTGTGCTTTTCCTCATTGTCAGGTACTTGTAGAGCATGGATCCCCTTTTCTCAAACTCAGTACCTGTAAATGGCATTTGCAGGTGCAGTTGCCGGGGACGCACCGTCCTTGGGCTTGATTTTATACTAATACGGGCCTCTGAAATAGTGCACTGTTTCCTGTTCGTAATTTTTTTAATGCTGTGATGACTTCTCTCAGCGATGCCGTTGCCTGATGTGCATCACAGCTGCAGCCAGACCCCCATTCCTGCAAGAACTGTTTGACCTGTTGGCTACAGAAGGCAGGGCCATTGTCGACTAATATCTCCTCCGGTGCTCTTCGTTCTAAAAAGATTGATGATAGTTAGCAAATAACACTGGATGAGTCCTGCCATGCAATAAGCCTCCAAACCGCAAAATGTGTAGGCCCACAGTCAATAAGGGTGAGAAAGTGGTTGCTGCCATAGTGACCTTTTTTACATTGCACCGGTGCCGGGTCGATTGATAGGCACCCCTCACACCTTTTCACTACCATCCTGACATCCGCTTTGTCTACAGTGGGGTTGACCATTCTAGCAAAGTAGAGCGTCCGTTTGATTGGTGAATGCTCAGAATCTAGGCTGTGCACGACTGTGGCACACGGTTATTGCAGAGGCTCGGATCCTTTCCGAGCACTGGCTAGCCACCATTGCGGAACCCAAGTCAGTGCATCTGCTTTATTCATGGCTGATCTAATCAGTGCTATGTCTACAACCAAGTTGTATTCCTTGATGGTTTTGGCCAACATAGCCAGCCTCCTTCATATCCGCATTTCACTTGATGCCTTGGTGGTCAGTCGAGCCTTTTTGGTCAGTTCGTCAGTTATCAACTGATACGAAGCACCAGGTTAACTCCCTTTAAAGTGGCATCAAGTTCAGCTAGGTTTATATGTCTTGCATCATTTTCCGGCCAAAGCCAACATCTTCCACAATGGTGCTGTTAGCTTCAAGGGCAACTCCCATGGCAAGTGAGCTGGCATCCACCTAAATGATGAATTCATTCCTGTCGATACACCAATCTCCTCACACTGGATCATCCCAAGTCACTCTAGCCATGGTTTCAGTCACATGCTTCTCAGGGTAGCATCTCACACTTCATCGTCCCATCCTGACGACACAGAAGTTGCACACTGTTTTATAGCCGCCACCACCACTCTGAGCCAGCTGCATACGGGAAAGTGGCCCACCAGATTTCCACACACAGGAAAGTTGCTCTGACGGGTGATGACAAGCAGAACCTCCAGAGCATCACTGCCTCTCCTCCAATGAAGTCTCTCTCCATTGCTGCTGACATGTAGTCCTACCACTTTCGCCCATTTTGGAGAGGCTCTGGCTCCTTGCATGTCAACCTAAAATGCTCAAAATGTTTTATGATAGCCTGGGAAGATACGATACATTCATTGACAAAGACGTCATCAATGTAAGATGATGTTGCCTTTTGAATGCTCTCGTCCTGTGCTCTAACTGCATTCATGATTTGCCGTCATTATGTTAGGAGCCACATTGAGACCAAATCCCAGTCAGGTAAGGCAGTATCTGGTCCCCTTGATTTCCACGGTCTGAAACGGCCACAGTGATCTTTCAAAATGTATTTGTAAGTAGGCTCACCGCAGGTCTAACACCTTGACATCCAACCCCTGTCACCGCCACTCCCTCAATTTGTACGCAAAAACATCCACGCCAGTTGTATATGCGTCAACAAGCTCATTAAGTTCACAGTAATTCATGACAAGACGAACCTTTTGTTTGTTCTCCTGCACAATAATGGTATCAGGCCTTTAGGAGGTCCAAGTTCGTCCTCCGGGTATGGAATCAGCCAGCCGTTCTGAACCCAAGCTTGCAACTCCTGCTCTTATTCACCTTAGAGGCTTAGGTGTGAGATATTGAGAACCTGTTTTTCAGAGATACTGGCGGCTGGTTGCCAGACCATTTCCACAATGCAGTCTATATACGCTTGCCCTCATCATATTCGGCGTGAAAGTCGGACTCTTCAAGGGTGATGGCAGCACAGATCAGTGTTCCATGCTGGGGAAATCTCACTTTGCCGGTGCCAGACATGGCCATTTCACCCAGTTGTGTGATCGCATCTAGCCCAAGCAGCAGGTCATATCCAAGCAGCTCCCCTATCTACTACCAAAGTTCAAAGACTGGGGACCTATTGCCAACACCAATTCAGGCCACATTCTCTCCACAACATATCAACGAACTCCTGCCAACAGTTAACATGGGAACCTCCTTTCTTTCCCACATCTGACAGCGTAACTTGCACACCAGGGTTTGAATGCAGCCAGTGTCCACTTGAGCTGTGCGCTTCTTCTCATTAATACGCACGCTCACTATGGGTAGCGCTGTGTTTACTGGGGATTTGGAGAAAGAACTGGCGCTGAAGTTTCATCCCCTTATTCGTTTCCCGGATACTTCTAGGCTATGTGTCCTCGTATTTTGCATCTATAGCCCAGGACTGGTATTTTAGGTGTGGTCCCCGCTTTCTGTATGGGTTTATGCTGAAGAAAGCAGTCTCGGGCTAGGTGATTGGGCCTATCACATTTATAGCAGGTTGTCAGTGAGTCTGTCTCCTTCATCTGATACTACGATGGTTGTGCAACCGCTGCTTGTTCCACGGTCATGGGGCTCATCTTCAGAATCACCCATGCTCGTACTTCTGAAATGTCCATATTGTCCACCTGGGACGAGGCTCAAAGTAATTCCTCAACACTCTTAGGCATCTCTGCAATAAATGCACACGTCAGGCCTTTTTCTGACATTCCTCTAAACAGGACTGAGAGTCTCTGTAGTTCAACCAGATAAACATCAACAATTTATTTTGGACGTAACTTGCACGCTGTTGCATTCGAAGTTATCTCCCCTACACAAGAGCTTTCCCCGAGGAAGGGGGAAAAAGGAAAAAGGGACTTCCGGAGAAGGACAGTAGCCATTTTGGTGCTGGCAGCTTCTTACCTAAATAAAAGTATTAAAAAAACCCATATCCGCATCATTATCTATTTACTTCAACTGGTAACAAAGTGACAAGAACCACACAACAACAAGAAAAAAAATGCCTTTCTTGAAGTCTACTTTTCCAGATGTTTTCAACCCAAGCTTACATGAGGGGAACACTTATCAGGCTTTTAATGACTACATCGAAGCCTGGGAAATGTCTTACGATGTTACTTGTATCAGAGAAATAAAAGAAGATGCTTCTGAACTCATTCAACAGCAACACAAAGCCAAAGTTTTCAGAATGTGTGTTTTCCAAGGTGAGCAGCTAAAAACAGATCTAAAAAGCGAATTCAACCAGGACTTAGCTCAACTCAAACAAGCGGATTTTAACACTATGGTGCAAAGACTCTGCAATAGGTACAGCCCTACACAGAACTAGTTTCATGGCCTCCGCCAAGAGCCTGGAAAGAAAATCAACTCCTTTATAAATAAGGTAAGACAACATGCTGACATAATGCTCCTTTAAATGTACTAACCCCTACTGTACAGAAAAAGAGAAAATACATGAAACTCTGATACATGACCAAATAATAATAGGTACCTCTATCAGAAGCACCATGGGAACTCTGCCAGCATCAGGTGAGCTTAACTCCTGGCTCCGCCCCATCATCACCAACATTCAAAATGCTGCAGTCATCCAAAACGACATTGTAGTAGCAACAGCTGACAAGGAAACACACTACCAAACGCTAGAAGCAGTCATTACAGCTCTTGAAAAAGCAGGACTAACAGTCAGCCCCAGCAAATGCATCCTTGGTCAGCCAGAAATCCCTTTCTGGGGATTTAAAGTCAACAAGAATAGGATAAAACCAGACCCAAATAAAGTCCAAGCAGTACAAGAAGCTGGGAGACCAACATCCAAATATGAACTGCAATTGTTTCTCTGTATGATCAGATCAAATGGCACCTTCATCCCCAATCTTGCTGCTGCCACAGCAAACCTACGTGAACCGACAAAACAGAATGCTGTTTTCAAATGGACAGAAACCCATGAAAAAGAGTTTCAAAATATAAAAGACACATTTACTACCGATGTGCTCCTCAAACACTATGACACAAACAAAAATACCTTCATCTTTGTTGATGCTCACTTCACAGGTCCCTGCACAATCCTTGCTCAAGGCCAGTCCATAGAACAAACAAAAGCTGTCGCACTCGCATCACAAACCACCACAACCACCGAAAAAAATACTCTCAGCTAGACCTGGAGGCAACATCTATTGACTTTGGTCTTCGCCAATTTCACCATATCCTAGCTGGTGGCCCACAAGTTACTGTGGTCACTGACCAACAACCATTCCAATCACTCTGGAGATCCAAAAAGAAACCATCAGCTAGAATTGAAAGAATCCTCCTGCGTCACCAAGATATCAACCACTGTGTCATATGAGAAAAAGGGAAAAAAATCCGGTGGACTTCATAAGCCGACATGCAATACCATTACACAAGCCACCTCTACATATTGCTGAAGAAACAAAGGAACACCAAAAACTACTGTTCCTATTACACAATACACCCCTCTTCTCAACTGCTATCACCAGAGAACACTTACATGAAGCACAACTCAACAACACAAATCTAACGTGACTACGTCACTTCATAGCTCTCAACCAACCCCCACGCAATGACCTCACCCTACAGGAATATTACAGACTCTTCAGCGAGCTGTCAATTGAAAATAGCGTCATCCACAAAGGTAACCAAATACTCCTTCCAAAGATCCTACAGCAGGAAGCCATCTGCCTAGCCCATGAGGGATCATACCCAGGACAGGATGCTATCAAGCGCTGCCTAAGAGCACATTTCTGGTTTCCCAGGATGGATAATGCCATAAAACTCCAGGTGGAAAACTACCATGAATGCCAAATAACAACAGCAACACCAATAATCTCTGGGACATTGGCCCAGCGGTTAGAGTGTTCGCCAATGGCCCGGGAGACCTGGGTTCAATCCCAGGTCGAGTCATACCAAAGACTTTAAAAATGGTACTTGATACCACCTTGCTTAACACTCAGCATTATAAGGTACGGTTCAAGGGTAAAGTGGAGCAATCCTGGGAATGGAGTAGCGCCCTCCCCTACACCTTGGTGTAGTAGCTATCGAAAAGGGAGCCTTCGGGTCACCCTCGACTATGGTCGCTAACTTTACTTTTACTTTTACTACATCCACCCCAATTCCCGAGAAACCCTGGCAAAATATATCAATTGACTTGTTCAGCCCCCTCCCAGACCAATCAGTCGATTTCCAGATGCAAAAATTTTTCGCTCAACCAGGGCCCAATATGTCCTCCCAGCATTGGGATAAATATACAAGAACTTTGGCAACCCTGAATGTCATAAATGCAACAATGAACCATCATTCAATGGACAAAAATTCCACAACTGGTCCATAAAATGAGGTATAAGAATCAAAGCCTCATACCCCTATCACCCACCAGGAAATGAAGCTGAATACTTCATGAAACCATGAAAAAAGGTTATCCAAATCAGACTTGAAAAATGACGCCCAATCCAGGAAATCATGGATGAGCTTCTCTATGACTACTGTTCTACTCCACACCCTGCCACTGGAGATATGATGCTCAGAGGTGGCTACCAAATAAAGTTTCCTCAACAAACCAACCCCACTGAAAACCAAATCCAGGAAGCAAAAATCCACGACAGCCACAGGAAAGAGGTTGCCAATGCCAAGATTAATGCTTCCCGTTGGCGCAACAAAAGGAGATAAAGTTTTGGTGAAGCAATCATCTTGCATGAATCGAGCATCAGTTTTTGAGTGGCATAAGAGATTCAAGGAAGGCAGGGAGTCTGTGAGGGATGATGAGAGGTGTGGCAGGAGTAAGGAAGTCAATAGACTAGAGTTGATTGGCCAAAGGATTAGGGTTAGGGTTACTATGTTGAGGTTTTAAGGGAGTTCAGGAAGAGATTCCTAGGGAAGAGGCCAGCACTCTTCAAATCGCGTCAGTGGCATTTCCACCAGGACAATGCACCAGTTCACAACTCCATCCTTGTCACAGACTATTTGACCAAGATGGGCTTCAAGACAGTTCCTCAGCCTCCCTATAGTCCAGACCTTGCTCCCTGTGACTTTTGCTTATTCCCTATCATTATGAGACAATTGAGGAGATGAAAGAGGCTGTGACGAAGGTCATTGACATGCTCACACAAGAGGACTTCCATGGAGCCTTCCAGAAGTTGTTGGAATGATACAAGTGCATTGCAGCCGGAGGAGATTACTTCGAAGGGGACTAGAGTTTCATGTGTGTACTATCAATAAAAGTGCCCATACGAAAAAAGTCTGGAAACTTATTTAATGATCCTCATACATTTTTACTGCTTCTAAAGTTTGATCATATGAAATGTGCTAGTTCAGTGCCAGTCACTTCAGACCCTGCCTGTGAAAACTTGTAATAATCTTTCTAGCAGATGTAAAATCTACTTGTACTTGACTAATTCCCTTTGACTGTAAGTCTTACTTAAGTGCTTGTCTGTAACTGAACTACCATAGCTGGTATTCTGTGGTGGCACTCTTAAGGAGATAGACTTAAGACATTAGCAACAATTGAAGAGTGTGCATTCTTGACAGACTGAAGGAAATAAAAACTTGCCATGCAAAAAATTACAGCCATCCTGTAAAGATGAAGATGGAAATGGTTATATGGTTCTAAGCCCATCTAATCTTTACTTTCCCTCCTCTACTCCAGTTTCATTCTGTGGTAATTTCTAAACTTATGTAAGACTCATTTTGGAAGTTTCCCTTTCATTTATTTTCTGCATGAAAACATTTAAAGTAACATCAAACATTGTTAAAAAAAAAATTTTATAATCATGAAATTATTTTAACTTAGGAAAATGATTTCATGTCTTAGTTTTAAAGATATAATTTTTCATTAATCCTTTCTATCAGATCATACCTTGATGTGTATATTTTAAGGTTATATATTATTAAAATATCCATTGTGTGTGTGTTTGTGTGTGTGTGTGTATATATATATATATATATATATATATATACATTGATGTAGAGTCAACAGTATCTAAGCCCAGTCTGCTGGAGCTGAAGAATACATCGATGGCATCTTTGCAGAAGAGTAAGACCCTTAACAAGTGTCCTGGATATGACACTAAACCATCTGATGGTGAGGCTTCTGTCCTAGAGTTTGGGAGAATGTGGAGTACTTCTTCATTGTCATTACTCCCAGGTTCACTCTGGCCTAGAAGTGGTAGTGCCTGCTAGGGTTCCATCTATAG
The DNA here is from genome assembly GCA_963585895.1 of Sepioteuthis lessoniana. NCBI lineage: Eukaryota > Metazoa > Mollusca > Cephalopoda > Myopsida > Loliginidae > Sepioteuthis > Sepioteuthis lessoniana. Next base: position 53,367,567 of record OY757917.1, read on the forward strand.
GTCCAATAAAACTAGTGTTCTGAATATGACATTTAACTGCATCCGATAGTGAGGCTCTATCCTGGAGCTTTGGAGAATTGCTATTATTCCCAGATCCATTCTAACCTGGAGTGGTAGTACCTGTTAGGGTCAAATAGCCTGGAGTGGTAGTAGCCTGTTAGGGTCAATAACCATTTAACTGTGTGCAAACAAATGACTCATATTAATTTGTTTGTGTTATAAAGCAATACTTTTTAACTGTGTAATTTAACTGCGATAAATGAGTCCTGGATCATTTAAAAATGGTACCTACAAACTCTTTGCTTACAACTCATATATATGATATATATGTATTAAGGGGATCTATTATCAAAAGAGTTGATATGTAATAGAACACAATCAAACCAATCAACAAGGCCTGGTGACTGCCACTTTCTTGTCTTAGCAAGAAATTTGGCAGTTACCAAGCTTTGTTGACTCTTTATCTATGCTATCTTAACTTATATATATATATATATATGCTCTATCACTGATATTGAACACTCTTTATTTATAACCATAGCCTGGAAAAATAGCATATTACAGTAAGATATTAGCATAATATACTAAAAATGTTCTAATAAAAGTTATATGCAATACAAATTGCAACTGAATGATAATTTTGTAGGGTCTGTATTCTAGTTTAATATTTTTTTATCATCAAAATTCTCAATAGAACAGAGGTAATTACAAAATGCTAATAAGAATCCTTCACTCCTTCCTAATTCTGAAAACACTTCTCAAGTGTATCCATGAATAACTTTAAAGAAAAAACTGAGACCTTGTTATCCTCTGTGGATAGGTTCCATGACTGTCCATGAATGATAAAATCAACAGTTTGTAACATTTACTTACATGGGAAATTTTCCCATGATAGTGACATCCTATCTTAAAAATCAATTAGAATTTCAAAATCTTTTTCTTGAGATTTTCCTTGTTTATCCAGAAAGGAAAAGCCCATTTTTTGCTGAGTACTTCAGTCTCAATCATTTCCTGAACACTATTTTGCTATACACTGTAAGTTCATTTGATAACAGAGGGATACAACTCTTTTTACTGCTAAGAAATATATTTGACTTATGAAGCTGAGCAAATGTAAGCATATAATGCATCAGACAAAAACATTTAAATAGTCACTGAATTAGACTTTTTTTTATTATTTAAGCTTTTCTCTGGATCATTCAGATTTTGCTTGTATTTAAATGCTTTTTTAAAATATACTTAAAATACTATTATTATAAAAGACATATTATTCTTGTCTTATATATATATATAAAGACAGTATTTAATCCAGTAAATCCTGAGTTGGGAACAATTACAAGCTGGACCCATAAAATATTCAAAAAATAGAATATTAAATTTAAGTAATCCTAGTCAAGAGCCCAATGTAAATGAAATCCACAGAGCAAATTATTTTCTCTTAAAAAAAAAACAGTAATCGGTCACATTAAGATAATAGATTTATTTACATCCTGTTAAAAAGCATTGATATTAATCAATGCTATAGAAAATTAATGGGACTTCTTCAGATCAAACTAGAAAATGGATTAAAATAACTTTTTCACATTCACAACCAGACTTGGAAAAATTATTATTTCTCCTATATAAAAGTAACCCTTCCAATTCAAGTAACAATAAGTATCAACTTATTTTGGCATGTAAAGGAACATCTGGTGTCATCATAATTCAAATTTAACAATTTTTTTTTTATATATATAAATGTTTGAATGTTTAGACATGTATTTTTGTAGCTGTAAATTTTTCCTCTGTTAAATTTGGAAATAAATTTATTATCTTATCGATTGTTGTTTTTTTTTAAGAGAAAAATATATATATATAAGTAAAGCACTGAAGTAATACTTTTTTTACTTTATAAGAAGTCTTAGATAATAGACAAAAATGTTTTTTATCATTTTATTGTCTTTAATAAGTACTTACTTACATAATCATTTTTTCATATTAACTCTGTATTTGAGAGAATGGAGAATTGACAGACTAGTTTGACTAGCATATTATTTGGGGAAGATTTTAAAATAAATTTGGACAGAAGTAAAAATGATTCAAATTAATAATGTAACTCTTTTTTATTATCCTCAATCTAAAGTGTTTTTTCCAGATTTAAACATATAATTACTGCATTTATAACCATGACATATATCGGCATATATCTAATTATATTTCTATCAATATAATGTTGCTGGAAACCAGAGACTGACTGACAGGCAGTAATCTTGGACCCTTAACCTATCTTACTCTGCTACCCATTCCATAGATATGTAAAATCTTGAACTTTTGTTTTTGAAGCTGGTGTCACAAAAATTTTAATAAATCTATAGGGTTGTTTATTTCCTATGCTACAGAGTACCATCATAGACATATCTAGTCAATTATAATAATATAATAACAGAAATTCATAAAATAAAAACATTTTAAATTGATTCATTTAAGGCCACTTAAAAGATGAGACCTTTGCTATGTGAGCCTCCTCTTGTTTTCCTGCTTCTAAATACATTTTTGACTTGACAAAACATATTATGTCTTGAGTTTTGCAAAAATGCTCCAACATTCATCCTATAATAGTTGCTACATTTAATGTATGAATTTATATGTGTATGTAACAACTATTCTGGTACAGAGGTAATACAACTTAAATGCTATTGTGAATGACTCATTTCCAGCTATTTCCTGTCATTAAACAAAAATCATAAAAATGTTAGAAAATAATTAAATCTTCTTTTGATATAAAAGATTCACTTTGGAAATTTGGTTATTATTAATTTTTCTAAAAATATAAATCTCTCTTCAAACAAGGAATTTTACAGAAAAAGAAAGAAATCTCTAGTTTTTTAGTCTTTTTAGTTATTCAACTGTGTTTAAAAAATAATTTCTAAAGAAAAAAAAAAAAGTTAATTTTGATAGAGAATTAGGACTTTTCTCTGTTGATATGGCTTTCAATATGTTGACTACATCCTCTGCAGAGGGGTAAGATCCCCCACTCCATGTGAAATACCTCTTAATTTCTATTACTCCCAGGTTCTCAGAGCAGTAGTAACTGTTAGGGTCCCATCTCTGGGTCAAATAAAGCTGTTTGAAAATGATTAGTACTGGATGGGAATGTGTACAAACAAATTATTATTATCAAATAAGAACAGTTACTTTAAACTATATGATTCTGTATAAAGTATTAGATAAGAACTCTTGAAACCATATATGTCCAAATTATTTGTATTAGATAGTAGTAGTTTATACCATATAAATGTGTGCAAAAACTTATCATAGGTAAATAGAAAAAAAGTGTATTTTAAAAAAATGATTTCAATGGAACATTGAAAATGTAAATAATTATCAAACATTTACAAACGAATCAAATTTTAATTTTTAATAACCCATAAGAGATTAGTACACTGTTTAATAAGCCAAACCAAAAATATTATGATTACAGTTATAAGTACACTTTAGGACACTTGAATAGAGATTCTTTAAATGTTTTGTGTTCAAACAGTTAATATTGGTCTCATCAAGTAGATTTGTCCAATTATTAAGGTCTTCTCATAGCAAATTTTCTAAAAATTATGTATTTTGAGATGTAAAAATGGCCATATAAATAGGATATTAGCAAACAGAATTGGCAAAATTCTATTTTTAATCTTTGATAAATATTATTTTTTGCAAGTGACCATGATAAAAAAATTAACCTTGAAAATTCTTTAGAAAAAGATATTATTACAAAAGAACCCTTTCACCTTGTTTTCTTGTTTCAAGGTCTGTTTTATTAACATAATCAATCTTTTAAATTCAAATAAACATAAAGTATTATAAGTTATGTAGTGTGTATTAATCTCATAATTCTGGAATTAGTTAAAGTAAAATAGTCTTATTTAATTAGATATCCAATTCTTATAATAATGTTTGTTCTTGTCATGTGATATATTTTTATTAAGATCTTGTGGTAGGTACAGAATTTAAATATTGTTTTTATGTGTGCACAAAGTTGACAAGCATGGCCTCCGTGGGATTCACCTGCGATTTTGAGCACAACAACAGCTTGCTCTTCCTTGATGTCTTTTTTGAGCGCACAGACTTCAATCTACCATAAACCCATGTTGGGGGTCATTTTGCTCCTTCAGATGCAAAATTAATTTAATAAAAACATTAGTTCGCCATGCTTTGATGATCTGCCCCAAGCCAAAACTTTCTGATTAGAACAATTTTATCAAGACAATATTGTGAAAAAATTAATATTCCAAGGATATAATTACTTCCACCATTAGACATGAATGCCTTTAGTTCTCCACCAAGCCAAAGTTTGAATCAAAGAGGTGTCCTGTATATTACCGTGGATCAGCAATGCCTCCATGCAACTGTTAAAGCAATTAAAAGATCTCATAATCATTGCTTTAATTCTGTTAAGTTGCAAGTCATTCTTAAATCTTATGTGCTGTTTTCCCCTAATCTCAAAGACAGTGTGACTTTTCCATAAAAGCTCTCTTATTTACAAATTTTTATGCAAATGCAGTGTTTGCTACATTGGTCACACCACTCAGAGATTAGATATACAAATGAACCAGCATATTCTCTCAAATATCCACACAAATACTTCCAACTATACTGCAGCACTGAAAAATCAGAACTCATCGTCTGCCATTGCTTATCACTTACTGGACGATCCGGGTTGTGCAGCCACATATAAGCCCACTATGTTTACCATCCTTGAGAAATCAATTAAACTTCAGTTGTCAATACTGGAAGCCTTGCTTATAATGAAACATAAACCAGAATTGTGTATCCAAAAACAATTCTACACACCATTACTATTTAACAACCCCATTGGACCACATGAAGAAAACATTACCCACACCAACTCTTCTGGCTTCTGGTAATTTATTTTTTATCAGTTTTCTTCCCCCTCTAAACTTTTTCGATGGTCAATATCCTATGTTTACTTCCTCTAATATAAACTCTATTTTGTCGCTGACATGATTTGTAGGGGGTGACTTGTTATTGTTTTGGTGTTTTGTTCCTCCACTATTTATGTTGGTTTATATTTGAAAAGCAAATGAAGTAAAAATGTGAAATGACGCGTACAAAAGAACATTCAAAACAAAGCAGTACAAACAAAATTAAATTTATATATCAAGAAATACTTGAAAAAGGAAACATTACAAATATTCTAATATAGTCTGTTGAATATTCCTCTGTGTGTGCATGTGTGTATATACTTAACACGAGTCTGTTGAATATTCCTCTCTGTGTGTGTATGTGCATACTAACATAGATATTAAGGAGAAACACTAAATATTGAGAATGTCATGTCGACTATAAAATGTATGTGGACTAAGTATTTCGTGTAAGGTATCAATATATAGAAATATAGCAACGTGTCCTAGGAGGAATGTGTCTTCTCCCATGTTGGTTGTTTGTCTCTTTCGGGGTTTGACGAAATTTCTATGGTTGTGTTTGAGGCTGGAGCAAGTCTAACTGAAAAGGTAGATCAAGAAAGAAAAAGGTTGTGGAATGTATACATTTTTTGGTGTTGAGTACTGGAAGTCAAAATGTAAGCAAGAGAGAGAGCGTGTTGTCTCTGTAAGTCACAATGGAAAGAATGAGAGAGAGTGTGCTATCTCTGTAAGTGAAAAATGTAAGAGAATGAGTGCTTGGAAGACAAGAGTATATATAAGCAATCCTCGTCATGCAGTCAGCTCCAAATGTGCAGGACAAAATCAAAGTTGTGGACGTAGTTGTGACCACTAACCATGTGACTTTCCTGACCAATAGGTTCCCGAGACTGATTAGTTTACTGACATCTGCCATCTTTGTTTCGGGAACAAGCAGCAGTAAGTCTCTTTGTTCAAACTTTATTATTATTATTAATATTATTATTCAATATATATCTATATTTATTTTTTTTTTAATTTTGAATTTGGGATCCCATAAATTCTCTGAAGAGAAGTGACCAAAACAAAGGGTTCCTTTTTTAGGATTTTAAAATATTTTAATCATTTTTGTTTGTTTTTCTTTTGTTTTTTAATATTATACACATACTTTTAAAAACAATATTTATATTTTTATTGTGCATAGTTGATAAGTCTAGGTTCTTGAAAATTTCGCAGTGAAATCAAAACAACATGATTATCTCCCTGGCTTAAACTTAAAGAAATAATTCCTGTTATTATTAAATATCAATATTCTGAACAGAGTAGACAAAGTTGTTCAACATGAATTTTCCAAATTTGATTTTAAATTCAACATTTTTGCCATTTTTTTTCTCTTTGAAAATAATATTTTTGAATGATAATTTATTTTGAAATAATATCATTGATTATTCAGCAAAAACTTCCTTTCATTGATTTTTTCACTACATTTTTTAAACAAATGATTTTCATATTCTAAGACTTCTACCTGAGTCATTATGAAACTTAAAAGCCTGTGAGGAATATAAATTACACATTTAAGGACAATGCTGTTAATGAATAAAAAGTAAGATTTGGTTCTTAAAAAATTATGAATAGAGATTTCTGTTGAGAAAATCAAAAGCAAGATCACCCAAAAGTGTCAATCAATGAATATTTGAAGGCTATTTGGAAAAAAATCTCAGAACTTGCAGCAAAGTTCAATGTATTGATTGGAAGCTTTTTATGAATGATTAGCAAGAAAAATGCCTAATAAATGGGTTCTAATGAAATTGCATAAAGAACAACAAAAATCAGACACATGGATGCATGCATTAATTATGTATTTTGATATAAAACTGATCTTTGTGATGAAAAATTGATTTTGTATAATAACCAGTTAACATCTACCCAATCTCTGGATGTGGATGAGAAGCTGAAATGTCAACTGAAACAGTTTTATTATCTCAGGAAGGTTATGATGAAAGAGGAATTGTTTAATAGATAATTTTCTTCAAAATGGTCAAACACATAGATAATGTAGGTTCTAGGAACGTTCGCTGTAAACATTTTTTCCAAAGGAAAACTCACCTCAAGAATTTTTACCATATAGGATTTTTGCTATAAGACAATTTCACTGCATTTTTTTTAATATGCAAAATACCTTGGTTTCTGTTCAAATATATGGGTCGAGGGAAAATATAAAGAAGGAAGGAAAAAATAAAAATGGAGGGGAAAATTTTTAATTAAAAAAATAAGAATTTTTTAAAAATAAAAATACTTCAAATAAATTTATAAAAAGTTTTAAATCATTTCTTTGTTAATTTAATATATTTTTTGTCTTTTTATTTTTTAAATAAATATTTACTTTTTAATTTTTTTCTGATGTTTGACCCTGTAAAAAAGACATGTTAAGTAATATTTATGAAAATAAAGTCCTGTCTATATAAAGCATTTTTTCTATCCTTACCAAAAAAAATCAATGTCTGAAACACAATCAAATAATTCACAAAATATTACAAATTATGAGAATATTTACAATGAACAAAAAAAGAAATATGATACTTTGTTAATCAAAATGTAAAAATCAGATATACTTGATAACAAGGTACTTTGCTTATTAAAATGTTAAAATTGAAGTGGGAGCCAGAAACTTGATAACAAGGTACTTCACAAATTAAATTGGATATTACTTCAAAAATGGCATTCAAGATAAGGGTATTGAAAAGAAAATGCGATGTTTTTGTATTTTGGCAAAAATTCTATACAGCAAAGTTTCCTACTGCAAAAATGTTTTCAACAAATGATTCATATCTGGATCATGTAAACCAACTTGAAATCACAAATTCAAAATTCAGGCCATACCCAATTTGTTGAACAGAAACTGATTAATGATGAAGATGCAATTACATCCTGCTTTTGCTTACATCTCTAATTTTTTTTGTTATATATGTGTAGGCATGTAAATTGGGAAGATTTTATTTCTCTATAGATGACCAATTTAATGTGGAGCTAATCCATTTGCTATATATACCTTTTGGAACCAGGTTTTCATATTAAAATCAACTTGGAAGAAAGAAGAGCTCTCAAGAGAGTTTCTTTCAATCAATAGAAAACCATATTGCTATATGATATAATCAATCATATAGAATTTAAATGTTCAAACTTCAAAAGAAAAAATACCAAATTGTTTTACTGAAATGATTATACATATTTGATTAAAAATTACTGATTAGGTTTTTTGGTAAATTCTTTAAGCTGAAAATGTAAAATAGTTTTCTAGCATTATTACTTAGTCAGGACGAACAGGATGGATAAAGAAATAAAGATATTTAAATTCATAAATCTCTTAAATGATACTCGTCTAAATTTTAAAATATTTCTCTGCAAAACTCAAAATTTTTTCAACTTCATAAGATATTATTTCCTGTTATGTAAATTTATATTTTATCATAATTTTTTTTTTTTGTGATCATTCTGTGTAAATTTTGAATTGATAACAAAGATTATCAAATTGCTTAGAATAATGAAAGAAAAGCAATGATAAGAGAGTATGAAATATTCCATTTGTGGAATGAGAAATAATAAAATTTTGAAAATTCAAAAATGTTTCATTTTTTAGTTATTTCTTTTGTTTCACCTTAGTATAAGAAATATAAAAAACTATGGCATGGCTATAATCCTAAAGTTTTGAAAAGTCACTGTTTATTAAAGGGCTTCTCAAAGTGTTCTGTATAGATTCCTAAGGGTGAATAAAAGCATGGAGGTCCAATTTACTAGTTTCCATTTATAAATTGAATATCACTTGATGAATTAAAAAAACTGTATTAAAATATCCCAAGCTTTAAGCCCATTTTACTAGCCTTTCCCAGTTCATATATGGTAGAATCAGGGTTTAGCCTTGTGTCACGTGATGGCTCACGTTGAACTAAAATTATCTAGCAGTCAAAAAGTGACCGTTAGAAATGATTGTGGGTCACACAGATGTTTGCACCTAAGTGACCTTGGGTCGCCGGACATCGGAAGGGGAAGGAGAAAATGAAGCCAAATGATTGGTGGGGGGACCCCAAACGGAAGTAGGGTTCCCTTCCCCTCAACGGAAGGAAAATACAAAAAAAAAGGGAGTTTTTGGACAAGTCCCGTGGCAGACGGACGATAGCCATTTTCACTCCGGGCTAAAGACAAAAGACTGAGACATGAGAGACCTGAATCTCTCAAGCCAGCATTAAAAGCAATACAAAGTCTATTAGCCCGTGAAAGAAGAGAAATTCTCCAGTGGAACCCCGTCAAAAAAATAAGATAAGTAACTTTGGGACATTTTCCCTTTACACCCAAATTTTTGTTTACCACTCTCTCTCAATTTGGAAAAGGATAAAAGCCAAGAAAAGACATTTATATTCATGGACTATCCTATTACATATTTTTGACACTTTGAACATATATATGTATATAACCGTAGTAAAGAACCTATGTATTTTCATTTTACCATGTGGTCTATGTTATTATTCCATGCTTTCCTTTCAGCTTCTATTCGCCTTATATTATCTTGCTTAGAACTGTCCTCTTAATTCCTGAAGTATCACACGGGAAACCGGAGTTACCGACTACCACTATAGCAGTATTAATATTATTACAACTAAGACCTATAGGCTCACTTTCTTCCATTATCTCGGGGAAAGAAGAAAGCGACCTGGTGGGTGTGTGATAGTGTGAAATTTGGAACCCCTTGCCAGCGGCGGTCAGTCTGGCCTTAAATTATTCCCTCACGTAATATGCCAGTTCTTATCTGCCTGAGAAAAGAACTCTGAACAGGACTTATTTCTGTAGGGGATCAAGTGCCAACCTGCCCCGTCTTCACACGTGCGAAAATAAAGTCCCATTTTGGGATTTTAGACAATTTCGCCGTCACACTTGCATATTATTTACTGAATGATATTTTAGTGGCTGGTTAACTTGGTTTGATTCTACTTGCTCATCCTCATTCATGGCCAACCAAAACCTTCTGCTCTTATTGGTACCACAAAGTCTGAAAATTATGGTGCAAGTTGAATCTATGTTGTTTGGGGTGGGGGACCAACTGTCATCACTTCACTCCTTTCATAAGGGCAGTACTTCCTGCCTTGGAAAATGATGGTTTTATAAGGCCAGAGTGGTTCATTGATGCACACTTGAAGATAGGTAGATTTGAGATCTAGCAGGTTGATGTTTAATCCTTGCTGTCTCCATTCTCTAAATTTGCTGGTGCAAACATTGGCTTTCACAGAGTATGCATCAACATGGGTGTTGAAGTCCCTATAATCCATCACAGGGTGTATTTTTAACTTTCGTTGTATGACAGCCACCAGCAGAAGTATCCCTCTCAAGAGTCCAAACTTCTGCTTGTATGGAATAAGCCAGCCTTAATCCATTGTTCTACTTCCTTTTCATACTCCTTCCTGATCTTCACCAGCATGTAATATTCCGCAATGCTGTTCTGTAGCTTGCTGGGTGCCTTGCCTTCTGCCTATTTCCATGATGCATTTTGTTGCTAATCAAACTCTGTGTGAAAATCAGGTTATTCAACAGAGAGTGCGGCTGCTGCTGCACAAACAGAAACTTCCCTAACTTGTAATATGATTTCAGTTAAAAAATCATACATAATATTAGTAATTCATATTGATGTAAGAACATTAAGTTTATAAGTCCCAAAAATTCACTCTGAACTGTCCAGCAGGACACATAGCATAACAGTAATAGGCATTGGCTCCCTAAGCTTCTAAGTGACAATAATCTCAAGGTTGCAGTTTCAATCCTGACTTCCCCCAATTTTAAAATACACACCCCACTAAGGGCTTTGATTTCATCTATCCCAAGTAGATCAAATCCAAGGGGATCCTCGAATACCACCAAAGCCTCACTCAAGACTACTTTTCAGGTGAAGACTGATGAACCCATTTCCGTCCATCTGCATTTCACCGCCTATGGTAATCACTCTGGGTGGCAGCAATCAGGCTGGGTGGCAGCAATACCTTTGTCCCTGAACCATTTTCTTGAACAATCCTTAACAAGTGTCCCACTTTGCTGCACCGATGGCAGCACACAGCTGGCCTAATGACTACGGTTCCTGCCATCGTTTCACAGACAATCTCAGGCCAGTTGGTTTGGGACTCCACATTTGAGACAGGTGACATCAGGTGTTCAACTCTCTTCATGAAGGGCTGGTGCAGTTGAAGCCTGCCTCGGTTATGTTGCTGTGGCTGGAGGTTTTTTTTATCTCTTTTTCATCAGGCTCATTCAAGCAACTCTCTTAGACTCAGGGATTCCATTCTGGCTGAAGATTAGGGGAGTCCTCTTACATGACAGCAGCCCATTCACTAAAGCGTCCTTTATCCAGCATTCTGGTGGCATCTCTCTCATCAGCAAAGCCAGATGCTGCAAATCCATCAAGAATTCATCAGTTTCTCTTAGATGAAGGTGGTGAATGGTAAATCAGCTGAAGACTACAAACAAATCTGTTCTGTAGGCTTTTATGAGGGCATATTTAATTTCTTCAATGTTATTCTTTTGACACTTGCTGATATGTCTCTTGAGCTGCATCTTTCAATTGCAGTGGCTGAACCTGCTCCACTTTGTCTATCTCGCATAGTTCACAGGTCAACTCTAGATCTTCCAACCATTGCTGAACTCAGGGTTCAACCAAAGATCAAACTATCTAGTTGCTATGCTGCTAATAATGTCAAAATAGCTTGAAAAATATTTTAGTCGCTGGTTAGCTTGGTCTGATTCTTCTGGTTATGATAGTGTCCTATCTTCTTGCTTGTCACTTCTCACTAGTCCTAATTCCCAACTTTCTACTCTTATTGACAAGTGTATTTCTTTTGGAGAGGGGAGGACCGGCTGTTACCACTACATTTATTAAGCAAACAAAGAAACACTTTGAACATAGAATGTTGTGATTTGTGGCTCAAACTTATAAACCTGCAACCTAATTTTCATCATCTCAGAGCCCAGTCAACCCATTAAAAATAATTCAAGAATCAAAGTGCATTTGCATTTATCATTTTTAATTCTTTTCTCATGTAAATTGTATTAAACACTGGTAAATTAGTTATATTTTGAAATTTCATATTCAATTAATTTATTTAGAGATGAATGGAAATTAAATCTAGTTACAAAAAATGCATCAAGTAAAAAATTTGAGTCTCTGTACAATGTATTTTGGCTTTGAACAATGCAGAAAAATGTATCAAAAATTTATTTTTTGTAGATAGCATCAGTGTGTCTTTGAACAATTATTTTTATAAAAATTCTAAGACTTTTTCAGGATTATATTGAGCAGTTTTGTGTAAATTTTCTCTGACAGAAACAGCACTTACCACCTTACCACCAATATTAAGAAATTGGTTTAATGTCTCTAATATCAGTTCTTGACCTCCTACACTGCTTAGACAAGCTCTTCAGTTACTACATAAAGTTTTTCATTAGAAAGAAAACACTACTCCATTTATTTTAATCATGATGAAACTAATTATATTATGCTTATTATCGTCATCAAGTATTATTGTGTGTCTGGTTATCAACAGTTATTACTTACATCTGTATTCTTAGTTCTGCCTTCTATCCTTTTGAATATTAAGGAAAATAATTGTTTGATCTCTAATTTTTGTTTCTGAATAATTAACATTCAAGAATTCAAGTTGTCCACTTTGTCTAATACAAGATATTGCAAAATTTTAAAATAATCAGACTTTTTATACATCTCAGAGGTTTGTTTTGTTTGGTTCTTTTGGTATAAGCAGTCTCCTTCATTCTCAAAGTAAATTGAAGATTTCATTGTTCATTTTCTTAGTCACCTTATCCCAACTATTCACACCAAAATTTGAATCTCAGCTCATGTTATGCTTTGGCAATTTTAATCCTGTTTCTTTTCATCTTTTGAGATTAAAGCTTCCTTGTATGCAGTGAGTAAACTTACTTTGATCATATAATAAACAAGAAAATCAATATTGACTCAAATGTTATGAGCTGATCTGTAAGCAAACAATGTACCAATGAAATAATGAAGACATATTTTTCCCTTTATATAAACCTGTACCAGAAGTATCATAATCTCAAGTACTCAGCTTTTTCTTCTCTTCATTTTGCTTTTTAATTTCATGGCTTTGCTTTGCACTAGGTTACAACTGAGAAAAATAATCTGTATATTAGGGATTATGACAATTTAAATCTTTTCCTTGTGCTAATGACTCTACTTAAAAATGAACTTTGAATCTTTTTAAAGTTTGGCACTGAAACTTCAAATGTAAGAAATTAATTTTAGAGCTGTTATATTCTGAGTTGTGGGCGAGAAATGCATATGGTTGCAAAACAAAGAACGTATAGATACTCACAATAACACAGTAATGATGTTATAGAAATTTTTTATAGATAGATTAAGTACAGAGAGTAGAACAGAGAAATACATTCACAGTCAAAGAATGAATTCAGTGGCAGTAGCTACAAAGTTCATGTACTGTACTTGTCTCGTGGTGAAGGGATGGTTTTCTCGGAATTAGGATACGTTGGTAGCTGCGGAGAGCGTTTGATGTATCGGATGACAGGCGCCAGGCGGGGTGAAGAACCCTTAACACGGGTCGTGTGAGGGAACAAGTCTGTGGTGTAGGAACGCAACTGAACTGATGATTGTTTGGTCCGTCTATTTATACGTTTTCTGTAGGCTCAGAACGGCAATTTTTGTGCCCCGCGGGAAGCGTTCCGATTGGATATTTATTAATGTATTTTTTTTTGTTAATTTATCGCAAACGGAAGTTCTGCGCGGAGCCTATGCGTGAGCGACTAACTTTTCATTTTTAGTTGAGAACTCGAAGTGTTAACTTCCGTTTCTTTTTTCTTTTCTTCTTTTCTTTCTTTTTGTTTTTTCAAATCAAGGCAAGATCTCGTCTTGTAACAGCTCCCCCAGATCTTACCATGATTTGAAGTTGCTATGTTGTTAGTGCTTGCTTGCGTGCGTGTTTTGTTTTGGTGTTGTGTATTATCTATTTTGTTTTTTGGCACATAACGAAGTCTTTAAAGCGTGCTGGGAGTTGCCCTCGTGTTGTTCGTTTCGTTGGGTTTTGGGTATTGTCTCCGGAACTGCAGTCATTTGCGACGAGATGCTCCCCTGACGAAAGTGTAAGGAGTTGTGACAACGGGTGATGGGTAGGTTGCCGGGGTGGACAAGGAGATAGGAGTGGTCGTGTCGACGGGTGATTGGGAATTTGGTGAGGTGGTGATAGAGCTGGAGGTGGGGGTGGTCGATGCATGTGTTGCAGGTCATTTGGTCGTGGTACGAGTTGACGGACGTGTCCACGGTGAACCCAATGCGTTTCACAGTTGTCGTTTTTCACTTGAACTACCAAACCGTTCGTTTTGGTGACCTCAAAGTCACCTATCCAAGGCAGGTGAGACAAGTGGGCTGTTGCGGATTGCGGTCGGTGGAGTAGCACCTTGTCACCGACTTGTATCGGGTCTTTGAAGATGCTGCGGTTCAGTTTGGCTTCCATTTTGTGGTCAGCCTCGTTGTTCGCCAAGGCGACTCTTTGATGCACCTGTCGGAGCAGAGCGTTTATCTGCATACCGTAAGCACCTGGGTTGTTGTTAACGATGTCTTGGCAGGGGATCTTCGGTAGACCAATGTTTGGTTGGCGGCCGGTGATAATGTAATGCGGGGATGCACCAGTGGCGGTGTTGGCTGTGGCATTCATTGAGGAAACTGCGGATTCGAGAACGTCCGTCCATTCACAGTTTCTGTCTTCGCAGATCATGTAAAGGGCGTTTTTTAAGGTCCGGTGTTGCCTCTCAATGTTCCCCGAGCTTTGTGGTCGCCACGGGCAGTGAAGTTCCCGAGTGATCGAGGTTAGGTCACAAAATTCCTTGTAGGCCTCACCAGTGAAGTGGGTTCCTCGGTCGGAGGAGACAATGCGGGGAATCTCGCGGTGACGAAGAAAGAACTGGTAGAGTCCGCGGGCTGCGTCGATTGCGCGGTCTCTGGCACATGGTATGGCCATGAGGTGGCGGCTGAAGCTGTCTAGAATAGTAAGTATGTACCGCTTGCCCTTTGAGAGGGGCATTGAGACAAAATCTATGTAGACAACCTCGAATGGTTTTCCGCCTCTCTTGCAATGGCCCGTGGACCAGTTTCGGCGCATGCCGTAATTTCCCTTGCGTTTAGCGCAGGTTTGGCATGACTGAACATACGCCCTGATATCGCGATTTTTGAACTCCCACCAGTAGCTGGATAGGTGTTCCTGCATGCGGGAGATCCCTGAGTGGTTGACACAGTCATGGGCTTGGTGGAGATATTTTGTCCGGAGCTTGTAGGGTACTACCAGTTTTGGTGTGTTTGTAGTATCCCTGATCATCAATACAGATGTACCAGGTTCCAAGTAGAATTGGTGCATGTGTTTGTTATATAGCCCGGTACGATGATCTTTGGGGTCGAGTAGGGTAGCGTCCGGTCTTGGGGTTGCCAACTGAAGAGCTCTGATGATTTTTGAAAGTGTGTCATCAGAGGCTTGTTCCGCTGCAATACCCATGTGGTCAGCTATCTCTTCAACCGGGATGGTCGATGTGGCATGAAACGCGAGGAATGCGTCGATGGCCTGCAGATGATGCTGAATGTTCCGTGTTGTGTGAGTCCCAGGGAGCAGCTGGGAGCTCTTGATTTCGTCCATGCACCAGGATGGAACGTAGATGTTTAGACTGGAGCCTTGGAGTTTGAAGCGCTTCCCTGCAGGTGTGGGGTCTGCCGTAAGCTTGTCCTTGCTGTGGCCATATCTCCGACTGAGCATGTCTGCCCAGACATTCGATTCACCTTCTACATATTCCAAGACGAATTTGTAGCACGATATTTCCTCCTGCCATCGTCGTATCTTCGCATTGTTGAATTCACGTTGATCCAAGTATGTGAGAGATCGATGATCTGTGAGGACGACGAAGGGACGACTACGCAAGAAGTAATCGAATTTGGTGATGGCCCATTTTATCGCATATGCTTCGCGTTCAGTTGTTGACCAGTTGCGCTCCGTCGCGTTAAAGGTGTGTGAGGCAACTGCTATTATTTTCTTTTGGCCGTGTTTATTCTCTTGCATGAGAATGGCCCCACATGCGATATCGCTGGCGTCGGTGGTGAGGGTAAAGAGTCCGGTGAAGTCGGGGAATGAAATGATTGGTGGTGAAGCGAGGCGCTTCTTAATTTTATTGAAAGCCTTGTTGGCCCCTTCGGTCCAGACGAATGTTCGTCCGGGCTTATTTAGTTCGTTTATGGGGGCCATTAGATTGGAGAACATGTCGGTTCTGATGCTCTCGTTAAGGCGTGTCTCGATGAATTGCCGAATCCATACGAGACGTCCGATGAGACTTTGTAGTTCTTTTCTCGTTGTCGGGAGTTTCATGTCGATAATGGCGCGGACATATTCGGGGTCGGCCTTGAACCCGTCGCTATTCACGGTGCGACCGAGAAATTTAGCTTCGGACGCAAGAAAAATGCATTTTTCCGGGTTTAGTTTTAATCCGAACTTGCGTAGAGCAATAAATAATTGCTCCAGCGCTGTCACATATTCCTCGAAGGTTTTGGCGTGGACAAGATTATCGTCAATATATGACGATATGTTCGCGCGTGAGGCAACTGTGTCGAGAGCCTCAGCTATGCATCGCGAGAAGATTTGTCCAGCGGATGTTAGACCGAAAGCCAGACGGGTGTATTGGAAACAGCGTCCTTTCCAAGTAAAGGCCGTTTTATGGCGGTCACGTTCGTCAATGACGATTTACCAATAGCCATTGCGGAGGTCGAGTGTTGAGAAGTACTTGTTACCTTCGCCAATCTTGTTGAATGTCGAGTCAATGGTAGGTATTGGGTATGGGTCGAGATCGACTAAAACCTTGTTGAGGGTTCTTTTGAAATTTGCGACCACTCGAATCTTTCCGTTTTTCTTGCGGACGGCAAAAACGGGACTGTTAAATCCTTTAGGGTCGTTGCAAGGTTCGATAACACCCTCACTTGCCATGCGGGCAATTTCCGCGTCAACATCATCCTCCAGTGCTTGGGCTATAGGGTGCTGTTTTTGGCTCCTGGACTGACCGTTGGTTGGTATGCGTATGGGCTTGATGAAAGTGCCCCTTCTATTGTCGTCGGTGCCGAGAATGTCCGCATAGCTGATGAGTAAATCGGCGGTAGCTTCTAATTCACTACGGCTATGATGGTCTGGAAGCGATAGGCCTACGGTTTGCTTAAGCCAATGGAGTTTTTGGTTGAGAGTCAACCCGTTAGGCGATGATCTGGCTATGGCTCGTGGTTCCTCGTTGGAAACGGTTAGGGCGCCGTGTGAAAGGTTGTGGGTCGGTTTTATCCTTGGATGGACGGTTGTAGAGAGCAGGACAGTATGTTTTAGCTTGCCAGATGGGAGTGTGCGCGTAAGTTCTACAGTCGCCTTCTGGTTATCGATAGTATAGGATAACAGTGTGTGGTGGCCGAGTATGTTCTGGCCGATCAAGATGGGAATGTCTGATGTCGTGATCAGTGTGTCGACGTTGCAGAAAGCGGGAGAAGTATCGTCACCCAAGGTAATGTCGCAGGTGAGCTTGCCCAGAATAGAGATGTTCCCTCCGATTCCTTTGACTCGGATGTTGGTTTTGGACATGTGTCTTCTTGCATCTTCAGGTAAGTGAGAAATGGGAATGATGCAAGTCGTGCATCCGGAATCCAGCATGCCTACACCGGAGAATGTGATGCCGTTGTTGCGGAGGTTGACCTGAACAAGGGGCGATCGGAGATCAGGTTGGATTTGAACGTTAAATGTGTGATGATGCTGAGTGGATACATGGACCTGGGAACGATTCATCACATCTCGTTCGGTCCCAACCGAAAATCCAGTTCGTCGAAGCGCGTCGCGTGTTCATGGTTGTGCTGATCGCTATCTATTCCAGGTAAACCGGTGTCAGTGGTCGCTATGTGTGCTTGAGCATGAGGGGGGTGAAAATATGGGCACCTGTTGCCCTTAAAGCATGCGCGGCCGCGTAAAAATTTTTTGCACATTGCTTGTTGGCTGGGTTGGCCAGCGCTTCTTTGTGCCCGGTTGTGCTTCATGTTGTAGGTGGGGGCGGTTCGACTTTTCCAGTCAACGATGGATGGGTTCCGCCTGTGGGTTTGTCGCAGTTGCTTGTTCAGATCCAGCAACTGTAGCTGTACGTCGGCTAGTATCTTGTCACTTTCAAGGCTACGAGGTTTGTCAGAGTGTGTAGGTTGGCTCGCCATCAGCGCAGTGGTTTCAGCGGCGGTGGTGATGTCCGTTTTGATACCACGATCAAGATAGCGTTGCGCATCGCTGGCTATACCACCCGCTGAGTAGTGTCTGTCCATAGTTTTGACGAGGTGTGGATAGATGTTAGGTGTCCATGCCTTGATCTTTTCACTCATGAGCATGGCCCCCATTAGGGAAAATGCAGTTTCGGCCGTCATCTCAGCATTTTGTCTGTCCGACTTGAATTTTGCCGTGATGTGGACTGTGGCCTCTCGGATTGTGTTTTCAAGTCGGCCTGCAAAATCAGTGAGTTTCTCTCCCTCATGTCGCTGAAGGTCCCATGCTCGGCTTAGGTACTGGAAGTTTGTCATTTGGCTCCCGTGGATGGATATAAGGTAAGCCTTTAGTTCCTCGAACGTGGACGTAGGCTGTCTTGAGTCCTCCATCTGCTGGAATATGCCTTCGTTCAGTAGTTGCTTTGCCAGCTTGACAAACTCCTTCTCCATTGCAGGATATTCTCTTAATTCTGGCTTAACGTGTATGGTGTAAGCCTTATTAAGGTCGGTAATGAAGCGGTTTACATCGCTGCCCGGTTCGAAGGTCCGGATGGATTTTGTGGCGTCCCGAAGTGACTGCTGTCGCAATAGAAGCTCATAGTTTGTGGTGTGTTGTTGCAATGTGTGCGATCGATCGTGTGCGGGAGTTTGCAGAGCAGTTAAAAGTTTGTGGAGGTCTGTTTTCAGTTCACTAATGATTAATTGTGCTTGCGGGTTGTCTGCTGGCTCCATGTCAATTTTCGTTTGGAGAATCGCTGCTTTTTGCTGTTTTATAAGTTCCAAGATTTCTGATCGAGAAAGACCGGAGTATTCCATACTTGTTTTGCTGCACGCTTGACACCAGTGTTATATTCTGAGTTGTGGGCGAGAAATGCGTATGGTTGCAAAACAAAGAACGTATAGATACTCACAATAACACAGTAATGATGTTATAGAAATTTTTTATAGATAGATTAAGTACAGAGAGTAGAACAGAGAAATACATTCACAGTCAAAGAATGAATTCAGTGGCAGTAGCTACAAAGTTCATGTACTGTACTTGTCTCGTGGTGAAGGGATGGTTTTCTCGGAATTAGGATACGTTGGTAGCTGCGGAGAGCGTTTGATGTATCGGATGACAGGCGCCAGGCGGGGTGAAGAACCCTTAACACGGGTCGTGTGAGGGAACAAGTCTGTGGTGTAGGAACGCAACTGAACTGATGATTGTTTGGTCCGTCTATTTATACGTTTTCTGTAGGCTCAGAACGGCAATTTTTGTGCCCCGCGGGAAGCGTTCCGATTGGATATTTATTAATGTATTTTTTTTTTGTTAATTTATCGCAAACGGAAGTTCTGCGCGGAGCCTATGCGTGAGCGACTAACTTTTCATTTTTAGTTGAGAACTCGAAGTGTTAACTTCCGTTTCTTTTTTCTTTTCTTCCTTTCTTTCTTTTTGTTTTTTCAAATCAAGGCAAGATCTCGTCTTGTAACAGAGCTTTTTGGTACTTTTGTTGTATCTGTCTTGTTATTTGCAGTACATTCAATATCTTCATCATTCAAAGTACTTTGCTTATCATTTGTTTGTTTTATGATCCAAATATCAATAGTTTTTCAAAATCACAGCCAATTAAATAATCTAACAAATATGAAGATGAAAAAAGAAAAGGTTGAGTACTTAGAGTCTATGTGAATGAAGTACATTTCTCTAATGAATCAGTGGCCGAAATACCGACAATTTCATCAATTTTTTTATTTATCTATGGTTATTACAAGAGGAGTTCAAAAAGTGTCAAAACTGAAGATGTATTTACTAAGACTGAAATAAACTATAAATTAAGCATTAATTTTCTTCAAAATTATCATCATCAAGTCACACTAACTGCATGGATTTCCCTGGATCTCTCTCTCCATCCATCCCTATCATCCATTGCTTCTGGCAGGTCTCACAAACTACATTCTGTGTCCACACAGAGATGATATAGATGTTCTTGCTGGTCACCTAACACTGGTGCATCCACATATAGGAGCCTATAGATGAACATCACTTATAAGTTCATCCTTGCTTCTCCAGCAGTATCCTGTATGTCTTGTTCATCTTACTTGGATGGTTTTTGAGATGGGAGGTAAGTGACCATACGACTATAGTTTTGTTAAATATAGCTCATAGCATTCTTGTGTAGTTCCCATATAGCTTTTTCTCTATGGGTTTTGTTAGCAGCCATGAAGTGCATCTATACATTAGTATTGATACAGCCACAACTTGGAATAAATCCCATTTTATTTTATTGGATAGACCAGACTTCCATATGATCACTTGGCATATATTAACATCACTTTCAATAGATGAGAGACTGTTGCTGAAGTACATAAATTTGTCTACTAATTTCAGAGGACTGCCTCTTAGAGTTGAATTGACTCCTTCTCATTTAAAGTACATGTATTCCATTTTGTTTGGAATGCTGTATATGCAGGCAGAATAGCCGATGTTTATGTGAATCTAGCAACCATCCCAGGCTGGATAAAAAAAACAGATGGTGAGCCTGACGAATGAAAGAAATGAAATGTGATAACAAAGATGTGTGGAATGAACAAGAAGTGACAAGCAAAATGGCCTACCTTAAAGTTCAAAACGAGCGTGAACATATCTTGCGTATGGAGTGCCAGAAGTATAAAAAACAAAAGCATGAGTGTCCTTGAGGATGCAATTTGTAGGTAACGTGTCTCGTCTCTGGCGGGACGGGGTTTGTGACATATGCAAATTTTGCCCAGCCAGAACTGGTATAAAAGGAGTGCTCGTGGTGTAATGGTTATCGTCATAGGAAATGGACCCAGCGACACGAGTTCAAATCCTGGACGAAACTGATTGCATTTCACATAACACTAATGCCCTTGGGAAAGGTATGAATCCAATTATTCTCCCTCCAGCTATGGGTAAATAGTAGGGCAGACTGGGTTCTTCAGCCTTGGTGAGACAACTAGTCTAAGAGAAGGAAAACTCTGAATTCAAACCTGTTAAACTCCGCTTAGAAATTGACCTTGTGTCGTATCCTGCCTGAGTGGAGCGGTTGGTAAATATGATATGATAAAAGGAGTAATCTCAGCATTGTTGGGTTGTTGCATTGTTGCTTCACAGTAGGACTGAGCAGACGGGTATATTGACGTGACGAGTGAAAAAAGACAGGACCAGTGTAATTACATGGTTAGTGAAAAAGACAGAACCAGTGTATTGACACAGCAAGTGAAAAAGACAGAACCAGTGTATTGACTGAGCAAATGAGAAAGTCAGGACAGGTTGCCAGCAGGGAAAGTGAGCATCGGAATCCATTTCCTTTACAATCTTCAAGCTATTCTGGCTTACTGGAGGGAGTGCATTGATTCCTTTCAGTTGGATGCGGTAGTGATGAATCAGGTTGGCAGGGGCAGTCAGCAGCGACACATTATCCTTTAGGATAACATTGTACCAATAGACTGCTTCCATTATGGGGCACTGTTTCCTTACTGTGATCCGTTTCACACTCCGATGACATCATTCCACAATGCCATTACTGGAGGGGATGTGCGCACAACAGAAATGCAATCGGACTCCCCGTTCACTTAGAAAGTCCCTAAAGACCTTACTGTGAAATCCTGTGTCATTGTCAACGAACATTTCAGTCGGTGCTCCATGCTTGCAGAACAGGCCTTCCAAGTGGTTGGTAATGCTGCATCTTGTCATCTCAGATGAATTCCCACTCAAAACCAAGTGTCACTAATGTTCAACTGCCCTCTCGGCCAACACGAAGGTGTTGGGTCTGTTATGTTTTGACCCTTCGACCCAGCCCAAAAATGCTATTCCAAGGTGATACACCAGAAGGAAGTGACACATTCCAATGGCCAGTAATCGAAAGAGATCGCGTGGTCGGATTAAGGCTTATGAGGTGGGACAAGGTGAAGGTTCCATTGTGCTACTACAGTGATACACCGGAAGAGAGTAACCTCTGAACTGCATGGCAGTTATTTCCGCTTGATGACGATTAAACATTCGATTTCAAAGATCCAGTAGGCAATCGTGTGGGCGTTGAATTATTATTTAACTCAGTTGAGTTTGGGGTGCCAAGGCAGTTGCCGCTAGAATTCCAGAGAGTTAGAGACAAGATGTGGTAAGGAAAGCCACACCAGGCCGATGGGGCTTGAAGCCCTGATGAGCTGGGGTCCAGAGAAGATGCTAAGATGCAGTAAAGAAAGCCAGCATCCAGCAGTGGACTCTAAAGACCTCTGGTTGAGCATCTAAGAGAACAAGAAAGACACAATGTAACGGTCATAACAGTAGGGTCAAAATATTACAGTTATGTTCGGTCTCCAGCACCCTCTCACATGCAACCCTTTCGAACTTTTACAAATAAAGTGAGAGGTAAATGTAATTGTAAAGAAGCCTTCCTGTGTCTTTCCTCTTGCGTCTTTATCATTGTGTCGTTGTGAATCAAGGATTCAATGTGTACGGGTTCAGCAATACAGCTTAATTCTGCCATATCCACAATATTTCAGAGTCCTTCCATCAACCATATGCACATTCACATCCTTCCGTCACCAAAGGCAGCATACATATTTGCTCACCAATGTCTGCAAGCAGCTAGAGTCCACTAAGACCTTGCATTTTAATCCTTCTACAGATCCCTTGATGGCAGGCTGTACTGCATCCATTATTCACTTGTGGAGGAGACTGGTGCTTCTCTGGTACTCTGATGTGTCCAATCCTGTTACACCGAAAACACTGTATTTTTTGGTGGAACCGCCATGTTTGGTTAACAGTCCTCTCCAAGTGACCTACTTGCAATCTTTGACCTGATGGTTGGGGCCAGAGAACTTTAAAAAATGATTTTTTCCTTAGGTGCATCAGCATCATTGCAAGTTTGTTGCAGATGCAGCAATTGACCCCTCAAGTTCTTTGTCATTGATCATAATGGCTCAAGCTTAAGTCACAATCTGATCCAAGGTCATGGTGTCCATTCTGGTGGATGCCCGGAGTAGCTGTCTGACTTACCGTGGTAGTCCAGAAACAAATGTGCATGCCATCCACTACTCAGGCAGCAGCCATCCAACCAGTAGAGCCAGACGTTTTAGTTCCACCAAAAACTCATCCACCATCTCCCCTGGGCAAAGTCGTTGCATTATAAATTGTTCAGAAGCGTTGAACAGATTCATTGTGTAATGTTAAGTGCTTGTTTGATCTGCTCTGCATCATACCTCTGTTCTTTAGTTAGTTGCCAGTACACAACAAGAGCCCCAGCTCATTATCACAGTGGTAGAACCTTTTCAACTCTTTTCATCTCACATATTTCACATATCAACTCCAAATTTTCAACCTACTCCACAATTGTTAGTTGCAGCACCACTAAATTCATGGATTAGCCATATGTCAAATCTTCTATTCGACATCTTTGTTGAAATTGCTTGACGTACAAAAAAATTAAGGAAAAAAATTCTTCATTGAAGGGGATCAAAAATCAAGTCCAACACTTATTAGTGGATCAATCTTTCTTTTCTTTCTCTTTTCCTACTTGTTTGTATCTTATTTCTGCATAGCATCAGGCATATCTTTGCTATTACAATTCTGTGAAACTCCTTCAAAAGAGGAGTATGCCTCACAGTTCAGCGTGATATTTATCCCCTTTTTGTTAATGATTATGTAATCTAGCTGTAATTTCACATTATTTGGGTAGGTGTAGGTTCTTAGTTTTCCCTCCTTTTTTTGAATTTAGAATTACAGTATGCTAGCCTGTTTTTACATGAAAAGTCTGTTAGATAATCCCCATTTGATAAGTTGTGTTAGCAGAATTTTTTTTATTTTTGTCTTTGCCTATTTTAACCAGACAACTTGCACGGTTAAACACATTCTTATAGAATGCAGAACTTTCGCTGTTATCAGAAAGTGATTTTTCAATGTAAATAACTTAACCGATCTGTTCGAGAATGTCAAAACAGATGACATTCTGTCCTTCTTGAGAGAGACAGAGTTGTACCAAAAAATATGACAACTTAAAACTGGTTAATCTTGTGCAAACAAATGAAATCCTGCTAATAGAAAATTCTACCTACTTTAATATTCATTTTGAGATCTTTGGTTGAATATGTATGTATATATAGATAGAATTTGGCGTTGAATGACCTACAAAGGTTGATACGCCATAAAACCCAACCAACTTTGCCTATTTGAGCATTTATGTCTCCACAATTCTTCAAAATAGTCACCTTAGAAATACCCACTTCTTCACAAAGCTCACTGAGAGTCAATCTTCTATCTGTTTTCATCAATCTGTGGACCTTCTCGAGGCCTGCTTGGCTGCTGATCACTTTCTATATTCTTCCTTTTTTTGAAGTAACAATACCAGTCAAAGACTGGTATTGTTACATGTTGTTCATAAGCTTTTTTTTTTCAATATTTCAAAGGTTTTACAACCTGTTTTTATTTTGCAAAATGTAATACAGACTTGCATTGTTCCATGAGAAAATGTGACTTGTTAGAAAAAAAAATTAAATTGTTCACAGCCAAGCAAAGACAAGTCACAGCCAATTTTGAATAAGATTATAAAGCCAGTCACTATACTTTTTTTTTAAAAAGCCATTGTTTTGTCTGTGTTTAAATTTAAGGAATAATTATATGAATCATACAACAGTAAACCAAATAATTAATGACACATTGGCCGATTTTCCTATGGCTCTTCACTCTTACTCTTGCAAGAATGTCCATAATACATCCATGATGCTGTTTAATATTAAAACTAGATAGAGGAATTTTATCATAAGAAAACAGATAAATAAGAATGAAAATAATGCAATTGAAAGTAAATGTAAAAAGTTATGTACATCTAAAATATAACACCATTAGAAAATTTAATAAAAAACTGGATACCAAATTTAAGACAATTTTTTTTTATAATATCACAATTATGAGTTTAGTAAACTCTTTATAACTAGTATTTATTGTCCCAATTCTACTATTGTTTTTTTTTTGTTTTGTTTTTTTTGCTTTTTTTTTCAGGCAAAGCAGTAGTTTATAGACAAACACTTGAAAAGGCTTAATATAAGTACTTTTTTTTTTCTTTTTCATAAAGATTTTTATGCTTGTTAGCATTTCTAAAATATATGAGTGGCTATTTGGAGTCAAGTGTCCATCAAATGCACAAGCTCCCTCTCACTCCTGAAACTGTTGTCATTTGAAGTAAGCAAAACTTTTGACTATCATTTTCAATCATTGGTGATTTAGTATTTGCCAAATGATTTTTGAGTGGGAGGAAGAGATTTTGTGCTTTTAGGCACAGCTCCTAGCTGCAAATTGATTTCTCATGACTTATGGCCCTTGTTTTGATGCCTTGTCTATTCCTATAGCAAAATCTGCTCATAAACCTATAAAAATATAATTTTCTTCTCATAAAACTAAAATAAAGTACCATTAACAAGTAGAAATGATCAAATTTCTTTTCTAATAGGTCTCATTGCTCCCCAAAGATTTGCTGATCTTTTCTTGCTGTAGGTCTACCAGGGCAGTTAACTGTGACCCTTATCATCATCCCCCTGGGATCATAAAAGTAAGTTTGTTATCACTCATGAACTTACTGGGTTGAAAGTTTCTGCTCTGTTAATTTTTTATCACAGCATAATCTTTGTGGTTTTGTTTTATAAAAACTATCTCTGTTCCAGCTATTCAGTTCTGGTACCCTCTGCTCTTCATTGAGCCATAAATATTAATTCATACTCATTCTTTTATATATATATATATATATGTGTGTGTGTGTGTGTGTGTGTGTGTGTGTGTGTGTGTGTGTGTGTGTGTGTGTGTGTGAAGAGGGAGGGAGAGAGAGTGGGAGAGAGTCATTCTACATTTATTTGCACAGAAAACAGAACCAAATTAAATTCCAGCTCAGAATGTTTATATTCACTTTGATTTAGGAAAAGAATATATTCATTTCTCCCTATGCTCTACCTTATTGCTAAATATCTAGACAAAATGCTTCATCACTGACATGTTACAATGGTTGATTGTCTAAGAAACGAGTAGATAAGTATGTAGTAGCAGCAATGATTTCTATTTTTACTACATTAATGTGGATATCTCTTCTATGTATTTGAATTCTTAAATGAAGAGATGGATCTTTTCTGACAAGAAACAGCAGTCATCATCTGTTTATGTGTGTGTACTAGTCATATATAATAGTAAGGATTATTATAAACTCTGAAAATGAAATTAACTTGACCTTAATAAGTTATTACTTTTACACTCCAATGATGGATTGATCCCATTAGAGATTTTCTTTTGAAGATTGGGGAATTACTTAGCCTTGGCATTTTATACTACAGGCCAACTCATGGCACAACTAAGAGCCAGAACTGGAGGCATATTGAAAAATGTATGATTTTCAGAAATTTTTGAAGAAAATTAAGTCAACTACTTTTAAAAATACTTTGAATGACATTTTGATTCACACCTAAGGATAATAGGATGTGTTGAAAGTTAAATAAATGAAAATATGTATTTTTGTTATGGACACTGATAACACTGGTTTACAAAAATAAATTTTTGGTCTGAGGCAAGAATTGGGATAGGTGATTTTTGTTAATTCGGGTGTGCAGAATTCAAATTTATAAATAGTTTTGCTCTATCACCTCTAGTTTTCTGGCTTTTAAATAGTCTCATTTTAGTATAAACAGAGAATATATGTACATATTTCAAGAGTTGCAGCAGCTTATAACGGATAAAACAGGATAGATAAAGAACACTGATTGAATCAATATACTTGGATGACACAATTACACAATTCATAGTACTACAGACAGTCAAAAATGTTTTCTTAGAGGATGTCACACAAGAGCATCCAGCAGAAGTCTCCCATCATGCCGGGGTTCCATTTGCCTTGATAGTTGCTCTCCATCTTCATAATGTCTTGGTGGAATCTTTCTCCATGCTCATCACTCACTGCTCCAAGGTTTGGTGGGAAGAAGTTGAGGTGGGAATGGAGAAAATGAATCTTGAGTGACATTCGACACCCCATATCCTCATAAGACTTTAGCAACTTCTCAATACAGGCTTGGTAATCTGGTACGCGTGTGTTACCAAGGAAGCCACTACAGACTGACTTGAATGCTTCCCATGCTCTCAGTTCCTTTGAGTTAAGAAGCTCCTCAAAATCAGTATCCTTGAGCACTTCTCGGATCTGAGGTCCGACAAAGATGCCCTCTTTGATCAACACTAAGACCTGGGAACACAGTAGACAAGTGTTGGAAGGCAGCACCATTTTTGTGCAACACCTTCACAAAATTCTTCATCAAACCAAACTTGATGTGAAGAGGAGGAAGAAGCACCTTATTCATGTCCACCAGAGGATTCTCCTTGAGGCTGTGTTCGCCAGGAACAAAAGGGCTTCTAGACCCCCAGTCTTTCTGCTTGTAATGCTGGGATACAGCTCGACTATCCCAGAGACAGAGAAAACGACAGTACTTTGTGAAGCCCGCTTGCATACCCATAAGAAAACCAATGACCTTATTTGTTCCGATTCCTGAAACTGGTGATCCTTACATCTTCCAGGACTAGGTTCCACTGTTTAAGCCAAGAAGCCAAGAGCTCTGACTGCTGTTTTGACAGATACAAATCACGAGCAAGATCATTCAGGTCTTCTTGCATGATCCAGTGTGGCTCATTGCCACTTATTCCTGAATATGTAGACTCAGTATCTTCCAAAGATATTGACTCAGCAGAATCCTCCCTTGAAGGCATTTCTTCATCTGATGAGGAAAGAAGATCCTTATTTACTGGAAGATCATCTGAATGGGGAACGGGTCTCATAGCAGATCAAAGGTTGGGATATTTGATCTTTTTCCTAGAAGATGCATTGAAACCAGTTATATTAGTTAAACAAAAATAACAATCATCTGTGTGGTTTCACGGCTCTCTCCAAACCATCAGGACTGCAAAGTTGAGAGCTGCTTTCTTGCCATTAAACCATGCAGTTAGTCCATTGTAGCAGGGTTTACAACAGATGTGTGGAGCCTGATCACCAATTTTACTGTCAAAATAGTGAAAGTAGGCAGTTCTGAGGAGGGAAATGATGGTTTGACGCTGTGCAACTGTTGTGAACTCCCCACACACGTAGCAGAAAGAATTGGCCTTGTTGAGGCATCCTCGACGTTTTGACGTGCTTGAAGCCATTGGAGAATCCGAAAATATAACAAAGTGAAACTAAATGTGCATTTGAAAATGTAATACTAATATTTAGTAACCCAAAAGATGTGTAACACGATAATCGAGGGACACCAACCTCCTGCGCCACCTGCGAGACAACCTCTTCCAATGACTGCCAGAGTGTGGATTGAGACCTGCTGCCTTCACTGTCAAAATCAGTCTTGATATATAACTATATATATATATATATATAATGTAATGCTATCACTTACATTTAGTGCATAATAACTAAAAAATAAGCCATAAGTCTCACAATATTAGAATTAACCCTGAATTCATATATGCCTTTATGTACCGTATATGCACAAAATGCACACTATGCATATCTAAAAAACTAGAGGTGATGAGTAAAAACAGATTTCAAATTTGAATTCAGCACCCTCAAATTAGGTAAAAACAGGTATTTTTGTGCTTGCCTCAATTTCTTTGTAAACCAGGGTATTTATTAAACAACGCAAAGGGGTAATTATGATTTCTGGTAAAGATATGATACCCATAATATTGAATCAGAAATATTTATATTAATTACAGGTGTCACTGAACCCTTTATTCAATCTATTCCCTGCAAATGAATAAAGAGTTTGGTTAAAATTTATTTAATTTGATAAACAGAACCTGAAAAGACTTGAAGACATCACCTGAAGTGTGTATATAACAATCAATCATCTCAGAAATATAGACAAATAAAACAAAATCATTCTAGAAAAGTTTCAAAACTTTTAGAACTGGTTCTTTTTCTGATCTGGGTGTGCCATGTTTGCAAAAATTTTTCAAAACTGTATTTGCAAAAATAGAAGTATGCTTTTTCTCCATGTTGAAAAAAGGTTACAAATCTTTTCCTTTATTGTATGGAAAAGGATGAAACAAAAAATAACCATTGGCAAGTGTGGTCAGAAGAAACTTTTAGTTTTTCACTGTCAGTTAAATTGGTATATTTTCCTTACTTTTCATCATAAAAATGGGTTTCACATTCACTGTGTTGATTATCATTTCTTGTAATATATCCAGCTATGTACACAAGAGTCATTTTTATTTCATTAGAAAGAGATGGTTCTAAATTTTCCAGATTATCAAATATTCTTTAACCTTCCTTACAAAGTTTATAATCACAAGATGTACATTGGTGACCTGGATTAACATCAAATTCATCAATATTTACCTTTTTGATTTAAAGGTAAAGATGTCTGCTTAATATGCAGCTTTTCAATACACTGTTGAACATTAATAAAATAGGTGCCACCTGATCCTTGGTGAAGTTTACCAATTTTTTTTCTAATGGATCAGTTGAAAATTGCCCAAGTAGTACATATTTATGACTTGTAGCTAAAAGGTGTCAACATAGACTAACAATTCCATTGAAAATATGATGTATGGCAGTAGCAGTGTTTTGGTATAATTGTTTTTTACGATTACCTTGTCTGCCAGCCATATTAAGAGTCATTTTACCAAATTCAAGGATAAAATCAAGTTGGGTGTCATTTGGAGATCTGATTTCAGCTTGTAGAGAATCATTACATAATTTGTCAATTTGAAGAGACCTAACATTTAAAAGTTTCCACTATGTCAAAACCTTGTTTATGAAGAGGGTAGTATCATTCTTATCTCCACTTATTCTAGTCTGAGTGAGAAGTGCATTAGAGGTTTTTTTCAGAAAACACTCTGAGGCAAGTAAAAACCCGTTGTCTTTCTATTGGCTTTAGAGCAATGGAAATTTCATTTAAATCCAAAAGTTTGACTAGTCTTTCAGATTCAAAACGATATGATTGTTTAAGATGGGCCCATTTTTCAACTCATCTTACTCCATCATCATCAAAGATTAGTTTTCCTGTTAGCCACAAATTGTGAATATTTTTCAACAAATGAACATAATCAAAAGGCAAATGTTTATTATCTTCAGTTAACCAAGGTTTTTCTGGAAGTGTAGAATATACGTGATGCATTCAATAAGTTTCGAGACTTTTTTTTGTCCAGGCATTTAAAATTGTTGTAGACTCTTGAAAATTCAGTATGTTATTGCTATACATCTTATGAGATGACTAATTTTTATGATTACAGCTTCAAATGAACAGCTACAGCAGGAATTGGAATACACCCTACTAAAGCCTGATTGTCACAGCTGGTGAAGTTCAAAAATGCAATCTGGACATGAGGACACTTTAGAAGAATGATATGCAATAATTCTGTTTTAAACTTGGAAAAAATGCCACAGAAACGTATGGAATGTTTCAGACTGCTTTTTGACCATCTTGCATGAATCGAGCATCAGTTTTTGAGTGGCATAAGAGATTCAAGGAAGGCAGGGAGTCTGTGAGGGATGATGAGAGGTGTGGCAGGAGTAAGGAAGTCAATAGACTAGAGTTGATTGGCCAAAGGATTAGGGTTAGGGTTACTATGTTGAGGTTTTAAGGGAGTTCAGGAAGAGATTCCTAGGGAAGAGGCCAGCACTCTTCAAATCGCGTCAGTGGCATTTCCACCAGGACAATGCACCAGTTCACAACTCCATCCTTGTCACAGACTATTTGACCAAGATGGGCTTCAAGACAGTTCCTCAGCCTCCCTATAGTCCAGACCTTGCTCCCTGTGACTTTTGCTTATTCCCTATCATTATGAGACAATTGAGGAGATGAAAGAGGCTGTGACGAAGGTCATTGACATGCTCACACAAGAGGACTTCCATGGAGCCTTCCAGAAGTTGTTGGAATGATACAAGTGCATTGCAGCCGGAGGAGATTACTTCGAAGGGGACTAGAGTTTCATGTGTGTACTATCAATAAAAGTGCCCATACGAAAAAAGTCTGGAAACTTATTTAATGATCCTCATACATTTTTACTGCTTTTAAAGTTTGATCATATGAAATGTGCTAGTTCAGTGCCAGTCACTTCAGACCCTGCCTGTGAAAACTTGTAATAATCTTTCTAGCAGATGTAAAATCTACTTGTACTTGACTAATTCCCTTTGACTGTAAGTCTTACTTAAGTGCTTGTCTGTAACTGAACTACCATAGCTGGTATTCTGTGGTGGCACTCTTAAGGAGATAGACTTAAGACATTAACAACAATTGAAGAGTGTGCATTCTTGACAGACTGAAGGAAATAAAAACTTGCCATGCAAAAAATTACAGCCATCCTGTAAAGATGAAGATGGAAATGGTTATATGGTTCTAAGCCCATCTAATCTTTACTTTCCCTCCTCTACTCCAGTTTCATTCTGTGGTAATTTCTAAACTTATGTAAGACTAGAGTTTCATGTGTGTACTATCAATAAAAGTGCCCATACGAAAAAAAAAAGTCTGGAAACTTATTTAATGATCCTCATAATTTAAAAAAAGCTTGATTTACTCGGTTGCCACCACATATAATAGTCTTTAAATCAGCTGGTACAGATATGATGGCCTGGACTGTTAACTTAGTTTGTTCAAATAAAAAGGCTGATGTTAATTTTGATATTGGAATCAATTTTGTAAGAAATTTTGGACCCCCATTGAGACATATCAACATTATACTAAGTACTGTTTGAGCAAGTAGAGATGGATTTTCAACTGATTTACCAAATAGTTGTTTGCCATGATATAGCAACATTATTTTTATATATTCTTCATCATGGAGAATTATGCACCCTTTTTGACTAGTATTAAGAGTATTAAATATAGATAACAAAAAAGATTTTTTGTTAGGTTTTGAAACTTTTAACGTCATCCTTCTGTAACATATTGGCCCTCGACCGAGCTGTCAATAAAGAGATGCAACGGTATAAATTCGGTGCAACTGTGACGCACCCCCCTCCCCAAGAAGCAGGTGGGCGTCAAACAATTATATAATCAGGTGCCACAAACGGCTTGAGTTAGTTGGAGTCAGTTGCAGTGGGAGTTCGAGTTGCAGTTCGAGGCAGTGAGAACCAGCTCCAGACAGAGGGCTTGTGGCCCTCAGTGACCCCCGGTTGAGCAGGCCAGCAGAATGAGAAAGAAGTGCTGCTATATTCAGAGGAACTTGGGGTCAATATGTTGCAGTCTGTTCCATCTCCAACTCACCTCTAACACACAACCCTTTCAAGAATAAAGTGTGAGAGGTATATTTTTCTAAAGAAGTGTGTTCGTTCGTCATTATTGTTGATTATGTTTCCACATATATATGTATACGCATAATTGTATCACGGCTATACAACACTTCCTAATATTGCTAATGAGGGTAATTGAAAATCATCTCTTAATATATTATACAATGTCCATGATATTGCATAGTACCCAAAAGCACATATAACTATATCTGAGCTGTATTTTATTCTAACCATTTTGGGAGCCATTGCTAAAAATTGTTGATTCAGGATATTTTTCTTGTGATCAAAAGCCATGGAATTTAAATATCAGATGATTTCTTCCAGTTTTGACCCAGTATCAATTGTATTTATACGGTTTTTGGTTGGTTGGTTGGTTGGTTGGTTGGTTTTTATGGCATATCTACCTTTGTAGGCTATTTAACGCCAAATCCATTTTTATGAAAATAGTTCTATTTCAAACAATTCAGTTTAGCATAAGTCTGCACTTTAAATGTAAGTATAGTTTAATTGTGAAAAACATTTCGATTTCAAGTTATTTAGTTTAGTCAAGCAGTTCTAATTCAGCAAAGTATAAGTACAGATTTTGTTTAGACACAGTTAAATGTCAAAACAGTTCTATGTTAGACAATTCAGTTTAGTGTAAATACAGTTTCAATGTCAGAAAACAGTTCTATTTCAAATAATTCAGTTTAGCATAAGCACTCAGTTTAAATGTAAGTACAGTTTCAGTTTAGCTGAAGCACGCAGTTTAAATGTACGTATAGTTTACTTGTCAAAAACATTTCTATTTCCAGGTATTTAGTTTAGTATAAATTGTTCTATTTAATCCTCATATTTGTTGTACAGATTTTGATATAAGAATCAAGAGACAATGTCTAAATAAACAATTACAAAAACCTTGACAAAGAGGTATTTTGAGTTCAAGTTATGACAAGGAATGGGAACAACATGAAAAAATTCCAAAGATTTTAACATATCACTTAGTTAAGATAACAAAGATGATATCAGAATTTCAAACAAAATTTATCCCATTTTATATTTTCTGATTAATTTGGCTATTTTATAGGTTTCTCTGAACTTTTACTAAACTGCATCCACTTTGCAAGCAATGCACCCCAAAAAATAAAAAGATTATCAAAATTAGAGAAACATTTGACTTGGTAATTTTTTCAAAGGAAATATATCACCAAATAAGCTTTCAAAAATGTAAACATTTCCAACAAGATGTATCCAATATTGTAAGAAGCAACTTCCTTAATGTTTATTCATTAGATGTCAACTTTTGAACATTATACATGCTTTAGACTTTAGGAGGTGCCTGTGGTGTAATGGTTATCGTCGTAGGAAATGGACACGGTGCCACGAGTTCAAATCCTGGACAAGACTGATTGCATTTCACATAGCACTAATGCCTTTGGGAATCCAATTATTCTCCCTCCAGCTGTGGGTAAATAGTAGGACAGACTAGGTTCTTCAGCCTTGGTGAGGCAACTAGTCTAGGAGAAGGAAAACTCTGAATTCAAACCTGTTAAACTCCGCTTAAAAACTGACCTTGTGTCATATCCTGCCCGAGTGGAGGGGTTGGTAAATAGGATACATGCTTTAGACTTTAAGCCATATTCATATCTATTTTCATCATGCTAGATATATTTTGGGATATGATGCTGCCTTTCTAATAGCTTGAATGTTTTTGTTTTAAAAATTATCCATATTGTAATGTGATTCTTTATTGATTCTTAAGCTGCATGGCACTCTTTGTTCACAGCTGGATGATTGATTGCAATATTTTTTTTTTCTTCATACAGAAACATTTTTCTGGGAGAAACTTTTTCAAGTTATATCAGCGTTCATAATGACAGCCTTCAGCTATGCCGTGATATTGCAGTCAAGGTAAGTATTATAATGACTCTCTATTATCTACTTCTATTTTATCTAACTTTCAGAAAATGTTTTTAAAGCTTAGAATTTTTTTGCATTTTTTTCCTTATTTTTAGGGGAGAAATTCTATTAATTACAGAGATTTTGCTACAATCCTTTCTCAAAAACAGGAATTCTTCCAAGCTGTACCTATGTCAGTACTTATGTGTCATTGCACCACTTGGACATCTGGAGAAAAAGCTTGGTGTAAAGTACACAAGAATGTTGCATCCTATTTTGAACAGATCCTGAAAAGAGCACCTTATAAAACAACAACTGTATGACGACTTACCTCCTATCTCACAAACCATCCAAGTAAGATATAAAAAACATACTGGACACTGCTGGATAAGTGAATACGATCTCATAAGCAAAGTTCTCTTATGGATTTCTACTCATGTACACACCAATGTTGGTTGGCCAGCAAAAAACTTACATTCATGAGCTCTGTGTGGACACTGGATGCCGTCTTACCAAGAGCAATGACTGATAGGCACAGATGGTAATAAAGAGTCAAGAAAATCAGTGCTGTCAGCACACCTTTAGGATAACATTGTCCAATGCAATTTCATTACAATTTGTTTTTGAAAGTACAGTAAACTCTCATTTTAATGCCTCTGTTATATGTTCTAATTGCATATTTGTTTTTATATTCTTTCAAGATTATGGTTAGCGATTTCAGTACATTTTTTTAACTTTTAGAACCCTGAGCCCTACACATCTGTGGGTCTCACATCCACTCTACCTTAAGTTACTGGCTGAAAAATAACAATATTAAAGATGTTATGATCTGTTATTTAACAGCCTAATTGACTGTGTTGTTGCTAGGCAATAACGATTTAGCAATGTCTATTTCCTGGTCAGAATTCTGGCCTCCCTGGTATACATACTTCTGTGTAGTGACACAAATACCAGCCGCTCAGGTTCCTAAGGCTAAAAACTAAAATTAGTAAATGCTTAATAATATCATTAAAAATAATCCCTGGATCTGAAAATAAATTCAAAAAGAAAAGTCTTATCACTTTATTAAAAGTTTGAAATATTGAGAAGATGGAACAAAGTGTTAATGAAAGTACATCAACTTTTTTTTAAATATAAAATTCAGTCTTCTACATTGTATGATATATAATCTGTTCATGGCAATACACTGTGAAAGGATAATAAAAACTAGTTTCTCCTTAGTCCACTTCATATAAAATCCACCCATTATATTAGCAAATTCTTTATGACTTCTGTTAAGCATGCAAGTTATCTCCCCTGATACTCTCGATACGTTATTCAGGGACTGGAAGTAAACAAACGGCCATATTGGTTTAGGTGCAAGTGTAAGAAGAAGGGTGTAATAAAGGCGTCTCCGTATGCAGAGTGTTAGTCTGAGTTCTTTGTTTTTAACAATGGTAGCAGAGCTGAAAGACACTATGACTTCTAAGTATTTTCCTCCACCCGCATTGCTTAAGAATGTGAAGGTAATGGACACAACATACCTGGGCATTCAAAGCGCGCACGAATGTGTCTGGCTTGTAGAGCGGAAAAGCGAAACCAATAAGGCTGCCTCAAGCATATTTGACGATGGGAGATCTCGAACTAGCGAAAGGTAATTTGAACGCATGCAAATTCTTGCGAGATCTCATGAACATAAAATACGCACGGTAACAGCTGGAAGTGACGATTTGTTCTGAGTGATAGTCTTGTGCTGTTACTTAACTCTTCTGACTAGTAAGTGTTTTGATAATTGTTAAGAATTGTTCTTGTTTTTGTTGGAAAATATTGTTATTTGTTAAACTGTTGAAACCTTTTGTTATCATTGAAATTTATTGTTGTGTGCCCCTCCCCCAAACAATTGTTAATTGTTTGCTGAGGGAGGTCAAGACTCGTTATTTGTTTGAAATCTTTTGGAGAAAAAAAACGATACATTTATCATTTTTCAACATTGTTTCATCTTGCAAAACTCACTCGGAATACAAGAACATTTGCTTTTTCTCTCCTAGTTGCCTAATACGCAACTATGGCAGAGCCATCAGATTCTCCATTGCCAGTAGCATCACCATCACCATCGCCTACTGACATATTCGACGGCCTAAGCCCCCCCTCAAAGCCAGAAAATAAATGGCCAACTCTTTCTCTGGCCAGTATCATTCCACCTGCACAGAAAGTGCCATCATTGCCAGCCTCCTGGACGGAAAAAATTTCCCAAAAAACATGCCCTAAAGACTACAAAAAAATAAGGGAAAAATATTTTGAAGGGAATAGGATTCTTCCTATTCCCGAATTAGTTAATGAGGTCAAACCAAAGACCATCTCATTTGTCATAACAGACTTGAAAACCCGAAGGTTGGCCGGCATAAGAAAAGAAACATTCAAAGATTTGCTAAAGGCAGCGGGCATCCCGGCAAAATACTACTGTAGACGCAGTTTTGCCACCTGGGATGTACTGCTGCCATCACAAGATTTAACAGCCAAGCTGGCCGGAGAGAGTATTAATTCTAAGTACTTCTGGCTACAACCTGAATACATGGGAAAATGCAGGATTCGAATCACCGTGTGCAATGTCCCTATTCAACTGAATGAAGAAGTCCTAGCTGCCTATTTATGTGAATATGGAGACATTGAGGATATCACCAAGGCCAAATCCAACAATGGGACAGCGCACGGTGATTATATCTTCACCATGTGTTTGGATAGAGGGGGGTTTGCAGCCATTCCCCACACTCTGGAGTACAAGAGTCAGGTTATGACCGTGGTCATTGAGGGCCGGAATCCCCAATGCTGGAACTGTAAACAGCTGGGGCATTTTTCCAAATCCTGTCCTCAAAAGACCACCAAAACAATACAACCGACAACAACAACAGCAACCACAGCGACAATAGCAGCAGCAGCAACTACAGCGACCACAAGAATCACAACAGCACCAAGCGAAAGTCCCAAATAAGAAACTGGGGATCACCCTGATAAAGAAGAGAAAAAAAGAAGACTCCCATTAAACCTACAGAGAACCAAACAACAAACCCAATAACTGTCACCACTGTCCCTACCGTCACTACTATTTCTACTACTACTACAACAGCAAAACAACAGCCAGCATCATCAACTCTAGCAAAGAAAAATAAAGAAAAAAATAAAGAAAAAGACAAAGAAACTGAATCAATGGAAGTTTCAGTAAACTTAAAACAGCAAAGGGATAGCGGGGACTCACTGAAAGAGGAAAATGAGAAAAAACATATAAAAAAACAACCCCAAGAAACAAAAATACATTCCCAAACACCCTCTCTGCCTCAACCGAAGGGAGAGAAAAAAAACCATAAAATCACCAGCCAAACTCAAAAGACCAGCTCAAATAATCCCTCCCCCACAACAACCAAAAAATACCCCCACTGATATCAATGACTTCCCACTCTCCCCAAAATCACCTTCTCTCTCACCCATCACAACCCCCAAACTAATTTCAAGGTCCCATTCGGTGACCAGAGCTACAACACCACTAGCATCATCAACAAAACAGCGGTCACAGTCGGCTTCAACTGACATGCGCTCAATGCCTTCTATTTTTGTGAAGACATACTAGAACCACAACATCTCGATCATGTCCTTAAAAAATCACTTAAACCATTATTATCATTGAAAAAAATTGACAATCACGACATAACAAACCCATACACATTCAAGAATGCTCCAATGTTGACCACATTCGTCCGTTCGGCTGGTAACCAAACTAAAGAGCTCTGGCAATTTATCGAGGAAGCCAGTCGGGCGGATGTAATGTTCGCTGACACAAGAAACAATATGTTGAAAAAAATACTTCCTTATTGTGCGGGCAGGGTCCCGATTTTAGTTCACCCGTCCTTCTATAGGTCCCTAAAGCTGCGGTACCCCATGGATGTCGGGGGAATTACCAGGGACGACCGAGTCAGTACTGAGCTTGGTACCGGTTCCCTGCGTCAGGCCGTCGGCATTCTCACTCCGAAGGATTTCAGGCCTGTAGTCAACAGTGAGTAAGGTAAATGGTATTGATGGCTCTAAACCTTGCCACTTTGAATGTGAGGGGACTGAGGGATTCAAGCAAGTGTACGCGCTTGCTTGGTGAACTCAAGAACCTCGGTTAGATGTTGCTGCAGTGCAAGAGACCCACTTCACTTGCGGCACCAACTGTCGAGTGCTGGAAAGTGACTTTAACGTTTTCTTAGCATACGGCAGCCGTGCCAGCGCTGGGGTCTCCTTGCTAGTTGGATGCAGCCTTGATGCTGATGTTGACGTTTTTGCAGGTGACGGGGGCCGACTGGTTGTGGCCGATGTTGCCGTGAAAAGTTTCAAGTTCCGTCTAATTGCGGTTTATGCGTTCAATATCGCTGTGGAGAGGATTTCCTTTTTTTGTTGGTTGGCGCTGTTCCTGGACGATATGAAGCGGCTAGTCTTAATGGGTGATTGGAATGCGATCCTTGATCCCAAGATAGATAAGGTCGGGCGGGGAGCTAGTAGATTGGGAAGGTGTGAAAGCAGCCTTGCCTGCCTCATGACTCGTCATGACCTGGTCGACAGGTTTCGTCTGGATCACCCAGGGTGGGAGATGTGGACGTAGCTAGATAGATCGCCCTCTGCCAAAGTAGATTCCTACTTGAACAGAGTGTTAGACGAGCTGACATTGATTTCGTTAGTTGTCCCACATTCCACTTGATAGCGTGGACTGACCATAAACTTGTTAGGGTCAGTCTACGGTTAGCTAATAGGCCTAGTCTAGCCGGCTACTGGAAGTTCAATACCTCCTTACTGGAGATACGGGACTTCCGGGACTGGCTAGAATCCCTAATCAAGCGGGCATTAGTGGGGGCGGTTACCGAGAATAGGTGGTAGGGATCTCTTAAATATAGGATTAGAGATTTTGCCACCAAGTATGGTCAACAGCTCAATTTAGATAGGACCAAGGAGGCGAAATCTATAGATGATAGACTTTCCCAGGCGGTGGCTGGGGGGTACTCCCTAACCGTAGAGCTAGCTAGGGGGGACCTTGAGCATGAGAGTAGCGAGCGCTACAAGGGATACGTAGTTAGATCTAGGTTAAGAAGAGTTCTCAACGAAGCTGTGAAAATGAACGCAACTGTGCATGAAGAAGAAGTGCGAAGGTTCCCCAATCGGTATATCGATTCTGTCAAGACCCCGGATGTGCAACTGCTGCGATCTAGTCGCGAGATGCGTGATGCCTTTCGGGCACACTTTCAGGATCGCTTTGCCTGCTGCACTGATCTCCCGGAGTTTCATAGCTATCTCGCCGACTTCCCCCGCCTTGGGGTGGCTGAAGCGGCTAGCTGCGAGGGTGTGGTTACTGAATGTGAAGTCTGTGATGCGTTGAAGCAGGTCGGCCTCAACAAGTCGCCGGGACTAGATGATTTACCCTATGAAGTGTACTTGAGGATGTCGCACATGTTTGTACCTATTCTGACGAATATGTTCAACCATTGGTTCGCCCAGGGAGCCATCCCTGGTAGCGTTACCAAGGGTGTGATCACATTGCTGAAGAAAGGTGGCAGGCATGTTTGGGAGGGTTTAGACGATTACAGGCCCATAACTCTGCTTAACACAGAGTTAAAGATTTTGGCCTGGGTCTTAGCGACTCGTTTACAGTTTGTCATCAGCGATCTGATCGGCCCCGAGCAGACCTTTGCTGTGAAGGGAAGATCGATCCAGGACAACCTGCATTTGATTCGCGAGGTCCTAGAGGGGATAGAAGACGGCACCGAGGCCGCGCTGATCAGTTTGGATCAGTCCAAGGCCTTCGATAGGGTTGACCATCGGTTTTTGGCGACTGTTTTGGAGACTGCCCGGATTCAAACCAGAGTTCTGCAGATGCATTAGCATGATGTACCACAACCCTCAGGCAGTGGTGCAGGTGAACGGAAGGCGATCGAGGGTGTTCGTGATCGAGCGTTCGGTCCAGCAGAATGCGTTACCCCTTGCCGGCTTTAACTACAGGGCAGGCCTGGCAGACATGCCCGATTGTGCTCGCTACGGCAGTGGATTGGAAGAAACAGCTGAGCACACCTTCTACTACTGCGAACGAGTTGTGACAAAGTATAAATACAGTACATGGAAAAAAGAAATTAAAATATGGGAACTCGTGACTTCACTGGATAAAACAAAAAGAGCCCTCATGGTGTTTTTGTCATTGGAAGGGAAGGCTAGAGAGGCTGTTTTGGAATTAGATACTGCGGTTCTTAATTCTGAGGATGAAATGAAAAAGTTGGATGAAAAACTGGATACACTTTCTCTGGAAGATGTAAACCAGTCTGCCTTTCAAGCATACGAAACATTTGAAAATTATCAGAGACCGCCTGGGACGTCATTAGAAGATTTTCTGATTGAATTTGGCCAACTTGTCGCCAAATTAAAAGACTTTAACATTCTTTTACCAGAACCTGTACTCGCATTCAGAGCACTAAAGAGTGCCAATATCACCAAGGATAATGAAAAATTGGTCAAAGCTACTCTCAGCGAGTTAACACTATCTTCCATGTCGGAACAATTACGGAATATTATGCTTGGACATTCTTCTAGCGATTCATCACCCAATACTTTACCTGTCGTGGTAAAAAACGAAATGGATATTGTTAACTATACAGAAAGTAACCAGATGGAACCTACTGAAGTATATTATGGCCACTCCTCATATCGACGTGATTTGCATTTTAATAATTCGCGAGAAAAGATAAACTGCGCTGGAAGACGACAGGGATATAAGAATAAAACACGCTCCACTAACAAAAAGAAGTTAAATCCGCGAGACCGAACAGGTGACATTACAGTATGTTTTAATTGTGCTGCAGGTTTCATTGGTCTTATGATTGTTCTTACGGTCGTAGTAACTGGAATAAACATGGCGTCGAAATAGAGGAAGATTTATCCATGTCGCACGTGGTCTTAATGAGTCAGCAAAAACGTAAGAATGGCAGAGACATTTTTTAGGGTGAGACGCTTGGTTCTGCGGTTCTAGATAGTGGTGCATCCAGCACCGTTTGTGGAACAAAATGGTATAAATGTTTTCTTGAAACATTAACGGATGCACAAAAGAAAAAAATAGTAAAAATAAAAGTGAGAACCTTTAAATTCGGCAATGGAAATAAACTGAACTCACTCTACAAGGTGATTCTACCATGTGTTATTGCTGATATTGAAGTCAGTATTATCACTGATGTTGTGAACTCTGACATTCCACTTCTCTTGAGTAAAGACGCCATGAAAAGGGCTGGAAGTTGCCTCAATTTTGAAGATGACACTGTTACGATGTTAAAAAAGAAAATTCCATTAAGCTGCACATCGTCTGGACATTACTACATTCCTATTATCAAACTTCTACCAGACAAACGTAAGTTCAAATACATACCTTTTATTAAAAAAATCTCTTCTAAAAATACGGCAAAAAAGATTAAAATTGCAACAAAGTTACATAGACAATTTAGTCATCCTAGTAGTAAGAAATTATGTGACTTAGTTAAAAATGCAGGAGTGACAGATCCTGAATTCATAAAAATTTTGCAGACACTCCCAAATTCATGTGAACTATGCATTCATTACAAAAAGACTGAACCTAAACCTATTGTTGGAAATTTTAATATGGTGTCAGTGACTAGTGGTTCAAATTCTGGAATTTCTAAAAAGTCTTTGTATAAGCCGGCACCCAAGGAAAAAACCAAGGCCAAGCGTACAAACAGAAAGCCATCAGTGCAGAGTCAGCTTGTTGATCTCAATAATCCTAGATCAGCAAAAATCTGCAAGAATGGGATGAAATCATTACTTACTCTAGAACGTAACTTTTTAATCTCCTGATGTTCAAAGAAGAGAAACAATTTATACTCCAGGAAAAGCATCTATTTCTTGTAGACAATATGATGCTGAAGTTGATGACAAACTAAGTGAAACTATGAATGAGAAAGAGAATTGGAATAAAGAGGATTCGGTTGCAAAAGTTATTTGCCATGCACAACGTTCTGCAAAGAAGAAATTGCTTGGAAAAAGTCCAGGTTCAACTTGCAAGAAAAACCCTCATTGTAATTGTTTCGGCTACAGAAATAAAATCCAATTCTTCTTTCTTCAACAAAGATGCAAATACAACCTTGCTAAACAATATGAATGCTACACAGCTTCATTTTGATTCCAGTGACAGTGAAGAGGGTTTAAATAGTAAAAGAAAGAAAAGGAAGGAAAAAACCTATGCCTCTAGAAAAATCTATCTCAAGAGCAAAACAGAAAGGCAGGTTTATTCCATCCCATTACATGTAGTCTGCTCAGAATTTTTCTTTTCCTCTATTTCGACGCCATGTTTATTCCAGTTACTATGACCGTAAGAACAATCATAAGACCAATGAAACCTGCAGCACAATTAAAACATACTGTAATGTTACCAGTTCAGTCTCGCGGATTTAACTTCTTTTTGTTAGTGGAGCGTGTTTTATTCTTATATCCCTGTCGTCTTCCAGCGCAGATTGTCTTTTCTCGCGAATTATTAAAATGCGAATCACGTTGATATGAGGAGTGGCCATAATATACTCCCGTAGGTTCCATCTGGTTACTTTCTGTATAAAACCCCTGTAATGAAAGACCCTAATAAAAGTTGCAATGTTACAATGAACATGGAGATGGCTATTTTGAGAGAGATGCTTGAAGGAAAAGAAATTGCAGAGATCTCTTGGATACCAACTAACACACAAATTGCCCACTCCTTGACAAAGATAGGAGTGCCTTCATTTAAGATCCTGGGGTTCATGTCTGAGCTGAATGAGTCCTCTGTTTAATGTTGTTACACTTTCCTATTTTCTTTTGCAGAACTTATGCCCTACAGAAATGAAATGAAAAAGGGGGAAGAACTGTTAAGCATGCAAGTTATCTCCCCTGATACTCTCGTTATTCGGTAACTGGAAGTAAACAAACGGCCATATTAGTTTAGGTGTGAGTGTAAGAAGAAGGGTGTAATAAAGGCGTCTCTGTATGCAGGATGAGTTCTTTGTTTTTAACAACTTCATTCTGAAA
Organism: Sepioteuthis lessoniana; assembly: GCA_963585895.1. Lineage (NCBI taxonomy): Eukaryota > Metazoa > Mollusca > Cephalopoda > Myopsida > Loliginidae > Sepioteuthis > Sepioteuthis lessoniana. The sequence continues at coordinate 53,410,961 of OY757917.1, forward strand.
TCTGTAGATTATCATATGCTTCTCTGTTGTATATTTCATATTTGTAAGATTGGATATCTAACTACCTTCCCTTGGAGCCAGTTTTGATATATGGTCATTTTAAGTGGGGGGTCCTAGCTTTAAAAAATAAATCCCTGTAACTAGTGTCAAGAGTTGGAGGCTTACCTTGTTTTAAAACAAAACAAGGATAAAAAGCTTAATCCCAGCCTGAAAGCCAGGAAATGAATTTAAAGGTTTTTCATTCCAAAAGGAAAAATATGCAACAAAGAAATCAAACCAACAAAGTATCCTTTCTCTTTATTAAATTTGTATATCTATTAAAAATGAGATGGGTCTTTGTGAATGTAAGAAAAAGCAACACATTTGTGGGAAAGAAGGATAAAACAATGAGAAACCATAAAATGCAAAAATCTTTTTTCCTTTATGATTTTAATAAGATTCTTTAGTTGACAATTTCGTTCTATTACATATATTATGACTTCTTTTTTAAACATAGAAACTCCCCAACATACTCTGATGTATCCAAACCTTATCCTTGATCAAATGAGGCTGTAACATAAGTTTACTTCTCCATTTTCATAATTCTTTACTATTGCTGTAGATCATCATGAAACTGAGTATATATTCTTTTTTGATCTTCTATCCTAGTCATGAACAGCCTTTTCATTTCTATTTTCTTTTTCTTTGTAGATAACTTTGAAGTTTCTAACTGGTTATGTTTTGTGTTGATTTCATACTTGTGATGAAAATATTTTCTTATGATGTTCTGACAAGTGAGGAGAAGCCAAGTGAGGCCTATTGTTGTTGCTTATGTAATGTGAGACTAGTTTGATTTTCTGGTTATTTTGTTAGCAATCTGGGTCAAGTGATGGTCTGTCATTGATATTACTGGCTTCTAGACAGCTGGCACCCACAGTCTTAGCCATTTCACCACTGTTCTTACCTATTCTTGTCTTTTGCTTTTTTTTAAGTATGTATATTCACACACACACACACACACACACATATATATATATATATACCATATAATTGGATTCATTCATCAATACATTTTTTGTAGTTTATCAAAAATTTTGATAAACAATTTTTTAAAAAATCTTTTGAATAGTACTGATGACCTAGGACTGAAACTCAAAGAGAAATATAATCAGTAATTTTTTTTCTGTTTATCTTGCCTTCATAATCACATGGCTTTGGCTACATTTGTGTATGTGTCAGTTGTTGCTATTTTCTGCAAGTTTACCATTTAATTCACCTTACCCTACCCCATCACACTCCCAGCTCTACCACTGCCCAGTCATTTGGTAGAGCAAAGTCTGTAATTCTCTCTTCCTCTCTCTTTCCACATAGTTACAGCAGCAACAGCCTAGGATCCAACTCTTCTCTACAAAATCTATAACTTTGCTTGGACAACATTTTAAGAAATTTGTACATGAATAACACTGAATTGATTTCTTACTCACCTTTCAAACACATTACACTGGGATTTTTTTCTCAGATATCTAGAATGTTATCAATAATTTTTTTTAGAACCAAGCCTCTTATTGAGTTTTGCATTTCCTGATGAAACGCCAACAAATTCCAAGAATGAATTATGTATATTGTTATGTTGATAGAACAAGATGTATATGTAGGCATCACTATTTGTGTATGTTTATACAACAATTATTTACCCATGCAGTTGTTTTATATATTAACATATGGGGATATGCATTGGGTATCTCCATAGCTACATTGGGATCTAGAAATTAAATAACTTTTTTGGTTGTAAATCATTTTTTTTCTCAAAGAAAATTTGCCAAATGAATATCAACTTGCTTTATGAAAATTCTGCACCTAGTCATAATTAGTTTTTCGAGACCAACTTACAGATCATTTCACTATAACAGAGTGCTCCCTATTAGAATATATAAATGAATGTTTGATGTTTATTATATATATCTCTCTTATCCCAGGCTTTTCCTCAAACCAGTTTTCTTTCTTGGACTAATACTCAATCCAATGAGATAACAATTTCAGAATACTTTTGTCAGTATTTTTACAAGCAGACAAGACAGAATTTATTATTAACTTCTCAACTTCATCATCATCATGTTGTGCTGCTAGCACGGATTTCTCTAACTCTCTCTCACCATTTGTTTCTATGATCCATTGCTTCTGGCAGGTTTTCTAGACATCCTGTGTCTATATAGAGCTCTAATAGATAGGTTCTAGTTTGTCATCCAACACTTGCATGTCCATTTGAATTGGTCCATATGAGAACATCACTTATGAGTTCATTCTTACTTCTCCAGCAGTGTTCTGCTTGTCTTTGTCCATCTTATTTGAGTGGTTTTAGAGATGGAAAGTAGGTGGCCATACAGCTGCTGCTTCCAGGATTTCTTCAATATGACTTGTAGCATTCTTGTGCAATTTCTGTCTAGCTTTTTCTCTATATGCTTAGTCAACATCTAAGTGGTGCATCCATATGGTAGAATAAATATGATTGCTGCTTGGAAAAAATTGCATTTTATTTTATTGGATAGATTTGACTTCCATATAATTGACAGCCTATCAATAGCAGTTGATGTTTTCGCTAGTCACTTATTGATGTCATTTTCAGTAGATGAGACACTGCTTCCAAGGTAGTTGAACTTATCCACTAATTTCAGAGAGCCACCATTGAGTATGGAGTTGTCTCCTTTTTGATTAAAATTCCATTTTGTCTGCATTGACATGGAGACCAATACCATCTGGTGTCTGCTCCAGACTATTCAGCAGGGATTCAACTTGGATTGGTGTATTTACCAGAAACACCATGTCATCTGCATAGTCTGTGTCTGTAATAGTTTATGAGAGGTATTGTCTGTTTCTTACCTTTTTTAGTGTAAAACCATTTTCTTTCATTAAATCCATCAATGTTCTAAGTACATAGTCTAGGCAGCTTATGAACAGATATGGGGCTAATTTTCCCTTGCAGAAAACCATCAACAATGTCAAAGAAGTCTGTGTATCCATTCAATGAGTGAACTTTTACTTTCATGTTTTTATAGAGCATCATTATGGCTGCAACAGTTTCTTTGGGGAAACCATGGCTAGAAGTATTTGCTCTATCTTCCCTCTGTGTATAGAGTCAAATGCCTTGGAGAAATCTATAAATAAGAATGTTGCCTTGAGGTTTTTTACACAACCTCCTAAGATTTGACAGCTTGTCACAATCTGTGATGTTGTGGAATGGTTTCCTCTAAAACCATTTTGATTCTTCCTAAGAATTCTCTCAATTTCTGGTTTGATGCAGTTGAGTAGCAGAGCATTATAAATCTTAGCCGCTATGGAAGTAAAGGTTATAACTCAGTAGTTCTTGGCAATTCCGAGGTCACCTTTCTTGGGGAAAGGGAGGATGCAGCCTTTTGTCCATCTCTCTATAGTGTTCTGGTTATATACAGCTTTACAGTATCAAAGCAGTAGATCGTCGAATTTCCTTGAAAAAGGATAATGGTTGCGTCATGCATCATCTGTTGGAAAGAGACTCAGAATTGAACCAGAAACAGACGACTTATGGGAGAGGAAGAGAGCATCCATTCTTTTCCACTCCTCTTTTGATTGGTTCCAGTATTATGTTGCTAAGTCCCCAGATAAGTAGTCTTTGGCCTCAATAAATGGAAGAAAAAAACTTTGACAGATCAGTGAAGAGGCAATTTGTCCAAGTAGCAAGTCAGATGGACTGACGGATGAAGCAAAGAAAGAAAAGAGAATAGAAGAAGGAAGAGGAGAGGTGAGGAAAAGGAGAAGAAAGATTACTCTGCCAGTAGGCATCAGACTTGATTGTTGATCCCCCTCAATAAAGAATTTTTTTTTTTTTTACTTCAAACTATTTCACCATTTAACATGCAGCCAAGTAGAATTTCAACCTCAGTAAATCATCCAGTAGCCATTTGCATTTTTTTATCACTATTAATGCTTTCTTTTTTTTGTGAAAAATACAAGAGTGACTGGAGGTCGTGAAATATTAACATCATCAACACATAATGGTAGATGCCAAGTTCAACCTCAAATTCATCCCCGAAATCAACAGCTCCCTGTCTGTGGTGGATTGGATCAAGAGAGTGGATCTGACTTGTCACTTATGTGGAGTCAAGCAGGTCGAGCTAGTCATTCCACTGTGACTAACAGGAGGTGCTCTGGACATTTACCAGCTGTTAAGCAACAATGAAAAGGCTGATTTTGGGCTAACCAAGGCTGCATTGTACAAGGCCTTTGTGATGGACCCTTGCACAGTGTACAAACACTTTACTATCCAGATATTAATGGCAGGTAAGACAGTGGATGTCTTTATGGCACTAAAGAAGCTGACAGTTCTGTTTGGAGGATTACCTGAACGGACTTTTGTATACGTGTTCATGATTGAACTCCCGGCTCAGGTGAAACAACTATCAGAGCAACACCAATTGAGTAATTACTTGAGCACACACAGGTCATTGTTAGGGATGAAGCAGAGAGCCCAGAGTGGCCATACAAATCCCCTCAGCCTGGACCCACGGGCCAAAGTGAATTGCTTCCGTTGTGGATGGATTGGTTACATCACTTAGGATTGCACAGACAAAAGATGTAGGTGCGTACACTGCTATCCAATATGGTGGGATTGGACACATAGCCTCATACTGTCTTGGAAACAAACCAAGGGACAAGATGTCAACGGTGTTCTGTTCCCTACACAAGATGTGAACATGGTGCAACCAACCATCCAAGTACACATTGACCAAACGCCTTGCTTGGCGCTTTTTTATTCAGGTTGTTCTCACACCATAGTGAACACAAAGCTGTGCTGCCCTTGGATCACGAGGAGTGTTAAAATAACATTAATGGCGAGACACGGGCATGCTGTGGGGTAGGGTCAGTGAAGATTTGTACTGACTCTGGTGAATCTGCTAAAGTCAGTGTGTTGGTGATGTGGAAAGACATACTGGGCTTTGACTTACTGCTTGGATATGATGCTATCAAGGTACTGGGTGATGTCCTTATTACATGAGCTGGAACTGTGCAGTTCCTGGAGGCTCCGGTATGTGCTGTACTTTGCATCAATCAGCCTGACTTCAGCGTAGAATTCGATCGACACCAGAGCATCTGAACTGCCTCATGGAAATGGACACACAATGAGGTGTCAACCGAGCTACGGAACAGTATCACAGAGTACCTTGTACCCGCAAATGTTAGGATCGCATATGAACTGGAGCTTGACGCTTGTATCAAAGATGGCTGGTTGATTCCATAACCAGATGACCAAAAGCTTGGACTTCCCAGAGGTCTGATCCCTTTAATGGCAATTATACAACAGAAAAAGTCAAAGGTGTGACCAGTCATGTACTACTGTGAGCTCAACCAATACATTGAGGCTCACACAGCCAATGCTGAGGTATGTGCAATTAAGTTGCGAGTGCGGGTTAACGAAACTCTATGGCTGTTTTAGGCGGTGGTGTTTTGTTGACCAGGCTGGGTTTCAGCTTGAACGTCGTGCCGCAAGTCATGTAAACCATCCTTAGTGCTGTGTTGTCCCAAGAGGAGACAGTCAAAAAGACGACATCGGTGTACCTCAATGACATTTATAGCAATGAAGATGTCAGCTCTGTGTTGCACATCCAAGCAAAATTGGCACAGTTTGGCCTGGATTGCAAGGATCCAGAACTGCTTGAAGATGGAGCATGTGTACTGGACCTGGATGTCAGGCAGGAGGAAGGCACTCTGCAATGAAAACAGAGAAGTGTGGTTACAGACATTCCTGAAGTTCTCACAAAGCAGACTATTTTTTCCTTGTGCAGAAAACTTGTGGGGCACCTGGCAGTGTATGGCTGGATTCGCACAGCAGTGGACGTAATAAAATGCAAGGTGAATGTGGTAACCTCAGGATGGGATGATCAAGTGAGTAATGCCCTTCTCATCCGAATGATTGCAGAAAGTATTGAGTGACACACAAGGACCCTGCCATGGTGAAAGGTGTCAACCTAGCACTACAGTGGCAGGCAAAGAGGTTTTAACTGCGCACCGACTCCCTTTGTGTCAACGACTGGATGACTGACATGCTGACTGGAAAAGCAAAAATACACACCAAGTCAGCAAGCAATATGCTGATAAGGCAGAGGCTAGACGCCCTAAAAAGTCTTGTCTCTGAGTATGACCTGGTCACATCATACTGCAACCTTGCTGAACAGTTGACATGAGTGCCCCACAAGTGGTACATTGCGGTGGTCAATCCTGTGCTACTGCTGCGAACATGATGAGCCAGCAGCAGATAAGTGATACCCACATGCACAGCAGACATCTAGACAATGCTGTATTTCATGAGACACGTCGACCCAGCAGCAGTCAAGGCAGAAATTAAACAAGTCATCAAAAACTGTGAGATGTGCCAGTTGATTGACCCAGCACCAGCGCAATGGCAAAAAGGATGACTAGAAGCAATTGATGTGTGGCAAAGGGTTGGAATGGATATCACCCATTATGGTGGCAACCACTTTCTTACCCTCATCAACTGTGGACCCACTTATTTTGAGATTTGGCGACCATTGACATGGCAAGACTCGGCAAGTGTTCTTCAATAGCTATTGTCCATCTTTTTCAAACGAGACGCACCAGAGAAAATTTTGTCCGACAACAATACTGCTTTCTGCAGCCAGCAAGTATAGCAATTTCTGTGTGAATGAGGGAACCAACTACAGCTGCAATGCATGTATGTACTATCAAGTAATGGTATCACAGAAAGAAGTCACCACAACATCAAGATGATGGCTGCTAGGAAGCAGTGCATCATTGCGGAGGCAACATACTGGTACAATATTACGCCGAAGGATGGCATGTCTCCAGTAACTGCACCTGCTAATGCCGTCAATATGTACCAGGTTCAGGCAAAGGGAATTGACATTGTACAGTCATTTGACAACAAGGAGGTTTGCAGGCCATATGCTGGCAGTCAATGTACCATCAGATTCAAGAGGGGGGGGGTGAGTGACTGGTGTGGTCAGTCAGCAATCTGTCCTGGTCAATGGAATTCCTCATCACATATGCATGATCTCTGCCCTGCTTTGGATACAGACCATTCAGAAAGTAATGAATTATCTAGTAATGAGGTATTAATGGATTGTGTCTGTGGTCCCCTGGAAAATGTAACCGCTAGCTCATCGAACAATTTAGAGGTGGAGACTGTGGTGCCTGTCCCACTTCAAAAGGCCACCCCCTCTCTGCATTATGTGTGAAAAAGAGATCCAGAGGAGTGTAGCAGCCATCATGCTAAATTGCGACAAAAAAGGATAAGTGTTGCGCCATGCATCATCTGTCAGAGAGAGACTCAGAATTGAACCAGAAACAAAAAACTTACAGGAGAGGAAGAGAGCATCCATTCTTTTCCACCCCTCTTTTGATTAGTTCCAGTATTATGTCGCTAAGTGCCTGGATGAGTAGTCTTTGGCCTCAATAAATGGGAAAAAAAACTTTGGCAGATCAGTGAGGAGGCAATTTGTCCAAATAGCAAGATGGACAAGATGAAGTGAAGAAAGAAAATAGAATTGGGAGAAGGGAGAGAAGAAGAAGAAAGATTTCTCTGCCAGTAAGCATCAGACTTGATTGTTGACCCCCTCAACAAAGAATTTTTTTTTTACTTCAACATTGATTAACATATTCTCAAGTAGAGCAAAATAAGATGGAAAAATATAACCACGGTGTGGATTGACTAAAAACAAGCCTATGATATGGTCTCACAAAACTGGGTGATAAACTGTTTAAAAATGTACTCGATTGCCTACAAATTCATAAAGTTCATCACAAAAGCCATGGAAAAATGGAAAGTAAAATTGATCACAGGAGGAAAAACTTCACCTGAGGTAAAAATCCAGAGAGCTATCTTCCAGGGAGATGCACTTTCATCATTACTATTTGTAATAGCGATGATGCCATTCAATCACATACTTACAAAATTCACTGGGGGCTACAAATTTACTAGATCACAAGAAAAAAATAACCACCTTATGTACATGGATAACATCAAACTGTTTGCAAAAAATGAAAAAGAATTGGAGATTCTAATACAAACAATAAGGATATATATATTGGAATGGAATTTGGCATTGAAAAATGTACCATGCTTATAATAAAAAGTGGAAAAAGACACATAATGGAAGGAATAGAACTGTCAAATAAAGAAAGAATCAGAACACTCACAGAAAAGGAAATATATAAGTAATTAGGAATATTGGAAGCAGACAAGTGAAGATGAAAGAAAAAATAAAAAAGAGTATATCAGACAAATGAAAAAATTTGTTGAAACCAAGCTCTGCAGCAGGAATCTCATCAAAGGGATAAACACCTGCGCTGTCCCCCTTGCAAGATAAGGCCATTCATAAAATGGATGAGGGAAGAACACAGACAAATGAAGCAGAGGACAAGAAAACTAATGACAATGCTTAAGGCCTGTGAATGTAATGGACACAACGTACATAGAAATTCAAAGCATGAATGGACGTGTCTGGCCTGTAAAGTAAAAGCAGGAAACAGATATGGCTGCTTCAAGCACTATAAGTAACGTTAGGTGATCTCAAACCAGCGAGAGTTGATTTGCGCGTATGCAAATTCTTTCGAGATCGGGCGAGCATATAAACGCACAGTGACGGCTAGTAGGGGATGCTTTGTTAGTGAATCAATTGACGAGTACGCAGGGAGACTGTTAAAACTTGAAGGAAAGAAGGAAACGAAAGGAAACAAAATGAGGAAAAAGAAGCACTTGTATTAACATGCACAAGCCTTAACATCCTTGGGAAACTGATTTGTGAAATCTATTGCAGAAGCATTCCTACACAAGCTATTTCAGCAATTATGGCCTTCGACCCCAAATCAAATCCCCTCTTTGACGGGACTGATTCCTGGTTATCAGTGGTTGAATGGGTGGAGAAGGCAGAGTTAGTGTGCCGGTTGAGCAGGGTGAAGAACATTGAGTATGTAGTTCCAATGCGCCTCTCAGGTGGCGCATGCGCAATTTATCAGCAGCTAAGTGAAGAAAAGAGGGCCGACTTTGCTTGTATAAAAGACATTTTATACACAGCATTTGCCCTCAATCCCGTGACGGCATATAAGCAGTTTGCGATGTGTCACTTGCGTCCGGGGGAAACAGTTGACGTTTTCTTGGCAGAGCTACGCAATCTTGCGATTCAGTTCAGAGGTATGATGGAGCGGGGTTTGGTCTGTGTGTCCATTGCTGGGTTGCCGGAGCATGCGGAGAAACTTCATCAGGCCACTACCTGGGTAGACAACTTGCCGATATCTGAAATATTGACCCGCGTCCAAGCAATATTGAAAGACAGCTTTACAGGTACAGGGCTGGCAGCCGCAGCAGCTCAACTACCAGGATGTCACGAAAAGGAGACCACAGCCCCAAGGTGATGCTACATATGTCAGGGACCCAACCATATGGCTCGAGATTGTCTTAGGCAGTGCGAAAGTCCCAGGCCCCAAAAATTTCTCACTTGTTATCGGTGCAAGCGATAGGGTCACATTGCACAAAATTGTCTGGGAAAAGAACTAAGGGATGAGTCTTCAGCGCCAGTCTCCTCCCCAAATCTCATCTGAATGGCGCGCTGCCTGCGGTCACTGTGCAGATTGACGGAGTAAGGCGTACTGCCCTGGTGGATACAGGCTGCACACAAATCCTAGTATGCAAGCCATGTAGATGGGGATCTGCTTGGATATGATCTGCTACTTGGGCTGAATGTGATTAGAAAACTAGGTGGAATGGCTATGTCTGACTCCGGCGAAGTGAGATTTCCTTACCGTGAAAGACTGATGTGTGCTACCATCATGCTTGACGAACCTGACTTTCACGCCGAATATGACGAAGCCAAGCATGTATGGACCGCATCTTGGAAATAGTCCGGCGACCATCCGCCTGTATCTCTGAAAAACAGGCTCTCAGAAGTGACTCCAAGTTGAATATGAGCAGGAGTTGCAGGGTTGGATTCAGAACGGTTGGCTGATTCCATACCCAAAGAGCGAACTTGGACTTCCTAAAGGCCTGATACCGTTAATGGCCATACTACAGGAAAATATCGTGAGCTGAACGAGCATGTGAATGCTTATACGGTGAATGTGGACGTGTGCACTCAAACTATGAGGGAATGCCAACAGCAGGGGCCAAAAGCTGCTATAGTGGACCTGCGTTGGGCATATCTGCAGATTCACATTGACAAGTTGCTGTGGCCATTCCAGACGGTGAAAATCAAAGGGCAGAGGTACTGCCTTACCCGTTTGGGGTTCGAGCTAAACGTAGCTCCACAGATCATGCGGTCCGTCGTAAAAGCTGTGATCAGGCAAGATGAAACCGTCAATGGTGCTACTTCCTCATTCGTCGATGACTTATTTGTTAATGAGAGTGTGTGTTCGGCAGCTCAAGTGAAGACGCATCTTGAACTGTTTGGGCTGATTTGCAAGGATCCAGAACAACTGAGTAGTGGCGCTCGTGTGTTGGGCTTATACATTTGGGAGGAGAACGGTAAACTTAGATGACGACACGACGGTGAGTGTCCGAAGGTTCCTGACGTACTTACGTGTCATACCGTCTTTTCTGTGTGGGCAGCTGATCGGGCATTTTCCAGTGTGCGGCTGGCTTCGCATTGCAGACGCGCTTGTGAAACAGAGAGCAAACGCCATAACAACAGGATGGGACGATGAAAACACAAGACCCCATGTTGCATCGGATGCTTAAAGAAATTATGTTGAGATCGTCACAAACTGATCCAGCACACGATGACTGGTGCGCGAATGGTCTGAAAGTCACTGTATGGGTGGATGCAAGCTCCCTGGCCACCGGTGTGGCTATTGAATATGACGGAGCCATAATTGAAGATGCAAGTTGTCTACAACCGGTGCATGCAGATAAACACATCAATCTGGCAGAGCTTGATGCAGTGTTAAGGGGCGTTAATCTAGCACTGCACTCGAGCATGATTCACCTGCTGATGAACTCGACCTGCGTGCACCGGTGGATTTCTGACACCCTGTCCGGGAAAGCAAGGATACGGACTAAGGCAGCGGCAGAGATGCTAATAAGATGCCGACTGAGTACACTCGTGGAATAACCGAGACGATTGACATGGCACTAGTTAAAACTCATGCAAACCAAGCCAATCCACTCACTAGAGTGCCCCAGCAATGGCTGGATGTACTTTGAAAAGAAGCGGAACCCATTGAGCCAGTATGTGCCGCATCCATGGGGGAGCTGGATCCCGCTCGCATTCAGACCATTAGACCAGTTAGAGAGGACAAGGAGTGTCATTCCATAGATCCGGCCCCGGTAAGTTGGAAGGCAGACAGACTGAAGGTATGTGAGACCTGGAGGAGGGTTAGAATGGATGTAACCCACCTTGAAGGTCGGCATTACTTAACCTTGATCGACTGCGGTCCCAGTCGATTTGCTATTCGGAGGCCGTTATTGTGCCAGGATTCTGCCAGCATCATTCAGCAGTTGGAGACTGTATTTTATGAGAGGGGGGCGCCTGTTGAGCTACTCACAGATAACGCCATGACCTTTATCGGAGAGACATTCTCTAAATTTGCCGAGCACTGGAGCGTCCAGATGAGATTCCGATGTGCATACGTACCAGCTGATAACAGGATTGTGGAGAGATCTCACCATACAATAAAGTGCACTGCCACAAGAACATGGTGCTCAGTAATGGAGGCAGTGTACTGGTATAATGTAACTCCCAAAGATGATACGTTGGCCTCAACCGCACCAGCCAACGGGATATATTCTTATCCGGCCCGTATAAAAGGCATTGATGTCATATTACCACCGGAGGATGCTGGTCCCAACAGTTATAAGGTAGGGATGGTGTTTGGGTCAAGATCCTGCATGGGCGATGTACAACCCAGTTTGAAAGGGGACAATAATGGGTATGTAGAGCCCACATACGGTCCTTGTTGACAGGACACCCCACCACATAAAGGATGTTCATCCACTGCGAGGAGTAGACATCACCAATTGCAGCATCACTTCCTCTGAAGACGAAGCACTGATCCTGTATTTAACACAGGAGGATCCTGCAGCATCTGAAAGCGATCACATAGCGAGCATATAAACGCACGGTGACAGCTAGAAGGGGATTCTTTGTTAGTGAATCAGTTGACGAGTACGCAAGGAGACTGTTAAAACGAAAGGAAGCAAAATGAGGAAAAAGAAGCACTCGTATTAACACGCACAAGCCTTAACATCCTCGGAAAACTGATTTGTGAAATCTATTGCAGCAGCATTCCTACACAAGGGCTTACCTCTGAGAGATGACATAGATAGACTATAAAACAGCATTATGGATATTTCAAGTGACAAACTGATGAAATCTCACACAAGAAGACTTGGACATGGCTACAGAAAGGAAACTCTAAGAGAGAAACTGAATCTATTCTAACAGCCACACAAAACAATGCCATATAGACCAACTATATTAAAGCAAAAATAGATAAGGTGCAACAAAATATCAAATGTAGGTTATGTGATGAAAGAGATGAAACAATTCATCAGATAATAAGCAAATGCAGCAAACTAGCACAAAAGCATACAAGACTAGACACAATTAGGTGCAGAAGCTGATCCACTGAGAATTGTACAAGAAACTGAAATTTCACCATACTGACAGTTGGTATTGGCAAAAACCAGAATCTGTCCTGGTGAATAAGATCCACAAAAGTCGCTGAGATTTTGAGATACTGTGGGGTTCCGACTGATGGTCAAGGGCAAAGGGCTAAGCTGTTTAGTCGCTTGATATCTGACTCCATTATTAGGTTATTTTATTTTACCCCACGTTGACTAGTCGGGAAATGACTTGCCCAAGAAAGTCCCAAAAAGAATTATACAATAGAAGATAGCAACAGATAGGAGACGAAGATGTTTCTTTTATACTTTCCTTTATTTACTGGGTTAAACCTTCATTCCATAGGTGAGGGAGTTTTCCCTGAGTACAATTGAAATGGTTGAATCCCCCAGTTAAGGTGTCTAAAATACGTTAGTCGTTTCTTGCATATGCTTATCCTCATTGGGTATTTAAGGCTTCCACAAGGGTTAGTTTCTTTTGGAAGTTATTCAAAGTCCAGTGGTTTTAGTTTGTAGTTCCATTTCATAGTCTTTTATATATTCCAGCATACGCCTAGTCCAAAGATGTATGGCATAGCGCGAAGGCACCAGTCAGCAATGATGTTGTCAAACCAAAGGTCACTGCCTGAAAGAGAATGCACTTGTTTCCCCCCCCCTGTTGGGAGGTTGCTTTTTTCTTTACACATGCATCGTCCTTTTTCCTGTCAGGGACCTCTGGGAGTTTCTGCAAATTTAATAGTTTTTTTGTTTTGTTTTTTGATTCAATTTAAATTTTTTTTTATTCGTTCCCTACAATGCAAACAGAGCACCTAATCGTGGCTAGAAGAACAGACCTGGTGATAGTTAACAAAAAAGAGAACTTGCTGAATAGTGGATTTTGCCACTCAAAATCCAAGAAAACGAAAAAGAGATAAATACTTAGATCTTGCCAGAAAACTAAAAAAGCTATGACACACGAAGGTGACAGTGATATCTGTTTTCTTTACAAATCCATATCTACTTAGAGAACACATGTTAGACTGACTGCTATATTTATTCCAACAGGAAAAGCTATATAAAAACAAGGGATGTATCTATTTACAACTGTAAAGTTAGATCACTCATAGTTCAACATTGTGAGTGAAATCTGCAGTTCTATTTAAAATAAAAGATCTTTGAAAAGTTCATTCATGCAAGTCTCTTAAACTTTCAGAAGAGGCTCCCACCTTTGTCAAGCAATCTGCAACCTGTTCTCTCCCTTTCATCCACTCAGTTTACATCTTCTTTGCACTTTCTTTCACTTTGGCCACATCAATTCTCAGTTGCTGGTCACTTACCAGACTTGATGACTTTAAAGTCTCTAAATAGTCTATTTTACAAAGGACTTCAAGCAGTCTGGTTAGTCTGAATGTCTCTTGCAGCATGGTAACTATTAATACACCAGCTTCAGCTGCTTCACTGAGTTGCAAGAGTCTTTGAGGCTAATAAACTTTTAATTTAACGGTCAATTTTTTTATGAACAGCATATAGGAGCCATTCTGTTCATTAATGATAAGAAAAAATGATAAAATCACCCTGTGAAGATCCATCTTCCAAGCTAGCATAGTTTACATCTGCATAGCAAACAATATACAAACCCAAAGGTTTTCCCAGCTGAAGAAAGTTTATGGAACCTGTCCTTGATTTTGTTGGCTTCAAAGAGTAATTTTACTTTTGGAAACTTTCTAGTATTACTCCTCCAACGCATATGAAATGCTACATCAGGTTGTGTCTGAGTGGATACCGATATCATTTGCCCCGTCAGTTTTTTTAATTATGTCTTCTCTTCTTGTTCATTATTTTTTTCTCAAAGACCTTCCTTTCTTTATGTCTTTTGGGGATATAGATGACAAATATAGATTTTGGTGTATAATAATCTTTTGTTTGCCTAACACCTAATCTCCAAAATTTAAATGTTCCATTCTCATGTGTTCCAACTTTGAATATTTGTTTCAACTCTGCGATCATGTTTTTCTTAAACAAATCATTTCCACAGAATATAAAGTCATCTACATGCATTGCCAGAATACCCATCAAATTGCCAGTTGCATCATGCCAAAGGAACAGTTATTCCTTTTGGGTTAGTTGTGGTTAACTCTTTTTTGTACCATGAGCACAGTGCATCATTTAATCCATAAATGCATCTTTTCATCTTCTATACCTGTGATTCTGGACATATATCAAATCATGATCTTAGAAATATCTCTCTCTCCAGCTTATCAATCTGTAAAAACGCTGAGGTGAAATCCAGACTCTCCACCCATCACTCATAAACAAGGCTGTTAACATGTTAATATTATAATATGCATAGCTTCATGGATGTATTTTGGAGAATCAGTTTTCAGGTTATGTGGACCCTCTTCATAACCACATGCAACAAGGCAAGCCTTTATTATCTTCTTTTTATTTTTGAATTTCTCCCATTATAACCCATCTTGTTGTTATGCATTTCTGACTTATGTCAGGCATCCATGAATTTCCATTTTTTAATTTTTTTTGCATCAATCACCTCTTTTGCTTGTTCTTGTTCAGATTTGAGCAAAACTACGTTTTTGATCACTTTCTCTGTTACTTGAGGTAGTTCTTTCCACTGATCAACATGATCCCAATTGATACAGACCGGATTTTCATATTCTGCTTCTATATTTACCTAATGACTATATATTTCCAATCAATTCAGGCTGTGCACTCATAATCTCTCCTGTTTTCCAATCATCCTTTCCTTTTATTCTATATTCCATAACTTTGTTTCCACTTGTTTTTTTTTTGTTTTTTTTACTGTTACAATTCCTCCCTGTTGATAAAAAGACTTTGATTATATTATCCTTTATCTTCTTCCTCTAAGACTTTATTTATCTCATTTTTGGGAATTTTATTTCCTTCATTCCTTGGACTTCCCAATTCTTTGTTTCCTTCATTTCTTAGGCTTCCAAATTCTTTGTTTGCCATCATTAAGTGACATGGGTGCATCCTGTAAAATGCTCTACCATATCTGATCAGTACACGCTAACCTTCCTTACCCAATACTTTTGTAGGGCCACACTATTCCTAGCAGTTTTGTCTTCTATAATAGACAGTGTCACCTGTCACAAATCTTCCATCCACATGAAACCTTACATTAGATCTCAGTGCTCTCTGAATTTTCCACACTGCATGTAAGGCATTTAACCTTATTCTTAACCATTTCACTGGTTGTTGCAGCTTCCAATACAAGTAATTGATCAATCAAAACTGAGGGTGTGTTTATATTAGAGCCAAACAAGCTCATTTGAACTATGCCCCAAATGATTTTGAAGAGCATTTTTAGCACTAATGGCCCAAGCCAGTGCTATTTCTGGCTCACATTTCTCCTCCTCTCATATCTTTTCCATTGCTTCAGCTACTCTCAGATTGTTGAATGGACTTTCTTCTGCTTTAGTGCATATTTCAATATTCAGTTTTTCATTCATCTGTCAGTATCCTTTATTGTTAAATTCTCTCCCATTGTCACTCAAAAAACGCTTAGAGGGTCTAAAATATGATATCCACATTAAAAATATGTTGCAGATAACTTCTGCACACTTTTTAGTTTTAATCAGCCTAGTGGATGTGTCAATTAAGTGTAGAATCCAGTATTGGTTATGTCCATGTTCTTTTAATTCCAGGCATACAGTGTCATTAAACCTGTTCTCAAAAGTCAATCCTACTCTTGGTCAAGGAAGAGGTCTTCTAAACCTCAGGCAAACAGAACAAAAATCACAAAAATCCCTGATCAGATAACCAAGGATATCAATCTTTCTTTTGGTGCATGAGCAAATTACCTATGTAATATCTCAGCCTTTTTTCTTTCCACTCTTGAACATTTTTTAAGGTTTCACAATGTAGCTCAACATTCACCGGTCTTTCAACCTCCAAAAGCATATTAGTCAATGGGAAGACTATAATGTCAAGAAGTAATTTTATTGGTAATTTTATATATCTGCCTAAAATCCAACAGCTCTCATTTTTGAAATCCAACAGCATTCCAGCAGTTTTCATAAATTTTTGGTTCAATAATCAATGTAAATTGTTATTATTATGTCAGCCTTAATATACTCTAACACCTTTTACACCACCTATAGTTGTGTAGTTTTTAGTTGTTGACCAAAGCAGTCAGGACTAGTAGGCTAGTAGGACTAGTAGGTATGATAGAAGGAAATGGATTCCGAGATTTGTTTTCTCTACCGACTTTCCTCTTCACTCTCCACATTATTACATGTCCTCATCATTTTTCTTCACTCACTTGTTCTGTCAGACTGTTGGTCTGCAGAAAACAAAAAAGATGCCATTGCTCTTGGCATTGCTCCTTTTTTGCTACAAAATTTGCATGTGACACAAATCTCATCTCACCAGAGACAAGACAGGTGTCCTATAAATTCCTCCTCCAAAAACAGCTGAGTTTTTTACTGCCGGCACTCTACATGCAAGACACATTGAACTGAGATAAGTCATTTCTCTTTATATCACCGCTCTACATGCCAGACAAAGTCTGGCTCTCTTTCTGCAAGAAAATGGCAGACCTTCATTTCCGTAGCTTAATTCCTGTTCACTGTCACAGGTTATCGGAAATTTAACTGATTTAATAGCCTTCACTTCCACTCTATCACCAAAACAAATTGTCCTTTTAGACTTAGCTTTTACTTAATGCTTACCTTAGTCATTCGACATGTCTAAGAAAATATCAAACCACAGTCTTCCTGCAACTGTCCAAGAACAGGCTGAACTCAACACAGCCATGCCAAGTGTCTCTCTCACAAGCTTGGACATTTTTATATTTGAGTCATTTATAACATTTCGATAACACATATCCACATTAAATAAAGTAACATGACAGAGTTATTATTATTTCTCAAACCAGTACAGTCACATGCAAAATGTTTTGCAGAATTACATTTAAAATAGTACATTATCTTACTTATATTGTCTGTCAGTGGGATTCATTTTATTTCCTCCTTGATAAGATTTTTTCCAAAAAACGCCTGCACCCTATCAGAGAGTATCAAACCAAATTTTTGTAATTTCTATTACAAAAATTAGTAATGCACCAGTGTTATAACTTTCATCCAAAAAAAAAAAGTTGTAGTTCTTCCCCACATGATTTTCCCATTTGCATGTGTTCTTTTTTATTCTTATATTGGCCTCTTGCCATGTTTAGTTGTTGTGAAGTTCTGTTGAATAAAGCCTTGATAAGGTCTTTCTTTTTCATTACACTACAATTTTTTCAACAGTATTTTTTTTTTTACTAATTTCCTCATGGATAAGATTATTCGACTGGACAAGTTTGATGTATCTTCTGCAGACCTTCAGGCTAGCAAGCTCTGGAGACTATGGTATCGTAATTTTACTTACTATTTAAATCCAGACAAACTCAAAGTCCTTTACTTAAACAATCCTACCGTTGCTGACATTATCGAAGGTTGTTCTGGCTTTGAACATGTTATTGAATTACTAAAAGCTGTTTATGACAAGTATCCTAGCATTATTCATGCTAGACATTTACTTTCTACACGCCTACAACAGGAAAATGAGTCCATAGACCAGTATCTTCAGGCCTTGAATTGACTTGCCACTGACTGCTGCTTCAGGGATGTTACTGCTACTACTTACAGGGATGAATCTGTCTGTGATGCATTTATACGTGGCCTTCGGTCTTCCATGATACGTGCCAGACTACTTGAAAATGATGCGTCGAATCTCCAAGAGACTACACAATATGCTAGAGCTTTGGAACAAACTCACCTTCGTGCTGAGTCATTTGCCTCTCAGATTGGACCTGCCGCTGCTGCTACTACTACAACTAAAAATGTATTTACTGATTCTGTCAATGCTGTCGCTGCTACTACTATTACTAAAAACATGTTCACTGATCCCACTGATCCTCATATGGAATGCACTGCCCTTCCTATTTATGACAGGTGTTACAATTATGGAGGGAAACGTCACCCTAAGGATGATCGGCGTCATTCTCCTGCCCGCAATAAGATATGTCAAAACTGTAGCAAACTCGGCTATTTTGCCAAAGTTTGCCATTCTACTAAACCAACACCTTCACATTCTACCTCAGCTGTTATAATAGCCCGTGTTAAAGATGATGATAGATTCCCCCCCCTTACTAAAATTGTTAAATTAAAGGGTAAACGATAACTGCCCTTATAGACACAGGCAGCTCCGATAACTTTTTCAGTGCTTGTATTATTAAAACAATAAACCTGTCTACTTTGAAACGGGATTCCGTAATTTCCATGGCGTCATCCGCCATTTCCCTCAAACTATCTGAGTATTGTACTGAGAACATTATCTTCAATGGCTATGAGTATAAATGCATTGACTTCACGGTACTTCCTAATTCCTGTACGAATATTATACTCGGAGTGCCCTTCTTAAAAATGCACTGGAGTATTACTATTTCTTTTGACGGGTCTCAGAATATCCTAAAAATCTGCGCTTCAACTAAAATCAGTTGTGCTCCCATTAAATTATTCTAAAACTTGACCCCTAATTGCAAACCTAAGTCCTGGAATTACAGTGCAAAGGATACTCAATCCATTAGAAAATAAATTCTACAACTTCTTGAGGATGATATAATTGAACCAAGTTATTCTCCGTGGCGCACTCAAATTGTTGTGACTTCTACACCTAATAAAAAGAAATGATTGGTTTCACCTTGCTTGATGCATACCCCTTACCACGAATCAAAGATCTTGTAAATCAAATAACCCAGTATCGTATCTTCAGCATAATTGACTTATCTAAAGCATACTACCAGATTGAAATTTGCCTCGAAGATCGCCCCTATACGGCCTTTCAAGCTAGAAATCGTTTATATCAATTTAAACAAATACTCATGGGTGTCACAAATAGGGTTTCTGCATTTCAACGTTTTATGAATTCTTTTATCTCCTATCACAAATTGTCTTGAACCTTTTCATATTTAGATATCATAACTGTCTGCAGTAAAACTCAGGAGGAGCATGACATCAATTTGGAGGGTTTCTTAAAAGCTGCTTCGACATACAACCTCGAAATAAACCGGGAAAAATCAAAGTTTTCCCTTCATTCCATTAACATGCTTGGTTATAAAATTTGCGATGGAACTCTTCAACCCGATCCTGAGCATTTGAGACCTCTTTTGCAAATGAACTCCCCCTTCTGATTCTAAATCGGGAAAAAGGTGTATTGGTATGTTTACCTACTACGCCAAATGGATATCTAATTACTCATCCCAAATTTGTCCACTGGTTGAAAACAAACAAAAAGAGGCATATGCCATAGTCAAATGTGTTCGTTAATGGAGAGACCTCATCGCAGGGAAACACTTTACAATTATTACGGATCAGCGAGCCGTATCTTTTATGTAATCGTGGAAAAATTAAATCAATAAAATTTTCCGGTAGAAAATGGAGCTTCTTCCCTTTTTATATAAAACACTGTCCTGGGAATGCTTATAACCCAAGAGGGAACAGCCAATGTGAGCACTATAACAGCATTATATGGAACACCATTTTATTAGCTTTGGAATCGCAACGGTTACCCATTAACACTTGGCAGGATGTTCTGCAGGATGTTTTACGTTCTATCCACTCTCTACTATGCACCACCACTAATGCCACTCCTCATGAGAGCATGTTCAATTTTGAAAGGCGCTCTTCCACATTACCTGTGAGCCTGGAGAAGTTTTATCAAAACAATTTGGTGGCAGGAGCAAATATGACCTGATCATTGAGGTAGTGAAACTCCTTGAAGCCAACCCTACACAAGCAAGAATTCGATTTCATGATGGTCAGGAAGATTCAGTAGCACTGAGACATTTGGCATGTTTTCCACACTCGTATCGACCTCAAGATTCTGCTGAAAACGTTTTATCTGACGTAAGCTCTGCAAATCCGACCTCTTCACCTGATATAAGTTCAAAAAGAAGATGAAGTGGTGAATCAGAATCCCGAGATTCATTCTTCTCAAAAATCTGAAACATATCCTGGCTCTTCTGGTGATGAACTACTTCCCCGCCAGAATTCACAAACCAGTTGGGGAGAGTGTTATAACTTTCATAAAAAAAAATTGTAGTTCTTGCCCGCATGATTTTCCCATTTGCGTGCGTTCTTTTTGATTCTTATATATATGCATTTGACCTCTTGCCATGTTTAGTTGTTGTGAAGTTCTGTTGAATAAAGCCTTGATAAGATCTTTCTTCTTCATTACACTACAACCAGAAAGTCATTTATATTTATTTATTTATCTCTTTTGTAGGAGTAGAATTCCTTGAAAGCAATGTGTGCACTCGTATTTGAGTTTTGTAAATATATTTCATCCAATTTGTCAGTGATTATTTTTAATCCTTCTGCTCAGCCATTATCTGTTATCGACAAATGTCTAACACACTCATATATGTTCTGTGGTAATGACAAAAATACTGCCAAACCCTGTTTCTCTTTTATTAAATCCATAGATAGAGGTCACACTTATAGGCTTGTCTCCATTATATAGAATTCTTCATCTTGTAAAATCAAGAACTGTTTCATGAATGAAGCCATTCTTCTTTCAAATGTGTTTCAATGTAAGTTGAACAATGATTATAACTGTTGTACAAAAGAAAATAGCTTTATTGCTTATGTTTTCTTTACAACTTTATATTAAATTAGATAACCATATTTATTCCAAAACAAAAGGCTATACAAAAACTAGGGCCATAACAATTTACAATTATCAAGTTAGATAACTCAGACTTCAACAATACCAATTGTAATTGGTGCACTTTGAACAATCCCCAAAAGGCTTAGTAAGAGGGCTGGAGGAGTTGAAATTGGAAGACAAGCTTAAACCATACAAACTCAACAGCATTGTTGAAGTTGGCCAGAATACTGAGAAGTGTCCTGGAGACCTAAGAATATTTACTGTCATTCAGACTTCAGTAAAAGACCATCAGCTAATACAGGTGGGGAAACCAGAAAGGAAAAGGAGTTTGTGGGGTTTTTGTTTTATGTGTGACCTTCTTAAGAGTTCTCTTACTTCAGAAAACTAGGTCACCTCAGTGTCAAGTGTACAGATTTCAAACAGACCCTGGGTCTGGTATAGCCACAATATACTACCCATGATAAAAATGTTGAATCAAAATATATGCAACAACAGTCGGCAACATGCCTGAGTGTCACGATCAGCAGGTGCTCTCCTGGTAGCCAACATGGGAGAATCAGTTGTCATCCTGCAAATGTTGACTGTTCTTTTTTCAGGTTTACGAACAACAATCTATGAAACCACGCAAATTAGAGACACAAACACAAAATATAGATTATAGAAGACAACCAACTTTCACTGCACTGCTATTTTAGGAGCAGCCCTACACTAAGTGGATATAGAAAAAGAATGATAGAGATCTGGCAAGAATACACTAGTTTTCAGACAACAAACCAAAGACTCGTTGACCAAGTTAGAACAATAATAAAGAAAGGTTGGTTTTCTTACCTTGAAATACTAGAAATACATCAAATGAACAAAACACTGATGCAATAACAGACAGCATAGCAAGTAATCACAAACAAGAACAGTCTAATCGAAAGGAATCACCAACTTCTGAAAATAGAAACACCACACACCCAAACAACACAGAGCAAACACTAAGACATGAACAAAAAATAAATTTAGAAAATTTAAAGAGAATTATGAATGGAAAAAAAGACTACCTTACCATCACTAAGAAACGTAGAATGGAAAATAGTCAAGTCAGAAAAATAAAAAATAAATCAAGTACTAACATATTTATATCAAAAAAAGTTAACCAAATTAAATGAACCTTAGTGAAATTAGTTTGTGAGAAAATTGGGTTCCCTTAAAGAGTACGAATAAAATATAAAAACCCGGATGGATAATTCGACTAGAAATGCAAATAAGAACTCTACGAAAACAGGCAAAAATGATAAAACAAAAGAAAAATATTGGAACATGTTGGGACAAAAAGGAAAAAGCAATACTAGAAAAAATAACAATACAATTTGAGGAAATAAACCAGAAAGTAATGGAGAAAGAAAGAAGATTAAAAAGATATCGACAAAGGGTAAATCAATACAGACAGAACAGGATATTCCAAAACAATGAAAAAAAATTCTACCAAAAAGTGGGGGAAATGACACGAAAACATACTAACAACCAGATGCAAGAGAAACTGAACAATTTTGTAGTAAAATATGGCAACCAAGAGAACATAAAAAACCACATGGATAAGCAACATGGCAAAAGAGTTACAAGGACTTGAAAAAGGACCAAAAGCAGAAATGCACTCAAAACAACACTAAAAGAAATACCAAATTGGAAAACACCAGGCCATAATGGAATACACTGATTCTGGTTCAAGAAATTCACCAGCATTCATGACAGACTAGCACTTGAAATGAACAGATGCCTACAAGAAGGACAAGTACCCAAATGGATGACCAAAGGAAAAACTACATTGATCCAAAAAGACCCCCTTAAAGGAACCACTCCAAACAACTACAGACCCATAACATGCCTACCTATGATGTGGAAAATACTAACAGCACAAATAAGGGAAAAGATTTATTTCTCACTAACAAGCTGTGGATTGTTCCCTGAGGAACAAAAAGGATGCCACAAAGGATCCACTGGCAAATGAGAACTACTCTACATTGATCAATGAAAGCAAGACCAGACAGAAAAATCTACCTATGGCCTGGATCGACTACAAAAAGACATATGATATGGTCCCTCAAAGCTGGATAATAAACTGCCAAAAAATGTACATAATACCAGATGAAGTCATAAACTTTATCATGAAAACCTGGAGAGTAGAATTGACAGCATGAGGGAAAAGCTTAGCTAAATGTAAATCCAAAGAGGTATATTCCAAGGTGATACACTATCACCATTACTATTTATAATTGCAATGACACTACTTAACCACATACTCAGAAAATGCGCAGCTTAATACAAACTTATTTGCAAACAAATTGTTTGCAAAAAATGAAAAAGAATTGGAAACTCTAATATACGCAGTCAGAATATAAAGTCAGGACATAGGGATGGAATTTTACATAGAAAAATGTGCCATGCTAGTAATGAAAAGCAGCAAACAACACCTGACAGACTGAATGGAACTACCAAATCAACAAAAAATTAGAATGCTCCGAGAAAAGGAAACCAACAAATACTTGGGCATCTTGGAAGCTGATACCATCAAACAAGTAGAGATGAAGGAAAATATTAAGAAAGAGTATCTCAGGAGAATCAGAAAGCTACTCAAGACAAAACTATGCAGCAGAAACCCTATCAAAGGAATAGATATCTGGGCTGTTCCTCTCGTAAGATATTTGGGATCATTCTTGAAATGGACCACAGAAGAACTTAAACAAATGGACCAAATAACAAGAAAACTAATGACCATGCATAAAGTATTACATTCCAGAGATGAGGTTAACAGGCTATATGTATCAAGAAAAGAAGGCAGAAGAAGATTTGCCAACATTGAAGACAGCATTGACACATCAATACAACAAAGATTACATAGAAAAGTGCAGAGGAAGACTGATTACAGCCACCAAAAACAATACTGACAACATGAGGAACAGAACAATAACCAGTGTAGAATAAACAAAAGAACTGTAGAAGGCAACAACACACAACAACAACAATAATAATAATAAGAGCAGCAACACTTACCAGAGGTCCAGCTTATGCACAAGACTGATGCCATTTATTTCTAAAATACATCAAAAATGTATCTCAGTGGGCACAAGGCCCAAGAGTTTTGGGGGGAAGGGAAGGGGACGAGAATTGTGTTTCCATGGAACCCTAGCTAGTCCCACTTGCTGCCGAAAATCATCATTCAGTTGTTTTTACTTCAGTCATACAATACAATAAGTCCATTCAACTACCAAGCACGCCACAATCACCAAAAATTCTCATTCTCTCTATGAAAACCCTACTTAAAATAACCCAATGCAATGAAATGACATAGATGCAAATGATGAGGGATTGGAGAAAAGGCCCCAAGGTAAACTAAATATAAACCCGGTTGGTTTCCCTCCCACCCACCCTCTTCTATGATGTGGAGAGTCGACTGTTTTCTGATACTTGGGTAAGATCAGAAACAAGCCGAAGATATCCCTAAAGGGGAAAAAACCTACAAACAGGATAAAAGAACAAGCGGAATAGGGGGCGGTCCGGAAAAGGGGGTGAACATGAAATACTGAAAATGTGACCAAGATCCTCATAAAAGGTCAGGGAATCATAAGTGATAGAGGGGGAAAAAAGAAACTGGGGTTGGGGAGGATCTTGAAAGTACTAACATCTAGATTGCAGGACCGATGACACACTTCACACCACTAACTAGGGGTCAAGTTTCTATGAAGAAAAATAGAGTGTCCTACTTACCCGGGGTGGGGTCCCGAAGGACCCGTACCATCATCGCCATGCGCAGGCAGAGGAGGGAAGGATGACTCTAACGTTGCCCCCTTGCATACAACCAAGCTCACTGCATGCACCCACCTTTTGCTGAATGTTATGCGGTCCAAGCGTCTTCTATTGCATCTAATCTTGACCCTAAGCTGATGCCAAAAGAACAAGATCAGATCGCAATAAGAATAGTTTGCACCCTCATACAATCCCTTGTTTCACGTCTGCCAAATCACCATTCAAGCTACGGCTAGGATCATGAGAAACACCACACGTTTCTCATCCTGAAACGGAGGGTCAACATTGTCCAAAACGTACCCAACGTCAAGCAGCACAAGCTCTCTAGGGCTGATGCGAGCCATCCACTCCTCGACATGGCTCTAGAACGGGCGGACCCGCTCGCAGTGGTAGAAGGCATGTGAAGCCGTTTCCTCTAAACCACTGTCGCAGCTGGGGCAATCAGGCATGTCTGCTATGCACGCTCTGTAAGTCATTGAGGGCCAACGCATTTCGGGCTAGCTGCCAGGTGAGCGAGAACTCAGAGTTGTTCAAGAAGCCCGAACCTGGCGCCCAATTCCAGTGGGAGCGAACTTCCTCCGCTGACCAGCTGAGCTGCTCCATTAGAGGATCCAAAGCGGAACCCACCACTAACCCTCTATATAGCTCTTTGCGAGGCCAAGAGATGTCACTGGACCAAGGAAGGTTTCAAAGGGCCCTGCGGCACTCAATGACAAATGGTGGTTCACCTCTTGGCCTACGACAGCCTTCAGCCTTGGGATTCAACCTCAGGCAAGGGAAGGCAACTCTCACCTTGAGGCTCCACACTCTGTCCATCGTCAATGATCGGTCCAGGTAAGCTAGTCTCTCAACGAGCCGGTGGCTCTCGAGATCCGGCATCCCCAGACCCCCATCGCAAGGACGTTCATAGCAGACCTGTCTACGGACCATCGGGCTTCGGCCTTTCCAAAGGAGCTTGAAAAGGGATCGTTCCAGTGCCACCCGATGATCCTTAGGCAGAGGTAGTACAGACAAACGGTAAAGGATCAAGGGGAAGATGTTCCTGTGCACACCTCCGCCCTGCCCTTTAAGGTCAACCGCCTTCGAAGCCAGGCAACCACCTGCACTTCTACCTTCGTCCGTAGTTCCAACCAATTTCATTCCAGCTGGAGGCCGGGCCCGAACCATACCCCAAGGATGTGGACAGGACCGTCGCTCCAGCGGAAGGGCCCTGGCAGAAGAACGCTGCCCCTCCAGGCACTTAACTGCAAGCCTTCGCTCTTGTCAAAGTTGACCTTGGCACCTGCTACCTTTTCATATCTCGCGACTGCCTACTTCACAGCCAATATGTCCCAACGCCTGAAAACAAAGACCGTGATATCATCGGCAAACACGGAAATCTTCGCTCGGACACTGCTGGTTAGCAAGATTCTGCGCAGGGCCAGACCATCCCTCTCATCCCTAATCCAGAGCAAGGACGTAGTGAAGAGGGGACAGGGGACAGCCTTTCCAGATCGATCGCTTGATCACAAAAGCCTCCGAACACCTCCCGTTCACCTGCGGTACAGCATGCTAATCCACTTGTGGAACTCCGATTCGAATCCAGCAGTCTCCAGAACTGCTGCCAGGAACCGACGGTCCACCCTATCGAAGGCCTTGGACTGATCTAAATTGATCAGCACGGCTTCAGTGTCGTCTTCTATTCCCTTTAGAATCTGGTGCACCAAATGCAAGTGGTTTTGGATCGATCTTCCTTTCACAGCATAACACTGCTCGGTGCTGATCAGATCACTGATGACAAGCTGCAAACGGTTCGCCAAGACTCGGGCCAAAATCTTTAACTCTTTGTTAAGCAGAGTTATGGGCCTGTAATCATCTGGATCCCCCCAAACATGCCTGCCTTCTTTCTTCAGTAATGTGATCACACCCTTGGTAATGCTACCAGGGATGGCTCCCTGGGCAAACCAATGGTTGAACACATCCGTCAGAATAGGGACAAACATGTGTGACATCCTCAAGTACACTTCGTAGGGTAAGCCATTGAAACAAGGCGACTTGTTAAGGCCGACCTGCTTCAATACACTGCGGACTTCGCATTCAGTAACCACACCCTCTCAACTAGCCACTTCCACCTCCCCAAGGTGGGGGAAGTCAGCTAAATAGCTGCGAAACTCTTGAACCTGGATATCAGGACAGCGGGCAAAGCGATTGCGAAAGTGTGCCCAAAAAGCTTCATGAATCTCACGGCTCGATCTCAGCACGCGCCCGTCCGGAATATTAACACACTCAATATATCAACGAGGAAACCTTCTCAACTCTTCCTTTCGCATGAATGCGTTATATTTCACGACTTCGTTCGGAACTCTTTTGAGTCTATTTCTAATTACGAATCCCTTGTAACGCTCGCTAGCCTCGCGTTCAAGGTCCCCCTTAGCTAGATCTACGGCTACGGAGTCCCCCCTGCCACCACCCGGGAAAGTTTATCTTCTAAAGATTTCGCCTTCTTAGCCCTATATAGAGTGAGCTGTTGGCTGTATTTGATAGCGAAATCCCTAATTCTATACTTAAGGGATGCCCACCACCTATTCCCAATAACCGCCCCCACTAACGCCCGTGGAATTTGATTTTCCAGCCGCACCCAGTAGTCTCATATCTCCAGTAAGGAGGTATTGAACTTCCAGTAGCTAGCCAGACTAGGTCTATTGACTAACTGCAGACTGACCCTAACCAGTTTATGGTCAGTCCGCCCTATCCAGTGGAATGTGGGACAAGTAACTAGGTCACTGTCAGCTCTTCTGACTAACTCTCTCGCCAGGTAAGACCGGAGCTGGCCAGAGGGTGTTCTATTTCCTATCCACGTCCACATCTCCCTCCCTGGGTGATCCAGACGGTATCTGTCAACCAAATCGAACTCAGTCAAAAAGTCCGACAGTTTCTTTCATTTTCAGTTGTATAATCCCATCAATCAAGCTTAAAAATTTTGTATTTCAAAGCAAAGAACATATCTTTCTTTTTTAACATCTTCTTAATTGGTGTCCTGTTTACCTCCCATGAAATACTGTAAAGATCTGAAAATAATCTAACAGAGCAAAGCCAGCAGAATAAGATGATGAGGTAAAACCATATTCAAAGCCACAATTTTTCCTGGGTACATTTTTTCAGTGTTGGTTCATGCAAGAATAACACACTGGTGAAGTTCACTTTTTCAACAAAGACTAGGACATTGCTTCCAGCTGATATCAATATCTCTCAGAATAATTTTTTTTTGTTGTTTTTAATGGCATATCAGCCTTCTTGGTTTATTTAATGCCAAATCCATCCTTTGAGAAGAACAGTTGTGGTACTATTTAACTCATAGCTGGGAGGACAAGGGGGTTCATATCTTTCTCAAGGGTATTTGTGGGAAAGTGAACAGAATAGCACAACTGGAGTTTGAACTCACTTACAGTCCAGCTCTTTAGCCATTGCACCCACCTCTCAGAATTGACTGTTTTATCATAATTCAATAATTCATGATAGATAATATCCTTCATATCTTATCAAACACAGACCATTTCCTCCTCAATGTGTAATTCTGGTTTTGGTACAGATTTTTGGTTATAACCATTGTCACTTTGTGGAGGTGTTTGTGGTATAATGGTTATTGTCTTAGGAAGTGGGCATTGAAACCAGAGTTCAAATTTTAGACAAACCTGTTTGCATTTCCCTTTACCCTAATACCTTTGGGAAAGACATTAATCTAACTCTTCTTCTCCCAGCTCTAGGTAAATAGTACAGTTGATCAAGACCTTTAGCCTTGGTATGGCAATTCGTCAAGAAGGAAAACTCTATATTCAAACGAGTATTACTCTGCTGAAAAATTGACCATATGATGCATCCTCCCTGTTGCAGAGATATTGGATAAATCCATACTTTTCATCACAGGTGACAATTCTTTCCAGAAATAAATTTTACCTAGAATAACAGATGTTGATAAGGTTGTGAACTGGTCAAATCATGTGGAATTCATTAGCTAAATTTTTACACTTTATAGAGTTGGGTTAAGTAGCAAAGGGCGAAATGAATTAACTCATGATCCTAAGCAATCCCATATGTGTCTTGCCATTTGATGTCCAATAAGGAAAAATCTGCCCACTTTTGGAACCTGAATTTATGTGAAAGAATGCCTCATATCGGCGAGAGTTGAGTTACATATAAATATGTGAATAGGTAGCATGTTTATGAAGGAGAAAACAAGTTTTTTTCTTGGCTTAATGCTTTAGAGGCGGAGGACTAGGCAAGGCAGAAAGGGAAAGGAAAAGAAAAGATTGATCAACTAGTAAGTGTTGGATTGGATTTTTTTTAACCCCCTCAACAAAGGATTTTTAAATATCAAATTTTTTTTTTTCAGTTCAAGCTATTTCAGCATTTCTTTTTCTACAAAGATTGCCAACAGAGGATTTGACATACAGCTAATCCCAAATTTAGTGGTACTGCAACTGATCTACCACTTGTAGAGTAGATGGAAAATGAGGAGTTAATGTGCAAACTATGTGAAATGGAAAGAGTTGAAAGGGTACTACCACTGTGATTATGAGCTGGAGCTCTCGCTGTGTACCAACAACTGATGAAAGAACAGAGGTCTAATGCAGAGCAGATCAAATAGGCACTTATCACTGCATATGCGACAGATCCGTTCAATGCTTTTGATCTATTTACTAATCATCAATTTCACCCAGGGGAATCAGTGGATGAGTTTTTGGCAGAACTAAAACATTTGGCTCTACTGGTTGGAGGATGGCATGCACATTTGTTTCTGGACTGCCATTACAAGTCCTATAGCTACTCTGGGCATCATCCAGAATAGATGCCATGACCTTGGATCAGATTCTGACTCAAGCTTGAGCCATTATGAGGAACCCAAGGGGTCAATTACTGCATCCACTCAATAAACTTGCAATGATGCTGACATACCTAAGTTGTTTGGTTGTTTGGGTCTTATGGTATATTAACCTTTGTAGATTATTTAATGCCAAATCCATTTTTATATGAATAATCAGTTCTATTTCAAACGATTCAGTTTAGCATGAGTACACAGTTTGTCAAAAACATTTCTATTTCAAGCTATTCAGTTTCGTCAATCAGTTCTAATTCAAACAATTAAGTTTAGTGTGAGTACAGTTTCAATACAAAAACAATTCTATATCAAACAATTCAGTTTAGCTTAAGTTCACAGTTTAAATCTCAAAGCAGAGTAGATAGAAATTTCAAGTAATTTAGTTTAGTGTAAGTAGTGTAAGTACTGTTTCAAAGTCAAAAACAGTTCCATTTCAAACAATTCAGTTTAGCATAAGTATGCAGTTTAAATGTAAGTACACAGTTTAATTGTTAAAATCATTTCTATTTCATCTTTTTTATCCTCAACAGAATTACTGAGGGGGGTCTCTTTTTCTAGATACTCGATTGAGTTAACTAATATTCTACACTATTCAGTTTAGCCAAACAGTTCTAATTCAAATGATTCAGTTTAACATAAGTACACAGTTTAGTTCTATTTAACCCATAGATAGGGCCCTATTAGATGCTACCACTCCAGGGCAGCATGAACCTGGGAGCTATGTAGCCAAAGATTGCAGGCAAGGTCACTCAGAGATGACAGTTAACCAAACACAGAGGTTCTACTGCAAAATACGGTATTTTTGGTGTAACAGGATTGGACTCATCTCATCAGAGTGCCAGAGAAATGGATGCAGCATTGCCTGCCATCTAGGTGTCTATAGGTGGACACCTGGATGCAGCATTGCCTGCCATCTAGGTGTCTGTAGGTGGACATAAATGCATGGCCTTAGTGAACTCTATCTGCTTGCAGACATTGGTGTGCAAACATCTATGCTGCCTTTGGCAGCAGAAGGTAGTGAACATGCTAACGGTTGATGGAAGGACCCTGAAATATCATGGATATGGCAGAATTAAGTTGAACATTGGTATTGCTGAACCCGCACATGTTGACACCCTGATTGTTGAGGGAACTACTTGGATTAGATCTTCTACTTGGGATTGACACCATCAGAGAGCTTGGAGGGATACACATTACTAGGTCAGGCAAAGTGTGCTTTCTTGGGGGAGACATTCCACAGTATGCTGCCATTTCTATCGATGAACCCAATTTTAGTGCAAAATCTGATCCTCATAAGATGTTGACTGCCTCCTGGAAATGGGTAAATGGCCAAACTCCAGCAGATCTGAAAAACAGAGTGCCAGAATACGCAGTGCCCAGCCATGCCTATGACGGATACAAGAGGGAGCTCCAGTTATGGTTCGATAATGGGTGGTGGCTGCCATATCCCAAAGATGAACTTGGCCTGCTTTATTGTTTGATTCCATTGATGGCAGTTATACAGAACAGAGAGTCCATCCAGTACTTCATTACAGAGAGTTAAATGGTTTTGTGGACTCATACTGATAATTCAGAAGTGTGTGTACACAAGTTGCAAGAATGGCAATGACAAGGAACCAATGTGTCTCTGCTAGATTTAAGAAAGGCGTATCTGCAGATACATGTTGACAAGGCATTGTGGCCTTATCAAACTGTAATGCTTAAGAGTTGTAGGCACTGCTTCACAAGGCTGGGTTTCAGTTTAAATGAGGCACCTCTCATTATGCGATCTACAATTGACTCTGTGATGTCCCAAGACAGAGCAATCAAGAACGCCATGTCAACATACATTGACAATATTTACTTCAATGTAGGCTTGGTTTCTGCCGCATGCAGGAGAAAACACCTATCAGATTATGGACTTGTAAGGATCCTGGAAGACGGAACTAAGGTGCTAGGCTTGCAGGTTTAAGGGGATAACAGT
The DNA here is from genome assembly GCA_963585895.1 of Sepioteuthis lessoniana. Taxonomy (NCBI): domain Eukaryota; kingdom Metazoa; phylum Mollusca; class Cephalopoda; order Myopsida; family Loliginidae; genus Sepioteuthis; species Sepioteuthis lessoniana. The sequence continues at coordinate 53,442,839 of OY757917.1, forward strand.
ACCCTCCAATGGAGGTGGGGTGGGGTGGGGTGGGGAAATCCCAAATACTCCTCAAAAAATACTCACCAAAGCATGATCTCCCTATGTTAAGACTTGTGGGTTTTTTCTGGTTTGTGACTGGCTGAGAGTGGCAACTGTATTCATTAAATGAAAGGCAAGCACATTAATCACAGGATGAGATAACAAAGTGGAGGATACTTCCCTCAATTGTATAATAGCAGAGATAGTAGCAAGAGTACATAAAGCAGATCCTGTGGGAGGAAACTGGTATGTAGATGGCCACAAAATGAAGTTATGAGTAGGTGTGTGTTCTGCAGCCACGGTAATAGTATTAGATGTGAATGAAAAGGTTATCAAGGATGCTTCTTGGCTGTGTCCAAAAGAAGATACAAAACATATCAATTGGGTCGAGCTCAACATAACAATAAAGAGAGTAAACTTTGTCCTTTAATGGCAGGTGCCATAAATACATCTTGTCATGGACTCTGCATGTGTTCACCACTGGATTTTAGACACCCTAACTGGCAAGCCATGAAGGTATCTAATAAAATGTTTGTGAGGCGACAGTTGGAAACACTTTGGGAGCTGGTTGATGAATATGGATTGGCGATAGACATGGCACTAGTCAAGTCCAATCTGAATTAAGCAGACCGCCTTACCAGAATGGCACAAATGTGGTTAAAAGTTCACAGAGAAGAAACAGAGCCCATGCAGTCAGTGTGCACAACTATGATGACCAAGTTGATCACAAGTCAGATTGCTGATATCCACAGAGTAACTGGGCACCCAAGTGTTCGCTGCATCTGGCTGGCTGCTAATAGGACATCATCCTCATGGCACTGATCGAGATGTAGTTGACTATCCTGAAATGGTAGTCTAGGGAAGATAAGACCTGTGTCCTTTAAAGGACATTAACATACAGAAAACACTTGAACTGCTGCATTCACTCCTCACGACTGGGCATGATGGCATCTGATCATCTGGGACTGCTGTAAGAAGGCAGGAGGCAGAAACTGCTGGATAAGCCACATTCTTGATCCTCTTAGCCCAAGGCCAGGTAGGCCAAACTACCAAGTCTGAGTTTTTGCTGCTATTTATACTGAAACAAGGTTACTACAGTGCATGGTTTTCTTCCAGTTCCTGAAAAAGTAGGTGTAGCTTTAGCTTCAAATTATGACATTAGTAAATTCTACTTATAAACTAAAGATTCTGGAAAAAAAATATCCTCTTCACTGAAATATTTCTATCATATATTTGTATTATAAAATTTACAAATACATCAGCCTTCAAACTCTAAACGGCAGGTGCTGTAAGCAACCTGTGGTCTGTTTGCCAGACTAAGCAAACCTATCTAAATAACAACTTTAGTAAAGTCAATGTAAAAGACTTGCTCAAAACAGCAACAATCAAAATTTTAATTCAAATTTACTGTGTCCCAGCAAAAGAAATTAACAGTTTTTCCTGTAAATCTTATCTTTGTAGTATTGAATACTGTAAATTCATTGAAAGAACCTTTGACACTGACTCCTATATAAATGTCATACAATACCAAAATGCTTTTATATTATTCCTTCCATCAAATATCTCATATTCAAAGTTTTGGGCTGTTATAAATGCCAAACAGGTGCTTACAGATTATTACGTTTTGTTCAAAGATGACATAGAATTATACAAAAAGGAATTCCTATCATTAATTTTATTTTAGAAGTGTTGAATGCAACTGATATTTTGTAAAATGCTTAAGCTAAAGAAACGGACATTTCCTTTACTAGATTTTTTATTAAAAGAAATGGCCTTTTCTGTAAGAAAGGAATCCAGGGCATAAACCAGATGCCAGTATCCTGTCTTATCTTATTTGCTTCTTTTGTAAAGAAAATGGTCAGCATCTGACATTCTTGCATCATTCAGAATAAACTCTAATCTTTGGTCAAATAAAATAGGAAATGTTTAATGCAAGCAACATTTCCTCTCTATCTACTTTTTATTCAGTTGTAGTGCTAATCTTTGAGCTACATTCCAATTCCTTATTATCCTATTATAGATGGTCTTTCTTTTTAAAATGATTTTATTTTTGCTGTCATTGGCTTTCCTCTATCAAACATTTTTGTTTTTTTCCATCAGTTTTCCTTCCAAAAATAATTCCCACTCTTCCCTTCAGCAGTTTTGTGACCTCCAGTCAATATGTATTCATTCTTTATTTTTTCTTCCTAATTTTATATCTCATTCCTGTTTCACTCTCTGCTAATTTTTTCGTCTCTCTTTCCTTCTCATTTTCTCTCTCCCTCGCTTGTTTTTTACATTCTCTCGTTCTTCCCTGCTAATTTTTTCTCTCCCCTTCTTTCTTTCCAACATTTTCTCTCTCCCCTTCCTGTTTCACTCTCTTTTCGACTTGTTTTATTTCTCTTCTTTTTGCTCATTCTTTACTCCTCTCTCTCTCTCTCTCTCTCTCTCTCGTTAAAGCATAATTCTTCTCCCCACCATCTTTGGCTATTTTGGACTGAAAAAGATTCATTAGTAAAATCATTAAGATAATGAGAAACACTGTTTCACGATTTCTAGGACTCCAAAGCAAAAAGTGTTACAACCACAAGAGAATCATTTAGATTGTTGGTGATTGTGTTATCAATAACAAAAAAAATTTGCTTTAGATGATTTCACTTAAATGGACAGTATATGTTAATCTACAATCTTGACATTATTTTGCATGAGGAAAAAGTTTGTCTATTTTTTTTTCATCTTGGAGAATTTATGTATCATTGCAGTTTGATAATCTCTTAAGATTAATCTTTTGTCACCTGGAACCAACTCTGATTCTTATATATCTGATACATCTTAATTTATTGATTTTAATCGCATGTCAATCCCTCTAAGTTTATTTTTTGCCTAGAGGTTAAGGAATCCCATTCATTATATGTTCATATTTACATTTTTTGTGGGGAAGTCCACATAAATAATGTGTTGGACTGCAGCCTTGAAGTAAGTGAGTTCAAACTTCAGTCATGCTGTTACATTCACTTTTGGACTAATACTTTTGGGAAAGGTACAAAGAGCAATAGATTAAATAGTATCACTACTGTTCGTCTACAAGTATCACTTTGGCATTAAATAACCCATGAAGGTTGGCTTGCTATCAAACAAAGAAACCAAACCTTTTTTGTGTTGTTGTTTCTTAAGAGGGTTTTTCACACACAGTCTTTTTGAACACAAATAATTTTTAAACAGATCTATTTGGAACAGAGTGGACCTGAGAGTAATAGCAATAAGAGATACTTCACACTTCAGAATTGGAACCTCACCTTCAAATGTGGTTTAGTGTCATATCCAGGACACTTCTTTTTTGCATGGGAGGGATACAATCAGCATATTCCAAGCCACACTGACTGGGCAGCTGTTGCTTCTTGCTGCTACTAAATTTAATGGCTACTTGTAGGAATAAAAATCGACACAGTTGATGGCTAGACAGAAAATCAAAGTGGTGGACTATATTCAGATTCCAGTTATAATAACAAGTCTCACATGCTAATGTGTCTAGGAAGATAGGAATCTAGTCCTGTAAGAAAGAGTGAGAGTGATGCTGTATAGATCTCTTTCAGAACCTCAGATCTCAAAATAAAGGTTACTGTAACAAACATTGCTGAATAACTGCTCACCCATACTACTCTTAGTGACATCCACTAAAAACAAAAATAGCTTTTGTTCCTGGAAAATTGATTTTTCAGATTCATGCTAAAGGTCTCTCAAGATAACATTGAACTTAAAGACTCTTTATCAATATGGCAAAAATTGAATAACATTGTTATCTATTTATCCATTGTTTCTTGTATCCTTTAAGTGTTTATACTTTAGTTTGGTCTTCACACACACACAGGGTCATAGTTGACCTTAATAAAAGAACTTTCGGATAAAGTGGGATTTAAATTATTAAAGATAATGATGTTATTTCATACAAAATGATATACTAAAGTTGAATGGGATGCATTAAAGACTCTCCTTCAAAGTATGACAATATTTGTCTAGATTTATATGGACATCTATATTCTAACTAGGTTGTTACTTTCACTTGGATAGTCATGTTCTCATTTCAATCTCTTTGCTATTGTAAATCCTAAAATTTGGGAAAATATGCACCAATCAGATCCTTTCACAGTTTTGTTAATTATAATTGACTATTTTTATTTGATGACCTTGTTTCAATTATTCAATTTCCACAAATATAAACTTCCTTTTGGCAACAACTAATTTATGTCAATTTCTTAATGTGTCTTAAATTGCCCCCTATTTTGCTCAAGTTGTATATTTTCCATAGCTTGCTTTTGCTCTGGATGGAATATACCATTTCTTTGAATAAGTCAGTCTTGTCTTTTCATTTTCTGACTTCTAAGTCTTGACTATTGATTTAAAAGTTTTATATGACATCAAAAACATGTCTGATGTAGTTTGGTTTGGTTTGGTTTGGTTTAATGGCATATCAACCATTCTAGGTTATTTAATGCCAAATCCATTTTTATTCATATAAACACTTCTATTTAGTATAAATACAATTTTTTGTTTACACACAGTTAAATGGAAAAACAGTTCTATAACAAACAATTCATTTTAGTATAAGTATGCAGTTTAAATGTCAAAACAGTTCTATTTCAAACAATTCAGTTTAACTTAAGTACACGGTTTACAAGTCAAAACAGTTCTGTTTCTAACAATTCAGGTTAGCATAAGTACACAGTTTGTTTTTTTTTGCACACAGTTAAATGTAAAAACTGTTTTATTTCAAGCAATTCAGTTTTGCATAAGTACACAGTTTAGTTCTATTTGACCCATAGATAGGACCCTATCAGGTGCTACCACTCCGAGCCTGAATGGACTTAGGAACAATGGCAATAAAGTATTCTCCAAAGTTCCAGCATTACTAGAGCCTTACCATCGGATTGTTTATTGTGTTATCCAGGACACCTATTGTGAGAGTTTTACCCTTCTGCAGAGATGCAATATGTATTCTGCAGCCCCGACCAACTGAGCCACACATCTAATGTAGTGGCAGCCATTAATCTCCCAAGATTGTATTTGGATCTGGATCTAGGTGCAAGCTTAAGCAGAGTTTATGGAAGATGGATAGTTTCCTATACAGTAAATCTCCTCTCTCCAAACCCCTTATGTTTTCCAAAGGAAAGGCAAGGGCCAATAAAGACTGGCAGTAGTGTTATCCCAGGTTTTTTCTTGAATGAGATTGAATACAATGCTGAACTGTCATAGGAACTCCAGTTCATGGCTTTGAATTCGGTGTTATCTTTCTTCTAGACTGTTTTTTCACCAAGGCTAAAGAGCTGAGTCTGCCCTACTATTTTATCTATAGCTGAGAGTGGGAGGGGAATTGATGGATGCATGGCTTGTCCCAATAGAATTAGTATAAAGTGAATGCAGACAGCTTCAGCTGTAATTTGAACCCAGTTTCCATTTTCTAAGCTAATAACCTTTACATCACTTGCACCTGCATTATAAATTTGATAGTTGCAGAGAAATATCATTATCAATGTATGAGTGAAAAGAATATTACACTTAAACATAGATCTGTTAAGGTCCTATAGGCACATCAACGTTTGCGCCATTTCTGAAGTTTGTTACAAAAATTTTTGAGGTAGTTCTTATATTATGATGAGTCCTAAATAATTTCCATTTTAGTAAAATATGATTTATTCATGAAGTGTTACACACGTGCTCATTGGGACAATGAAAGCACTTACAAAACAAGAACAAAAAAGATTGTGAGATCCTGGATTTAGGTAAAAAAATAATCAAAAAAATATCAAAGGAAGGGGACTCCTTCTCAAGAGGCCAGTGAAAACAAGAGAAGACAACTAATAAGCACATTTGTGAAAATATAGAAGACAACACATTAGAAGTTTCAAAGAGGTTTATTTAGATAAATACAGGAAAGAAAATCTGGAACAAAAGAACAAAAGTAACTTACAATACTCGGACAGAGTTCAAGATATAAGAAAGTTATTTTCATAGATGAACAATGACAAAATGAATTTTCATACAATTTTCAGATGGGTACATGATGAAAGTGTTCTAAGCTTTTATTCAGGATGGATGCTACATGATCTTCCTCTGGGGTGAATAGGACTTGGATATTCTTATGAATTTTCCTTGGGCACAGACATCAGGTGACGATTCTTGATATGGGGCAATAATAATGTATGAACTCAGCAGAATACCAGAATTTGATATTTCATTTTTGTGTGTTGGTTATTCGACAAGTTGACAGGATTTTTTATCTGCTTTTTTTTTTTTTTCTTTCTTTCTTTCTTCTAACACAAAAAAGGCATTATTCTTCTTTTTTCTCTTTCTTCTTCTTGGAGACAAGATCGACACTTCTTATTCAGCTGCCTGTCACTGATATTCTGTTCCGTTGACTTAAAATTTGTGGGAATATCTTGTTGGTCACATGTTTGATATGTGTAAGTGTATACATTTGATTTATGTGGGCAAAGCAATCGGAAAAAATCCAGACACTATTGACTGCGTAACTCACTTTTGGCAGGAGTTTGAAATCGGGAAGAACAGAGGAAATACATTTCAGCTCGCTGATAGATATTGACTAAAAACTTTTTCTTTTTTTTTTCACTTACAAACTGAAAGGCATGAAATAAAAAGAAAAAAATGCATTTTCGCTCACTGGTACTTTTTCTTTTTATATGTTTGTAAAATCTGAAGCTGGGGTTTTAATATTGATACTAAGTCGCAATAATTAATAATAGATTATAATGAATTAGTTTCAATCAATTGTATTGTTGTGGTATCATCTCCAGTCTTGATACACAATGAACTCTTCCAATAAAGACTGAAATCTACTCTGGGAGTCATAGCAAAGCTACACTGATGACATTATATTACTTGTTTTCTGTAATATATAACTTTTATTCTTTTCTCTCAGTATGTGTTTGTCTTATCATTTTTTATGCCCGTTATCAAGGACATAACTTAACTTTCCAGCTGTCAAGGAATTAATATATATATTAAAAAAAAATTTTTTCATACGTGTTTGAAAAATATTCAAGCACCAACTAACAATCCCCACCCCCACCTCTGATGAGGATCTGACATCTAAAGATTAAAAAAGAATTTCACATGGGAGGAATTGAATAATTATTTGAATGAAAAAATTTACACCAACTTGACAATTGGACAACAAAGAAATTCAAGAATCTGCATTTTTTTAAAATACAGACTCTGTTCTCAAAACAACATTCTATAAAACGTCGGACACATAAAAGACCTACAGAAAATAAAATTGTTCATCTAAACCAACAAGGAATTCATATGGATTACAGCAAAATCTTGATAAAAGATGAAATTTCAAAGGATTACATGGATTTAACCAACTGTTGTTCTAAAAATAACATCGTAATTCAGTTTTGTTCATGTTTATTACTTCATGTGAAGAAAGAAAATGAAAAAAAACTTACAGAAAACATTTAGTCAAATTACAATTTAATTGAAAAAAAAACTAACTGAAAACAGTTATTCGAATTATGATTCAATTTTTTTTTTAAATCAAGTCTGATTTAGTAATTCAAAAGACAAAACACCTATATTGAGGATGGTTATTCATAAAGAAAAATTTAAAAAATGGAAAATTTCAAAGCATAAAATTTCAACAAGTTGCATTACAAAAAAAAACTGAAGAATTACAGTTAGAAATTCAAAGGCAGGCTGATTTGAGACAAAGGAAATTCAAAGAGTTGTTTCTACAAACTCAGGTGGAACAGAAAATTCTATTGGAATTAGTTCAGAAGGGACAAAATGAAGTAAGTAAACATTCTTCTTCACAAAATTCCGTATGGAATGCTATTGATAATTTCATTTATGCCCTCAAAGAAGACAACCTAAGGTACAAAGATTCATACAATACAGACAGTGCAAACTGGGTTGACTTTAAGAATGTTCATTTACTTCTTAGTAAATTAGGAATGGTGGAGTACACAAAATTTGGTAATTACAAAAAAACTAGTGATTTGACATTCAGTGATGCTGTTGAATTACTCTCTGAACTGTTCAGTCCCAAAACTTCCCTATTCCATAAAAGATGGAAGTGTATGAATTTGACAAGAAAAAAACAACAAAGATTATACAACATTCACAAGTGTCGTCAACAAGCACTGTGATGATTTTAAACCTGCCTTAAGCCCTAATAACTTCAAGTGTTTAATTTTTGTCAAGGATTAGTCTCACATCAAGATGCAGAAATTCGAAGAAGGGTTCTAAATAAACTGGAAAACAAACCAAATCTGACCCTTCAACAAATCGTAGAAGACTGAGAAAAATTTGTTAATGTAAGCCAAGACTCCAAGAACATTGAAGAAAGTGGCATATCATAGATAAAAAAATATATGCCACAATAAACAAACAAAAAAAAAAGAATTGTGACCTCTAATCTGTATTATGCTTGTGGAGACCTTCATTGGTATAAGGATTGCCCTTATAGAACAAAAAATGTCTCAATTGTAAAAAAAAGTAGCCCACAAAAGCACATATTGCAAACTAAAAATAAGAAAGAAAAATAATAACTTTGTTAAGGTCACTAAGATTGATGAATTAGAAGCCCCTAAATAGCGGAAAATATGTGCAGGTCAAAATTCTAAATAAAAGTATAAGACTACAATTGGACAGGTTCAAATCTATCAATTATTAATGTACACACTTGGAAGAAATTAGGTAAGCTTTCTTCTTCTTTGTCCATCGTAATCGAGGAGGACCATCTGATCAACCTTATGATGAAGGACGGGATCCATGAATGAGCAGAGGCCAATCTGTGCACGGAAGTCTTGAGCAGTGAGAACAAGGAATGGTGGCAGCAGTGGCTGATATGGCAGTGCCTTTTCTAAGTTTCCTGCACAGCTCAATTGCTGCATTCCTTCTTGCTTCACAGACTTTTGCTCCATGTTTGACAACTTCATACCACTTGTCTCTATCCTGTGTCAGATATTCCAGGCTATTAGGGGTGACACCTAAAGATTTCATGGAGACCTATAGTATATCTTTGAAGCGCTTTTTCTGGCCTCCTTGGGAGTGCTTGCCATGGAGCAGTTTCTTCAAGATGTGTTTTTACCATATGATGCCAAGAATCTTCCTCAGACAGGTCATAGCTTCTTTATATGCTGTTGATAAGTAGTCTACATTTCACAGCCATAAAGGAGGGTGGTAAGAACAACAGCTCAGTATACCTTGATTTTGGTTGCCTTCAAGGTGTCTCTCCAATTCCACACATTCCTGTTGAGTTGGCCAAAAGCTTCACTCGCTTTTGCAAGTCTGGCATTCACCTCATCATCCATAACAATAGACTTTGAGAGAGTGCTGCAAAGGTAGGGGAACTTTTCTACCACCTTCAGTCCTTGTCCCTTGATGGTGATATTGAGCTTGATGTATGGTTTTCCGGGTGTTGGCATCACTTCTGTCTTTTTTGTGCTGACAGTTAGACTAAAGTTGTCATGGGCAACTGAGAACTTGTCAACTTGGCCTTGGTAGTAGCATTCAGTGCTCAGTCGTCAGCAAACAGAAACTCATTGACAACATCAGTCTTCACCTTGGTCTTTGCTTGAAGCCTTCTGAGGTTAAAGACAAAGCCGTTAGTGTAGTATCAAATGTCAATTACAATATCCAAGCCACTAAATGCATCAAACAGCGTCACAGAAAACATGATGTTGTAAAGAGTGGGGGCCAGGACATATACCTGCTTTAACCCATTTGTGACAGGAATGGCTACAGAATTTTCTTCATTGTCTTGCACCCTTTCATGCATGCCGTCATGAAATTGTCTAACAATAGTGATGAATTTTTTCGGACAGCTGTATTTTGCCATGATTCTCTAAAGGCCATCTCTGCTGACCGTGTCAAATGCCTTGGTCAGATCAACATAAGTCAAGTAGAGGTCAGTATTCTGTTCTTAACACTTCTGTTATAGCTGTCTTGCAGCAAACACCATGTCAACAGTCCCACATTCATTACAGAAGCTGCATTGACTCTTCTGTAAGAGTCCATGTTTGAGATGGTTGTTGAGATGATTCAGAAGGACTCTGGTTAGGATCTTGCCCAAAATTGAAAGTAAGGAAATTCCGCTGTCATTTATCGGTTCCCTTTCTGTTTGTAAATATGGATGATAGGGATGTCCTTTAAGTCCTGTGGTAGTTGTTCTTTCACTCATATCAGCCGCATGAAGTTTACCGTCAGCGCTGATCCACCCTCCTTATAGATTTCTACTGGAATTGAGTCAGATCCAGGTGCTTTGCTGCTGGATAGTTGACAAATAGCTATCTAAACTTCCCTCAGGGTTGGAATGACATCAAATGACTCATTCACTGGTACTTGCCACAGTTGTTCAATGGCCTTGTCATTGATAGAAGATGGTCTGTGTAGTACACCATCGAAATGCTCAGAGTACCTCTCCAGGATCTTCTCTGATATGAGCTTGGTTCTATCTGCACTCAGAAGCAGAGATGAGCCAGCACTGGTGAGACCCTAGACCTCCTTCAGATTGCTGTAGAAGTTTTCCATGTCATTCTTGTCTGAATAACCTTGGATATCGTCACCTATAGCACTCAGCCAGGAATCTTGCATTTCAAGCAGCTTGAGCTGAACGGTGCTGCAGATACTCTTTAGAGCGTCTTTCTTGGTAGTACACTAATGATCATGGATGTGCACCAGGTGGGCAGTGCACTTTTTTCCTATGACATCTATGATCTCTATATGTTTCTTATCAAACCAGTCTCTGTGTCTTATGGTAGATGGTCCTAAACCCTCCCTAGCTATGCTATATAGTGTCCTGGAGAGAGATCCATGCTGCTTCCACATCTTGCTCATCCAAAAGGATGGTTTCAAGCTGCTCATCTAATGCCTTAGCAAACGTCTTTTAGCTTCGTGATCTTCAGTCGCTTTGGTGCTTTTCTGCCCTGTGGTCTTGTTTTAGGCTGAACTCAGATGCTTAGTTTAGAAATGATTTGGCAACGATCTGTTAGCATTCTGCACCACACACAGCCCTTATGGCTTTCACATCCCACCTATCTCTCTGTCAATGACATAATCGATCAGATGCCAGTGCTTAGAGCGGGAGTACATCCAAGATGTCTTGTTGCAAGTAGGGAGGCAGAATACAGTGTTGATGAATAAAAGATTATGCTTGGCGCAGGTTTGAAGAAGCAGTAGGCTGTTGCTGTTGCATTTTCCATCCCCATATTTACCTAGTACTCCTTCCCAGGAGGCGCTGTCTTGTCAAACTCTTGCATTAAAGTCACCAAGAATGATAAGCTTGTCATCAGTGGGAACAGTAGAGATAACATTCAAAGTCTTCATAGAACTTGGCTTTCGTCTCATCTGTGTTGGTCATGGTGGGTGCATAGATGCAAATGATGGTAGCGAACTTTTTGCTGTGATGAAGTGGAAGTCTCATAGACATGAGGCAGCCATTCACCGCTTTCAGGGAGCAGGCTAACTTGCCTACGAGTGAAGTCTTGATGGCATAGCCCACTCCAGCCTTGCGTTTATCATCAGGTGCCTGTCCACTCCAGAAAAAAGAATACCCTAAGCTCTTCTCAGTCAGCTCTCCCTTGCCTGCCAGCCTGCTCTCACTGAGAGCAGCAATATCAATTTTGTACCTGGCAAGTTCAGAAGTGATAAGAGTGGTACATCTATGAGGTCTATCTGTATCATCCTGGTCAATAATCATGTGGACATTCCACATGGCGATATTCAGAGGTATTTTCTTTGCTTTCTTGTTTCGACCGCATTGAGAGAGGTCCCTGCCAACTGTGATAAGACGGCCAGGGTGAAGTAGTGCAGGCAATGTTTAGGCACTTTTTCTAGCCTATTCCCCATGCTGCGGGGGTGAGCAATGCTGACCTAGAGAGTGCTGCTCAGACACTCAGACAGCTGCTGAACATTACTTCTGCTCCAATCAGTAAGGAGTGACCATATAGCCTGTAGGGGGACTATGTATTTAGTATTTAAGTTCTCCACAATTTTATGTTGAAGTTTGATATTTAGTGTTTAGAAAAAGGTAGAATGTAGGCACATGGAAAAAAGTAGTAAATGAAGGAAGCCAATGAGTAAAAGATATGAAACGGCGCAGAAAAAAGGAACATTTAAAACAAGGCGACGAACAAAACAAATTTATACACTATGATAAAATAAATATTGGTACATAAAAAATATCGCTAATTCTATTAATAAAATAATTGTATGTGTATATGTGTGAGTGTGTGTGTGTGTGTGTGTGTGTGTCTAACACAACTAAACTACAAAAGGATTACATATTTAAAATGTCTTTCTTTTTATGGTTGGAAACAGGCGGTTTCTCTGAGACTGGAAAAAGTCTCATAGTCAATGTATATGAATGTCTGAGAGGCCCATCCATGTTGTGCTATTTGACAATTATTGAGTCACACTGGAGGGAGTGTGTTACTGCTGCGAAGAAATTGTGTAAAAGAGAGGAAGGGTGTTTGAAGACGACGTATTTATAGAAAATACGCGTCTCGTAAGTGGCTCCAAACGCAGGACGAAAATTTACATGCGGACGTAGTTTTACGCATGTCACGTAGCCAATGGTTTCCCGAGACTGAATATGTAAGCGTCCGCCATCTTTGTTGTGGGAACAAGTGGCATACTGCCCAAAATAATTTATAGGAGTGTAAAGTCCTATAAGCCTGAGTCACCTGTATGCAGGTCGGTGACTACAACTTTCAGTGTACCCACACCCGTCACTTTGTTGCTCGCCCATCACCGCAAGACTTGAGGTATAGGATGGGCTAAGGGTTGATTGATGAGTTGCGGTTAACTTTGTTTAAAATGAAGTAGATTTGTGCCAAGCCAAGGTCAAGACAATTGGAGACCAGAGGGGATGCAGGAGCTGCTGGAAGGTGACAAATATGCTATCCAACCACCTGCAGGGCTCTACTCCTGATTTTCTGTCAGGTTTACACCAAGGGTAGCCAGCTACCAACATACACCTCCTGGATTTGATGACTTGTTTACATATACACACACATACATATTACTGAACATTGACCATGAAAGTAAATGGATCGAAGTCTATTATTCAAAGTGAAAGTAGATGAATTGAAGACCATTAATTATTATTATTATTATTATTAGTAGTAGTAGTAGTAGTAGTAGTAGTAGTAAAACAATGCCTTTTTGACTGTTTAACTATCCCACCACCACTACTTATACTATTGATATATTAATGCGAAAAAAATGATCATTAGATTTCCAGACGCCTACTTATGATTCAAGAAACTTAACTTAAAAAAGTCAGTGACATCCGGCTCATGACTGTGCTTTCAATCCCAGACAGCAAAAGCTATTTGAGCAGAGAGAAAAACCATAAAACATTCAGTCTTCTCATGAAACACATACTGGAAGACAGACATTTCATTAACAAACATTCATGATGCTATACAACTAAGCTCTCCTCCCTGGCTACTAAAGCAACCTGTTGTTATCCTTGATTTAAACAAGCTCCCTAAAAATAAAACTCATCCCCTAATCTACCAAGAGAAACTAAACAACATTCAGGAGACATATCCCAATCACTTACACATTTTCATGGATGGCTCCAAAAGCAACAATGGAACAGAATGTGGAGCAGTTCTCTACAAGAAAACCTTGAAAAAATGCCTCCCAAAAGAGGCCTCCATATTTTCTGTTGAAATCTGTGCAATAAATTTGGCACTTAAACTAGTTTCAACAAGCAACAAGGAAAAGTTCATCATTCATTCAGACTCCATCTCTGTTCTACAATCTCTTGAAAATACAAAACTTAATAATCCCTTCGTTGTCAGGCTTCTAAACAAACTCAATTCCATGAACTGTAGCAAAAAGGTGATATTCTGCTGGATCCCAAGCCATATAGGAATCCAGGGAAACAATAAAGTGGATTCATTAGCTAAAGCTGCTCTCAATATGGTGCCCAAGAAAAAATAAAAATACCATATACTGACCTAAACTGAAAATCAGGCAAATAATTACAAAGAAATGGCAACAATTATGGGAGAAAAAAAAACCACCACAAGCTCTTCCAAGTACAGCCCATTTTAAAAGAAAGGAAGTTGGATCCTAATAATACCAGAAGAGAAGAAACCACTCTTGCCCGGCTATGCATTGGACATACTAGATTAACTCACTCCTTCATCCTAAAAGATGAATCTTCCCCTAAATGTTCATGTGGAAACCAGTACACTATAAAACACATCTTGATTGAATGCACCAAACTAACCAACATTCAATGAGGGTTTTATAATGTTGACAATATGAACAAACTATTTAGAATTATCGACCCTAAGCAGATATTGAACTTTCTGAAAAGAACCGGCCTCCTATCAAAAATGTAGACTGATGTATTTTCCATTCTCGCAATCACTTAACATTGGAAACAAATTACTAACATTAGATAGAAGTACTGGTGTTAGCTAAAATAGCTCCAAGTATTACTGTGTGCAAACAAGTGAGCTCTGGTTTGTCTAAAAATGTTAAACTACAAATTATGCGCTTACAATTCATGTATATTTGATATATATATATATATATATATATATATATATATATATATATATATATATATAAAAATAGGATTTGGCATGAAATAACCCATAAGATATTGATATACCATAAAATCCAACAACAAACCAAACCTATATATATAAGGATTTAGCACTTTTTCCACCCAGTCAGCTGGGGCTGTAGAATGTGCTGACTGCACCCCTGTAGAGGGGTAAACCTCCCACCACCACCAATGAGGCTATTTGTTGGTTGTGAGTGGTGACCCATAATGGTTAAGAACAGGATCCTCATGGCTGAGCAATCCTTGACACAGCAACAAAAAAGTTCACATGACTTGCAACACTCCACTTTGGCTCTTACTGGACTAGACAGGTGGTCAGAGAGACCCACTAGTATGCAGAAAATACAGAGAATACAAGATACATAATGACAGCCAAAAAGACTATAAATGTGCTAACTGCTAAAGAAACCACAGTGCTGGTTATAGAGATTGTGTAATATGGAAGAAAGAAAAAAAGTTACTAGACTGAAACATACCCAAAATATAACATATTCAGAAGCAAGGAGGATGGTAGAGACCACAGAATACACAGATGTGGCAAAAAATTATCCCAATAACCAACAAACAAAGTTGTAATGTGTGAAACAAGTGCAACCACAAAATCCGAAGCAGTTACCCAACTTGTAAACAAAAAAGAGCACTGATCCAAGAAATGAAATCCATTATAGGGGCAGTCACTGAAAACAAACAACTCTTCAAAAAAGTTTCTAACACCTAGAGAGACAAACAAAACCAAACAAAGAGAACCCAAAGGCCCTCACTTCTGAAGTGGCCTCTATTGCTAGGCCACCACAAAAGGGAAGCTACAAAGACCCACCCCCACCCCCAACAGGCAGGAACATGGCACAAAACTAGGAAAAAATAGATCTAGATCAAGAATGAGAACTATTCCAACAAAAAACAGATTTTATCCCATGGAAACAAAGGATGAAACCTCACACCAAGACAAAACCCAATTTTAAAAAAATCTATCCTAAAACAAGCCCCCCCCCCCCAATTAAAACATAGCCCCTCAAGAGAAAATCAAATGCAATTTATATAAAATACTGCAATGGAACTGCCGTAGAGTGAAAGCAAATAATAATGAGCTGTTTCAATTGATAACAGACCTGAATCCAGCAGTTATCTGCCTTCAGGAAACCTTTCTCAAGAGTAACAACAAAATAAATATCAGAGAATATCAACATTGGTCTTCAGGCATCAGGAGGCACATATATCTTAGTTTGGAATGATATACCACAACTTAAAAACAGACCCACAAGCAATAGCTGTAAAAGCAATGCTACACAGACAAATTAACATATGCTCAGTGTACATCCCACCAAATGAAGAGATAAATGAAAACAAACTACAAGAAACTAAACTCCTTTTAATGGTCACACCACCATATGGGGCTGTAAAGATACAAACCAGACAGGAAAGAGTATGGAATCTGTTATAAATAACAACAATTTATGAATTTATAACAATGAGTCCCTGACTTACATAGGCTCTTTCTCTGTCAGTTAATCTGCAAGAGACTTATCTCTATATGATCCATCTGTCTTTATGGACTTTTCCTGGAAGGTACTGATGGTGGACACATGTGGCAGTGATCATTTTCCAATTTGTCTGCAAAACTCAGAGCAAAGTGACAAAGTGACAAAAATCCCAAATGTAAACTGGGAGGAATTTCAAAAACTATGTTCAGAGGAACTAAAAGAAGGGCCAAGTATCAAGAACTTAATATAGTTCACAGAAACTCTGGTTTCCATAGCAAAGAGATGCATCCCAAAGAACAAACTTAAAAAGAAACAAAATAGACCTTGGTTTAATGATGGATGTAAAAAGGCTATCAGGCTTAGAAGAAAGGCATTAAGAGATTTTTTGAAAAAGAACCCACAACAGAATACTTACTAAAATTTAAACAACTCTGAGCTTTTGCTCAGAAAACAAAAGATAATGAACATAAAAGTTGGAAAAATCATTTTAGTAAACTTAGTTCACTGACAAAAACAAAATCTATATGAGACACAATGAAAAAGATAGCAGGTAAATTTCATACTACTGCAATAAATCACCTTTCTATAAATAACAAACAATAAAATAACCAACAAAAAGAATTTGTTATAGCCTTCTCAAAAAACTCCTCTGCAAAGAACAGAAATAAAAAATTTTCAAGTTCAAACAAAACCCAAAAAACAAAGGTTGAACTTCCAATCAAATAACACTGAAAGCTACAATCTTCTTTTTGTGATAGAAGTACTAAATGAATCCCTAAAGATAGCCCATAGAATTGATAGTGAATATTGTCTGGCCCTATTGGCTATAGGGCCAGACAATATTCACTAAATTACTTAATAATATATGGACAAATGATCACTTCCCAGAACCTGGAAATTACAGGCTGATAGCTTTATGAGCAAAACTATCGAAAGAATGGTTAATAATAGATTTACATGGTATCTGAATAAAAATAGCCTAATCAGTGATTATCAATGTGCATTCAGAAAAAAAAAGAAGTACCGTGAAGAAGTACTTCATGAGGTTGGAGACCTTTATCAGGAAACAATTTCTTCAGAAGGAACATCTGACGGCAGTTTTTTTTTGACTTGGAAAAGGCCTACAACTGCACATGGAAGTACGACATATTAAAAGATTTATTTGATCTGGGCTTAAGAGGTAGATTGACAGAATTCCTAAGAAACTTCCTAAAAAACCTAAATTTTTAAGTCCATATTGATAGTACATTTTTGGATATACAAGAACAAGAGGAAGGAGTTCTACGAGGAAGCATTCTGTCTGTGATGCTTTTCTACCTTAAAGTAAACTCCATAGTAAAATCTTTAATCCCAGGAGTTAGATACTCCCTCTATATTGATGATTTCATAATGTACAAATCTCGACATATGAACTTTATAGAAAGGCAACTCCAACAATGCACAAAATACAAAAATGGGCCATAGAAAATGGGTTTACATTTTCAAAAACAAAATGTATAAACTTTTACAAATTAAGAAAACTTCATAATGATCCATATTTTAAGCTGGATGAATCAGAAATTCCAGTAGTAGAACAGCACAAGTTTCTAGGCATAATTTTTGACAGGAAACTAACCTTCATCCCTCATCTTAAGTATGTGAAAACAAAATGTACAAAGTCTTACAACTCTTGTACATAGTGGCTTATACTGAATGGGGAGCAGATCGAAGTACTCAGATCAAACTATATAGATCACTACTTCATTCTAAACTGGATTATGCTAGTTTTATATAAGAGCCAACCAGAAAGTCATATACAAAAATCTTTGACACGACATACCATCAAGATCTCAAATTAGTGCTCAGGGCTTTTTTGAACATCCCCAGTGGAGAGTTTGTATACAGAAACAGATGAAACACCCCTATATCTATGACATATTAATCTGACCCTACAGTATTATGTAAAAATTAAATCGTGCCCAAAAAATCCTGTTCATGAAACTACCTTACATCCAAATCATCGTGATCAATCTTGTCATGCAGAAAACACCATAAAACCATTTGCACTTAGGATGAAACCTGTAGTAATATACTACACACTCCCTGGGCAAGAATGGACTAGCCTAAAAAATTTTTATTTAACTGACTTCTTGTTCTATTATTTTTGCAGTTATACTCTGTTTTGCTGAATAAAGCTTAGTACATTTACAGTTGTTCTGAGTTCTGTTTTATTCTACAACAATTTATTCAAGAAACAAAAGCATGGAAACCGTATGAAAGCCAAAATGTCTAGATATAGAACCCAGTTCTCCGACAGGTGCCAGAGATAACCGCCATTGGCAAACTATCCTACTGAATTATATAGCTTTCCCCAAGAAAATACCAAGTACCAGACCCTCCTGAGTTGTATAAGTTCCAGAGCATTCAAATATATTGAAGGATATACAGACTTCAAAGTTGCCATAGAAAAACTGGATGCCCTTTTCATAAAAACACCTAATGAGGTATTTGCAAGACATTTGTTGGCTACAAGACGACAGAAGCCACTGGACAAATTTTTTAAAGTATTAGAAAAATTGAAGAAAAACTGCAATTTCAGAGACCATACTGCTGTGGAATATGGTAATGAATATGTACGATGCCTTCATCATGCTTGAGCTCACATTCTATAAGATAGCAGCTATTAGAAAATAAAACCTTGGACTTACAAACAGCGTATACGCAAACTCTGGATTTAGCACAACAAAATAATGAGTTATATACTACTCCAGAAGCCCAACTAGCAACATTAGTCAACCTGGAGCCTCCAAAAGTAGTTTATAAACCTGACTTGAAGAACAAGCTATAACTGTAGCTTACCAAGCTAAACATAAATGCTTCTTTTGTGGGTTCCCTTATCATTCACGGGATTGCTGTCCTGCTTGTGTGGCTATTTGTAAAAAATGCTCAAAAAAAAGGACATTATGCTCGCGCATGTCAGTTCAAGCACTTGTTGGCAACTATGGCGGATCCTCATGTACTAACCATGTGCGCTAATGTACAACGGGAACTCCACTCCTCCGCAACATCTGAAATAATTAGCAAAATTCAACTGAGTGCTCTACTCTACTAGTACTGATAGCTACATCAGCGACAGAGTAGCACAAGAATTAAAGTTGGAAATTCACCCGTCTAATAAAAGTATTATCTTAGCTCAAAAAACTCTAAATACAATCTCAAGGGGATACATATTTGTAAATTTACTTCTTTGCCTTAATTGCCTGTTATTTGTTGCTACCTGTCTTGGTGTCCTGAAGAATTTATGTTTTGATGTGATACTCGGCCAGGATTTTCTATGCCAACATCAGAAAATAACATTTAATTACAGCAGGCCTTTACCCAAAATAACTGTGAACAATAATATTCATCAATTTTGCACATTAAACACAGCGGGTCATAAACCTATTGCTGTAAAATCAAGGCATTTTAATAAGGAGGATCAATCTTTTGTTAATAAAGAAATTCAGAAATTGCTTTCTGAAGGTATAATTCAAGAAAGTGTCTCCCCTTGACGAGCTCAACTAGTAGTGGTAAAGGACCCAACCAGCTGCAAAAAAAAGAATGTCTAGATTACTCTCAAACAATAAACCTATATACAGAATTGGGCACTTACTCCCCTTCCAAGAATCAATAAAATGATCAACAACCTTGCTAAATATAAGGTTTTTTTCTTCATTCAACCTCAAAAATGCCTACCACCAGGTATCTGATAGAAAATACACAGCTTTTGAGGCAAACGGTTGTTTGTTTCGGTTCTGTAGAATTCCGTTTGGGGTCAAAAACAGAACTACTGCATTCCAAAAAGCCATAGACAAAATAATCGAGAAAGAAAATTTATGTGGTGCTTTTCCCAATATAGATGACATTACTATAGCAGGATGTACACAGTCAGAACATGACCAAAATGTAAAAAAATTCTTAGAGGTTATCACAAAGGCAGATATTACCCTCAACAAATCGAAGTCCATAACTTCAGTTCAGTCAATTAATATTTTAGGATACCACATCAGCAGTGGAATTAATAAGCCTGACCCAGAAAGATTACATCCTTTAAGTGAACTATCTCCTTTGGAAAACTCAAAATCAGCTAAAAGAGCACTTGGTATGTTTGCATATTACGCGAAATGGATACATAACTTTTTTGACATGATTCGACCACTAGTAGAAAACACAAAATTCCCACTTGAAACAAAAGCACTCAAAGCATTTAGATAAATAAAACAGGAACTAGAGGTCACCACACTAAAACCAATTGACAAAAGTTTACCATTCAAGGTGGAATGTGATGCGTCAGATGTAGCCATTTCTGCTGCCCTTAACCAAGGCAGATGTCCAGTGGCGTTCATGTCTAAGACACTTCAAGGAAGTGAACTGGAGTATCATATTATAGAGAAGGAAGCCATGGCAATCATGGAGGCAGTTTGGAAGTGGAGTCATTATTTGACACTCCAACATTTTACTCTGATTTCTGATCAGAGATCAGTTGCTTTCATGTTTTCTAACAAAAAACACACCAAAATTAAGAATGCGAAAATTCAAGAGTGGCGGTTAGAACTCTCAACTTTTGATTACACCATAAAATACAACACTGGCAATTGCCCAGTTGGCTGGGACTGTAGAATACACCGACTGCACCTCTGCAGAGGGGTAAGACCCCATCCAATGTGCGTCCTGAATATGACACTAAATAATCTGATGGTGAGGTTCCAGTGATGCTGAGGCTTTGAGGAATGCGAAGCACCCATTCATTGCCATTGCTCCCAGGTCCACTCTGGCCCAGCGTGGTAGCACCTAATAGAGCCCTATCTATGGGTTATAGAACTAATGGCATACTTATGCTAAACTGAATTGTTTGACTAAACTGAATAGCTTGAAATAGAAACATTTTGACAATATATATATATATATATATATATATATATATAGATGTATATTTCTTTTAAATACCCTGCCCGGTGGCAAAAACTACTTGGTAGCGCCAGGAGTGGTATACCACCATGAGCTACCAAAACTGTGTTATCACCCTGGTTGACGGCTGATGAGGACAGAGTATCGCACGTGCTTTCACACGTTGTATGAGGAAAAAAAAATATGGGTTATAAAACTAATGGCATACTTATGCTAAACTGAATTGTTTGAAATAGAAATGTTTTTGACAATTAAACCATACTTACATTTAAACTGTGTCCTTATGCTAAACTGAATTATTTGAAATGGAACTGTTTTTTGACATTGAAACTGTACTTACACTAAACTGATTTGTTTGATATAGAACTGTTTTGACATTTAACTGTGTGTAAACAAAATCTGTACTTATATTAAACTGAATTAGCTGAATTAGAACTGCTTGACTAAACTAAATAACTTGAAATAGAAATGTTTTTCGCAATTAAGCTGTACTTACATTTAAACTACGTACTTATGCTAAACTGAATTGTTTGAAATAGATCCATTTTCATAAAAAATGGATTTGGTGTTAAATAACCTACAAAGATTGATATGCCATTAAACCCAAACATCCAACCAACCAACCACCCCAGCAAGGTAAATGTAGTCCCTGACACACTAAGCCACACATACACCTGTTCACTCATTAATTCTTCTACTCTTGTTGAACTTCACAATGGGCTATGCCACTCAGGAATTACATGACTCTTACACTTTGTTAGAGAAAAAACTTTCCTTTTTCTATGGAGGATGTAAAAAAGGTGTGTTCTTCATGCAGAATCTGTGCTGAGGTTAAACCTCATTTCTATATTCCACCAGAAGGCACTCTTATCAAGGCTACATGGAAAGACTAAGTATTGACTTCAAAGGGCTTGTACCATCTGTTACAAGTAATATGTTTTTACTTGTAATAATTGACGAATATTCATGGTTTCCATTTGTCTTTCCATATCAAAACATGCACACTACCTTAGATAGGTTGTTCAGTTTGACTAGGATGCCCTGCTACATACACTCAGACAGAGGCGTGTCCTTCATGTCTAAAGAATTGAGTGACTACCTCATTCAAAAAGGGATCGCAACAAGTAAAACTTCACCCTATCACCCAACCGACAACACACTAGTTGAATGATTTAATGGCACTATATAGAAGATGTGTCAGTTATCTGTTAGATCACAAAACTTAACTAAAAAATACTGGGAGTTGATACTCCCAGAAGTGCCACACTCTGCTAGATCATTGCTGTGTACTTCTAAAAATACCACCCCGCATGAACATTTCTTTTCATTCTCCTGCCTTTCATCACATGGTATTTCTCTCCCATCTTGGTTAATGTCACTTGGGCCCGTGCTATTAAAAAGGTTTGTAAGAAATAACAAAACCGACCCTTATATGGATCAGGTTGAACTTCTAAATAGTAATCCGACTTATGCCAACATAAAATACCCAAATGGAAGGAAGTCCATTGTATCTGTTCATAATTTGGCCTCCTGTCCTGAAACAGAGTTACCATCAGAGTCTTCCACAATGGAACTAAATAAGAGTACTCCGGTTTTCCCCATACAGGAAGAGGACACAACATCTAATGAAGATATCACGGGAGTTCAACAGCTAAGGAGATCTGAACAAACAAGAAAACCCCCAGATCATTATGGATAGTAATACCAAAACCATTTTTTAAGCAGATTCTAAAAAAAAAAGTGAACTCTAATGTATAAAAAAAAAATTATGGATGGTAATTTTTCAAGGAGAGAAGAATGTAGTAGTATCCTACATGCTCCCTGGGCAAGAATAGAGTAGCCCAAAATTTTTTATTTAACCAACTCTTGTTCTATTATTTTTGCAGCTATATTCTGTTTTGTTGAATAAAGCTTAGTACATTTACCGTTGTTCTGAGTTCTGTTTTATTCTACAACAAAACTTATCACCAAAGAATTAAGTTCTACACTACCAAATATTCAAGAAACTACTGAATCCAGCATTCATCCATGGAAAACTAAACATCCTGAAATCATTCTTGAAACGCATAACTTTCCAAAGAAAAAACCCACCCTCTCAATTTTATGGACATATTCCAAGAAATACTGGAAAAATTCCATGACTTCACAAAAATCTATACAGATGGATCAAAAAGGGAAGACAAAATTAAGCAAAAAATTCATCCAAAAGAAACGCCTCCCAAAAGGAAGTTCGATTTTTACTGAAGAGATATATGCAATTGAGTTTGGCATGAGATATAATTTCTGAGAGCAAACAAGACTTCCCAATCTTTTCAGACTCACTCTCCGTCCTATTATCTTTGGAGTGGAAAAAATCCAACAACCCAATAATCACAAAAATACAACAACAAATAAACATAATGAACAAAAAGAGAAATATAATGCTGGATCCCTGGTCATGCTGAAATAAAAGGAAACTGTAAAGCAGTCCTGGCAGCCAAATCAACCTTGGATATGAACATGGATACAGGAATTAAGATCCCATATACAGACCTTAAAGAGAAGATAAAGAAATATATTTTCAAAAAGTGGCAAGGATACTGGGATGATCATCCACATAATAAACACTACTTAATCCAACCCAAACTAGAAGTTAGAAATCCATCCTCCATAAAGTCTCAAAAAGAAGTCATAATGGCCTGTTTGCATGTAGGCCATATGAGAATGAGACATTCATTCCTAATAACAAAGTTCAACCAAAATGCTAAGTATTTTCTGTTAAACATATAGAGTGTCCAGAACTAGCCATTCATAAACAGGAATTTTACAAAACCAACAGCAGGAAACAGCTATTCAAGAAGATAGATGTGAATGATATTCCATCATATCTAAGAATGATAGACATCAAGCAAAAAATTTTAAACAGGAAATATACATATGGCTACAAAGCCAAACTTTTTTAAAAAAGTGAGATTGATGTGCAGTACAACTGAACAAATCAAAATCCTGATGACCAAACAGTTCAATTCAAAGAATGCATATTACATTCATATGAATTCATCTTCAAAATGTTATCAATGTTAAATAACCCATTGAGATTGATATACTGTAAAACAAAACAAACAATTTAGTACTTTTCCAGTAACTAAGAGCAATATTATTTCTCTATAATTAGTAGGTCTGCTAGAAAATAAAATTTACTAATTATAGGAAAAAATTGGGATTGTAGATCCCCATATTCCACTCTGTGAGAGTAATTTAAAGTATCATAATTTCTACAAATGAATCTTTCTTTATATCTTTGTAAAAGTAAATACTAATTCTTCATACAAATTATTGAAAAACTTTGCTAGGAGTGTTACTTTTCTCTTTTTGTAGGTTTTATAAACTTATTTCACTTTTGTCATAGATGAACATATTGCCAGGTAGAACCTTAGTTTTTTAAATATTAGCTAGATGTAATCAAAACTATACTTCATACTTCATTGTGATTCACATATATCATAAAGTGTACAGTTGACAAACATGTATTAACAGTTTTCTATAAGAGAAAAGCAAGAAATTAATTGTAAATTTTATAGAAATTTTGCCAGAACTTTTTTATACAATTGAACCCCTTTTTTGTATTGATGTTTTGACTGAAACAAGATGCAAATAGATTAATTTCCAAGTATTGGGTCTGATTTACAGCCAAGTCATGCTGGAAACACCAGTTCTGGTCAAATCCCTGAAATTAAGTAGTGATAAGTCTGTTAACTTCTAAGGTGTGTCAAACCAAGCAAAATTAAGTAAATAAAATTTTAGTCAATGAATAATATTGGGTCTTCTATATAATCTGTACATGGGGCTATAGACTGTGAAAAGGTAATAGTTATTTTTGTTTTTACTTTTTGGTTTCTTATTTAAATACCTCATATAAAATCCACCTATTATAATAGTGCCATAATTGCAGGAGTCTATTGTAATATCTTTTTGTGACAAATGAATCTCACATAGATTATAGACCATCTTGCCTTTCAGACTTATTTGCAAGTAGAAACGTCTAACTTATATTTTTCCCTTATCGTTATTTTTCTTTGTTATTTGCAAAAATTATTTTCACTCATTTTTATTTTCCCATTAAAAGATTTCTTCCTCTGAATGTTCTTTATCTCCTATTTTATTGATTTATTACAAAAACTAATTTCTACTGAAAGTTTTTTTTTCTTTTTTGGCTCATTATTTATTATCAATACTAGAATATTAGTTTACCTGTGCTGTCAAAATTAATAGCAATATTTAAATTTTGCCCCTGCAGAAAATATGTTTGTATTTTTTAGTTTACATTCAGTACCTTCTGAATATGATAAAAATGATCCTCTGCCATAGCTGGAAGATGCAAATTCATAGATATGTTTGAATTTCTATAATTATTTTTTTCTTTATCTTTAGAAAAGAAACTAAATGAATATTTACATGAATTTACATATTACTACATGTTTCCATAACAAAGGATTTTGTCATTACTCAATTCATCCTTCTCTGTATAATGGAATATTCTAGTAACCTAGAAAAGTATTCAATTCAAATTATATAAAACAATGTGTGTGCATGCATATATATATATATATTTGCATACACATAGTGTTTTATATATGTGGATTTTCTAATTTACACTCTTGTACTTGGATTGTTGTGTAGGCAGGTAAGTTGCTGGCTAGGTAGGTACAATGAATGAGCTGTCTTTTGCATAAGGTGTGGATTGGAGAGAGTTTGACATTCTACTTAATACAGATAAAAACTGCGTGTGGATGTGATTTCATTTTGTTTTACAGTTGTTGACCTTCACAACCATTCAACAAGCTTTCTGATCCGTGTATGTAATGCTAGCCTATTGTATACCCAGATAATAACTGCTTTAAAATAAAATGAAAAATAGATAAAAGAAGTTTCCATATTTGGCTGCTATTCTGATTCTTTCCAAAATTCCCACTTGAAGATCTTATTGGTGCTGTTGAATTTACCAAATGACCAGCGAACTTTCTCTTTTTTTTGTTTGAGACTAAATCAATATTAGAAAATTTATCTTTAAGGCACCAAGCACTTTTTTAAGTCAGTATTTAACTATCTCCCCTTGGGAGTAATATGTAATATATGGTCAGTTTAATTAGGGTGCCCACATATGCACAAGGACAAAAATTACCTCATTCCCATAACCAGTATTTTAAGACTACTCCAACTTTTTTACTGCAATGGGGAGGTAATGTCTTGGGATGGTAATCCCCTGGGCCAGGTTTGTTTTGTGCTATATTCTTCCTGAAGACAAGAATATGGTTGAGAGAAATGAAATGAACAGATACCAGATTCTAATCCCAGGCAAGGAAAGTTAATTTTATTTCCTTTATTTTTTCTCTTTTTTTTTTTTTTGAGTGGGGTCTTTATTTCTCTCTTTACCTTCATGTTTGGTTGGCCTTTCTTCTTTATTTTGTTACTTTTCTTTTTCTTTTCTTCCTCTACCCCCATTCAAATGGCATTCACTCATTTTCTGTTTTCAACCATTCATAGAAATCTATGTATATCTTCTCGCTACTTTCTCTTACCCTCTTTCAATACATCACATTTTTCCTGATAGTTCAAGGAATTTCTTTACCAAATGCAAAATGAAACATCATTCATCATGTTTGAAACTTGATTTGTTTTGATATATATATATATATATATATATATATATATATTGTCTGCTACAAATTTCTACACCATTTTTTTTCATTGGAACCAAAGCCATTAAAGTAAAAAGCACTTTAATCTACCAAAAAATCCAAAACTCACTTCCTGGCAGGTTGGCTGGGAAAGTACTCTTCATCATTTCAAGTCTGAAACCTTTGCATGTCAACACTTTTGCAGCAAATACTAAGCACATAGTCAAATTTTTACTTTGTATGCAAGTATATGCTAACTTTTTATTCGCCAATATTATGAACATATCTAAAGGTAAGTATTTTCCATTTTGCAATCCTATTTACTTTCACTGTTTGTTATGTCTCTTTGCAGGCAGACTTACAAACCAGTTCTCAACGTTTGATGCTGTCTGGAGTAACCCCGCACCCTACCGCTGAATTAACTCCTGATGATAGCATTGATGGTGTCATCCATCATGAAGTTAAAGAACTTGGCACTCACATGTAAGTACATTGTTTTCTCTATTGAAACCAGTTAGTGAAGCTGGTAGAATGATTTCAAGTCTATATTCCTTAAAGGCACTCACCCTTGGCACATCATTTCAAACTCCAACCTAAACAAACGTACATTCTATGTAAATCTATTTCAAGAACAAACAGTTCAAACACTGCTAAAATCAAAACAAAATAAATAAAATTTTCCATCTCTGTCTTATAAGTTCTTTTAAAATAAAAAATTTTAAAATGTTTTGAAGTAGTCATCCTAAAAATAATTGATTATTTAAGTGACTGCATTTTTTAATCATAGACCTTCATATTTATATATGCAACTTTTTGGAGTTCACTATTTCTGCATTGTTTTACACAGTTCCCTGCTTCCTGCTTTAACACTTGATTTCTTTGGAACATGATTATGGCAATAAAATGGTAACTATTACCTAAATGGCTGTATTGCTGAATCATATGAAAATTCTTGTGTTATGTAATAGACCCCACCAACACACCTAACAACCCAGCAAAAGTTTGAAGGCATGATTGACAAGTGAGAGTTCAATCTTGGCTAGAGCAACCATAAGAAACTGTTGAAAAATCCATGAGCTCTCACTGGCTGAGTGTGGGCTGTCACATATTATTTTGAGAGATTTGATTAGATTCAAAAATTTAAAACAGTTGAGTTCTGGATAGAAAAAATGTAAAGCTAACTAATTTAGAGCTTAGGTGAAATTGCCTCACACCTATGAAGTGTCTTATAAATGAAAAAGTAAATCTTTCCTCTATTGACTAAACAAGCCATACCACATCTTCCCTTATGAGACTGGTCCATGAGGAAATGTTAACATCAAAAATAAATGTAAGTTATTTTTGTAGCCAATGTGTTCATTTTTTCATCACTGGGATCAAATGACAACCGCTTCTTGTGTCCTTTTCTTTTTGAAACTTTTGTACATTTGAGATTTGAGAATATAACACCCTGTCAGCTAGGACTGTAGAATATACTGCACCTTTGCAGAGGGGTAAAATACATACCCCCAATGAATGTCACTAAACTGCATCTGATGGTAAAGCTTCAATCCTGGAGTTTGGGGAAATGTGGATTACTCTTTCATCGCCATTACTTGCAGGTCCACTTTGACCCAAATTAATAGTACCTGTTAGCGTGCCATCTATGGGTTAAATAGAACCATTTAATCATTTACTATGAATTATTATTACTTATTTGAAACCATGCAGCTGGGACAAATTATTTATATTAAATAGGAACACTTGATAAACAGAATTACTAATAGTAATACTTAAAACTGTGTACAAACGAATGATTAATATTGAATAGAATTATTAGTGTTAGATGGGAATACTTCAAACTATTTTACTGTGTGCAAACAAATGAGCTTTAACAATTTGTTTCAAAATAAAATAACCTATACCTAAAGCAAACTATTTACTTACAAGTCATGTATGTGTGTGTGTGTGTGTGTGTGTGTGTGTGTGTGTGTGTGTGTGTGTGTGTGTGTGTGAAAAAATGGATTTGGCATTAAATAACCCATAAGGAAAGATATCCCATCAAACACACACCTTCATTGACTTCCTGGTAGAGAATATAACACTCCGAGCTCAGTATCTCTGCATTGTCTTATATGATACCTTGCTTACATGCTCTTGCCTTGTTGATAGTGAGGATCAAGGTTAGAACAGCAGAATGGTGATGTTAATGACCTTAAAACTTGGATAAGAGAAGTTTTAATTTGGAACTAGATCAAAGAGCTTCCTTGCTTTGTGAGCAGTTTACTATGTATAATGGTGATATTTGTTATATGTTTTTTTTAAATCTCAATTCTCTTTGGGATTTTTTACTTACTTGTAAAACTAGATTATGATGAAGAATGTTTGCACAGTGTCTCCTTTACTTTTGCTGTCCCAGACCACATGTCTGACTGAAGCAATTGAACAGTTACCTCATAACCTGTTACAAACTTGACAACCTTCTGAGAAAACATTTTCTTTGAAAAGTTTGCCATTCTTTTTATTTTTAGTTTTGGAATTTTCTTTCTCAGTATTTCTATAATATTTTCTTTTCATTCAAGAATAATGGGGTGTTCATGTTACAAGGCATTTATAGATTGGAGTTTTAAAATCATGCATACTTCTGTCTTCTTCCAGTACCATATAAATTTGTTTGTCTATCAATTGACAAGTTCTCTCAATTCCTCATCTGCCTAATCCTTCTCCCCACTCCACTAACTCTTCCCAATCACCTCCACTTCCTGCTTTACACTGCCAGATTCAATGGCCTTCAAATAAACAGCATTAGGAAATTTGTATAATCCTCTGTAACACTTAAATGGATTAGAAATTTTATATCCATTCAATTTGTCTACTGAGCCAAAACACAAAAGTCTTAATATTTTCACACCAGGTAAGTGCAACAATTTGTGGGTGGGGTGAAATGCCTATGTGTGTTAATTGTTATGTATATTGATTAACATATACCTATTTTTTATACTGTGCAATTATTTATTTCATCATATTCATTAATGTATATACTTTACTGATTCTCAAAGTTGCTCAATTCCCACTGTACTCTATATAAATATAAAAAATATGTCTGTTATTCAATTTGCTTGTAGTGAAATATCCAAGGAAGAAAGCATTTCCATATCCAGACAAAAGTTTTTTAACTATCTGGACCTACAATGATTCAAGTGATGACTGTCTTATTACTTACCGTCTTTTTATGCATATATATAAAAACACACACATACACACATATGTGAACAGAGTT
The DNA here is from genome assembly GCA_963585895.1 of Sepioteuthis lessoniana. Lineage (NCBI taxonomy): Eukaryota > Metazoa > Mollusca > Cephalopoda > Myopsida > Loliginidae > Sepioteuthis > Sepioteuthis lessoniana. The sequence goes on from OY757917.1 coordinate 53,472,773, forward strand.
CAAACTCTGATTGAAACCCCTTGGAAAAGTCATGAATTCAATTCTTTCCTATACAGATATGGATGGATAACTGGGAAGTTGGTGCTCTTTAGCTTGAAAGGTAATCCAACTTTGACATTCAATTATAGATAAGGTCAGAGATTATTTCTTGTTGCTTGTACCATGAAACCCAGCACAATCTGTTGCTTGTTATTTGGAGAGAAGACGAACAATGCTAAATAGCCCTATTTACTCTGAGAGATGCCATGAAGGGGAATTACAAGAATGCTTCTTAAGGAAGTGATGGGAACTATCAACTAACTCCTATTGCTTTGAGAGATGTCATGAGAAGGAATTACTAGACATGGCACCTTAATGATTTCATAAGTTTTGAGAAACATCCACATGTGTATAAGGTATTTGTCATGTTTCTAAGTATTTGTGTATGATTTAGTTTTGAATAGCCACAATATTAGCAGCAGGTGATTCTCACTGAGTACCCCATCTTCTGGCATAAAGCCAGAAGGATAGAGTACCCAGTGAGAAATACCTAAATTAGTAATTGACTACAATCTTAGCAGTAAATAGTTTTGTTTTATTCATTTCTTCCAAAACTCCCTAAAAATCATTGTTTATTTTTTCTCAAGTGCTCTATATTAAGAATTATAATTTCAATACCATTTCTTTTTGGTTGAAGTACACTCTAAATAGGGACAAGGTCAATCAGAAATTGTTCTTATATTTAATCTTCTTTTTCTGCACTTGTTATCTATGAGTTTTGTTTGCTGTTTTTATTTGCATTAATTTGATTTGTTTTACACTTCAACAGAATAGTCTGAATATTGGCAAAATTATTATGCATCCTTTCCTCCTCACCCATCACCTTGATTTTTTCCCTGAGTAGAGGAAGGAGGATCATATCCTCCTTCTCTCGCCACCAATAATTTCTCCCTGAATGGTGTAGGTGGTGGTGGTTCATATGTATGTCAATCCTTTCTAAATGATTTGAATTTTCAATTTCTATCAATTAATCCCAGGATTTCTTCTGACATTTCAATAATTACTGTGAAATGGTGGGGGAGCTTTCTTAGGCATCAACCATTTTGAATCTGCATGAAAATGATTTATACCACCACCACTATTTATATAATTTGAACATATAAATGTGCATTTTAATATCTAGATGTATATAGAATATTATATGACTATATTTATTTGTCACATAACTTGGTCTCACTACAGAAAGATTCTATTATTATAGTTACATGAAATGCCACAATAATAACTGAATTTCCTATCACTCACTTTTGAGACCACAGTACTAGTGTGTTGCAAAAAGCTTATAGATTGATATTTATAAAACAAATACAAAAAATAGCACATATTATTTCAGTATTTGTTTTTTGTATTTGTTGTATGTTATTACCCAATCCCTCTGCTATGAGCAGGATGCTATACAAGGTCAATTTTTAAGCAAAGTACAGCTATTTAAATTCAGAGTTTTCCTTCTAGACCTTACCAAAGTTAGAGAACTCAGTCTGTCCTACTATTTACTCATTTTGGAGGAAGAAGATATAGATTCATGCCTTTCTCAAGGGCATTAATGCAAAGTGAAATGCAAACAGCTTTGTCCAGGATTTGAAATCTTGTTGCTAGTTCCATTGCACTTAGTGCACTTATTGTATTGTTATTATTAAGTTTTGGTCCAAATTTTATCAATCTAAAACTGTATAAGTATTTAAAAATGATTATAATTTTATTTATATTTTACTTTTGAAATTTTATTATTATACTTATATGTATATGAGGGGGAAGAAGATCAGATACTACACAAAGATAGTAACCTATAAGGTTAGGATCCAAGTGGGAAATCCTATGTTCTGATCCTTGGCAGGAGTGCCAGAAAATGACACTTTGATTCTAACCAAATCTCACAGATGCTACTCTGTGATCCTTGGTAAAAGTGATTATTTATATATGAATAATTGCATCATTTTGACAAGAACTACATTAGTTTGATATTAAAAATCAAAAGAGGAAAGCAGTTATAGTGTGGCACATTTGTAAAATCTATAATCAACATGAAGTCATTTGATAAGGTAAAATGTAAACTTTTGTATATTTATGAGTTATTATTAATGCTTGTTAGTATTGGTCAACAAATAAATTGTCGCACTTAAAAAGCATCTTTTTATCATAAGTACACAGAGCAGTCTGACTAGTTTCAATGAAATTTAGAGAGAAAAAACAAGTAAAAGGTTAATTATAATTTTCAGTGTTTCATTTATTTCTAGTTAATATAAACAAAATCTCAAGTATGACAGCAGCTGGCATTTTAGAGAATTAAAGAATGAACCTATGTGGTTGTGGCAAAAAAAAAGAGAAAACTTCCTATCTTGAAAAAGACTTTGTGCCCAGTACACAATCTACCAAAAGAAAAAGTAAATTTTTGATACTTAGAAACTTAGAGTTTACTTAAAATATGTTCATTTTTGTATTCTCAACTGTTGCAACCAATTGCAAATTTTGTCTCTTTTGTCATTGCTTTTTTTAACAGCTGGAAGTGTATTTTTTAAGCTGTTGAACAAGAGCAATGTCATTTTGTGTTGATTAGAAAATAGGATTTTTAACCCTTTTTTATTATTTATTTGCCTCTTACACTTTTGATGTTGGATTTGTGATTCTGAATTATTTTATTTCATTCTTTCCTTTTGGATTTGTGATCCTGTGAAGGTAACGTACCTGGGCATTCGAAGCGCGCACGAACGTGTCTGGCTTGTAGAGTGAAAACCGATATGGCTGCCTCGAGCATATTTGACGAGGGGAAATCTCGAACCTGCGAGAGGTAATTTGCACGTATGCAAATTGTTACGAGATCTCACAATAATACAAATACGCACGGTAACGGCTGAATGGGTGATTTTTTTTGTTCTGAGTGCATTTGCCTGACGAACGTGTTACATCGCAAGGAAAGAGAAGGAAGGAAAGAAGGAAAGAGAAGGAAGGAAGGAAGGAAGGCGAGGACCTGAAGGAGAGAGAGAGAAAGAAGGAAGGAACAGCTACTGAGAGAGAGGGAGAAAGCGTGACACTAACAACCGTGTCCTCTCTTGAATTAATACAAGAATCAGTTTCCTGTTGCCTTTTACGCCCGCTCTTGACAATGGATGTACAATACAGAATTTTTTACTGACACACTTATTAAATATGGTTAAATTTGATCTTCTGCATTGTTAGCTCCTGTAGCTCAAGTAGTAGAACAGCTGCTGTACATAAATAGACTTCCCAAAGCAAAAATGATTCAAATCAAGTCTTTCCAAGAGTTTATTCTTTTTTTTTCTTCGCTATTTACCAATAGCTTTAATAGGTGAATTATTGTTGTTAATAGAAATAAGTCAAATCCAATCAGGATATAATGCATATGTGATATTTATTTTACACTGATATGTATTGACTTGTCTCCAAGAGTCCCCTGTCTCTATTGATACTTTTGCTACTTGTCTGCTGCCTCCCTAGGTCAAGATGAGATCATTGGTCTTCTAGTCATCCAATATGAATTGTTTTGGGACGTTAACACTTCTCTTTTCTTTTTTGTGCTGAAGACTGTTTACAGAAGGCAGCTTCCAAAAGTTATCTGTATGAGAACAAAAGAAAAAAATTATTTGACTGTACATTTAGAAGAGGATCCTTTAAGCTCAGATGTAAATTCAAGAATTCTGAATGAAGGAACCTTCTTTTTTGTCAAGGCATCAGTAGTTTTTCTATCAGGGAGTATCCATGCGATCTCTGCTATTTCTCCTTTGTATGAATGCGATCTCTGCTATTTCTCCTTTGTATGAATCTCTTTTGTATGAATCTCTGAGGATTGCCATCTCAATTCAGAGTCTTTTATCAAGAATTGGAATGCACTGCATCATACAAACAGGAATTATCTGTTTTGCACGTTATTTTTATATTAGTAAGATGGTCTTCCAGCTGCAACATCCAGTATCAATTTTCTGTAATGCAATCAGATCAACCATGGCCAGAGTCTCTGCACTGAGAGTGCTCTTAACAACTCTTTTGATCTGTTTAGATTGCCAGGCTATGGGCATGTATTGGTTATTACTGCCTACCAAAAAATTATGTAGCCTCCCTGAGACCCACCATCAGTCAGGTAAGCAAAGGATGCATCACTGTATGCTATAATTTACAAAAGCTTGGGACTGCCTAAGTTCGGAATGTGAATTTGGGAATTTTCTTTTGTTGCCTTTTTTACAATCCGGTTGATTTGTTTTATGCATTCTACCTTTTCTTGTTTTAGTATGGAACTTCTTGTACTTACGTCAAAACTGAGGTTGGGTCTTGTTTGGGTTGTTAGCCAATTTAGCTGACCTATTAGTTGTCCAGCCTCAGTGATCTCAGTTGGAGATATTTTGTCTTCCAGGCTTCTGTTATTCTGCAGAGGAATGTGTCCAAGTTTCTTTACATATTCATCCTGCCCAATTCTGATGTTTTAATTTTATTTTTTTAATTTCTAGCCCAATGTATTGAAACTTAACAACTTTTTCAGATTTTACTCTGAAAGGGTACTGACGCTATTGATGACTTTGTTCTTGAAAGTTTCTGATCCTGCAAAGCAGAAATCATCAACATGCATAGCAATTATTGCTGTGAAGTTTATTTTCAAAGTACCCTGTGAAGATTGCCTGGTCATAGTTTAAAGGTGTAGCCCCTAACTTTATCAGTTCCTCTCTAAGTGTTAGGTCCCAGGATTGAGAGGCATCAGTTAGACCATACACACATTTAGATAATTTCCAAATGTAACCAGGAGTCACATTCATTTCTTTAGGAGGAAAAAGATAGATTGGTCAATCTAAGTGCTTGCTCTGTAAAAATGCAGTTTTGATGTCTATGGATTTGCATATCCAGTCATGTGATGTCATGATTCCTAAGATAACTCACACACTTTCTTTTGAGCATGTTGGGGAATCATTTCTAATATTTTCAGCATCCTTATCCTAGAAGCCTTTCACAACAAGTCTAGCCTTGATAGTTTGCTTGTCATTAGACTCCTTGTTGGTGTAGACCCACCTCATACATAATTTTGGTTAGCCCTGATCTAGTACTTGTGGGTAAACTTAATGTTCAATCCAATTTTTAAGTTCACAATTCCTGGCTTGGTCAAGATTTTCATTAGAAGAGGTAGTCACCAATACATTTGCATCATTGGTTGGGTTTTGGTCTTTATCGGTTGAGGTTTGGTCAGCTTCTATACTTGTTTCCCATTCCAAGACACCATGTTCAAAATCCAGCCAGAATGGATAACCTCCCTTCATAGCAACGTTCATTAAATATTTGTTTTTACTAATGGCTTTTCTGGCTCTACTGACCACATTCAATTTTCTCCATTCCTGATCTTTATCATTTGTGAATTTATATTTTATAGTTTGGCCGGGTTCAGGCAGTTTGGCAGATTTCGTGATCATTTTTGATGATTTGTCACAAGCATCAGCTTGAATCTGCTTGGGATTATCATCAGTGTTACTCTCACCATATATTGGGACAGACTCCTTCATGATTTCATTATCATGGATCTGTAGTTTGTTTAGTACACTGGTGTCATGGTTTCTTAAAGTAATTCAGGATATGAAATTAAGCAAGAGGGGTGTACTCTAACATATGTGCCTCTGTGTTTTACAAATAGATGTTTGTGTTCCCGGCCTATGACATCACCAGGACCAAACCATCTATTGTAGAGGACAAGGACATCACCAGGACCAAGCCATCTTTTGTAGAGGACAAGGTCACCATTTTTGTATGAATCAGCTATACTGGTTCTAACCTGATGACAAAGGACATGTCTCAAGTTTTAAGAGGCTTCACATTCTATGAAAGCTTTTCTTGCAACATGCATAGCATTGAGGTTATCTGCAACAATTTCACAAGTACTGATGCAGGAAGTTGATCATTCAAAAGGGAAGGCAGGTTAGGATTTCTTCCAAAAACTAGTTGGTTAGGGCTGTAGCCATGCAAATTGTGAAGTGTATTCTTAGCATTGACAGCCCATGATAGTGTAACTTCAAAAATACACCCAGCATCTTCCAATGTTTTCTCAACCATTTCTCCCAGAACACCATTATGCTTTTCATTTAACCCATTACTCCAAGGAGACTAAGGCACATACTACAATATTTAGATTCTGAGCCATGTCTCGAAAGAATTGATCATCAAAATCTCTGACATTGTTGGTTAAAAAGGTTCTATGCACACCAAAAGATGCAACCTAGTGTTTGAAGATGGCGATATGGATATCAAAGCTTTCCTTAGTTGGAAGTCTGATGCCAATGCTATATCTAGTCCCATGATCAACCAAGTGAAGCATTTTGTGTCCTTTAATCTCCTTTATGTCCATAGCTACCATTTGGTTGAAGTGAGTTCCTAAGGAAAATCCAACAACAGATCTAGGTGCAATTTTTTTATACTTAGTCAGGTCGAACACGTAAAAGGAAGTTCCCTTAAAATGTCCATGAACTCAGCATCCTTTAAACCAGCACTTTTGATTATGCAACTTAGTGGCTATTTTAAATTTCTCTGCCTTGCTCTTTTTATTAATCTGATTTAAATATAAAATGTATTGGAACTCATCCCATAGTGGTGGAGGTCTTGATACAGGAATGTGATAATGGCCAGACGTGGTACACAGCAGTTTAATTTTTTTTCCAAACATTTCCATTGTGTCATCATTAAAGTTGAGGGATGTCTGTGCTCTTTTTATTGCCTTCTTGCGCAATGATAGTGGGATATCAGCATCCACGACATCTTATTATTTTACATACATTTTAGTGATGACACAAAGTAGAATTACCATTTTTAAGGATTTTAATTTTTACTCCATCCCCGAATTTAAAAGTTTTAGCACCAACTCAGGTGGAAATTTTCTTTTCTTTTTCGGATAAAATCTCAAGAAAGCAATCAAGCCATTTCTTTCCACATACAGTAGTAGTTGCCCCAGAATCCAAAATGGCGGAGTTGATGGTCGGTCCTAGAAAGGTGGAATTGTCAAGCTTCTCTTGGTTGAGCCACACTATGTTCACAATTTCTTCACAGGTTTTTGTGGCATTTTCTGTATGGTAATCATTCTCATATTCATATAACAATATCATATTTTCTGTGATTTGCCTTTAATTGTTGTTTGTTTTGAAGTTGGGGCACTCGTTCGCATGGTGGAATTTGCATGAACAAATGTAGCAAGCAGTCTGACCTGTTCTTTTTGAATATCGGCCATTATAATGAGTTAAGTTACTGATACCTTCCTTCTTGTTGTTGGTGTCTTTGGCCCCACTACTACCAAAAGTAGTTTGTTGACAAAGTGCCGATTATATAGTATTTCATTTTCATCTTTAGTCTGGCTGTAGGCTACTTCTATCACCTTTTTTACAGAAATGGGTTGTTGTGAAATATTGACCGAGTTTGAATTTCCGTTGATTTTTTTTTTAATTGTGCCATGTCCGAGACAGTAAAGTTTGTAATTGTTGCTCTGATTAACCTCTCACTCTCAGGACTTAAGTTAGCGGACTTGAGGGCACAGTAGGCCAGGACAGGTTCAGGTAATATATTTTGAAATTCTCTGAGTTTTGATATATGTCGTTCAAACTCTCTTAGATAGTCATTAATGGAAATGTGTGGTTCACATTGGTAACTCTCAAACTTTTCATAGTAAATGAACGTGGACTGATTTTTATCTTCCAGGAAGAGAGAGTGTATCTAGTTTTTTGATTAGCTTGTCAATGCTGTCGTCAGAATAAAGTAGAGCTATGTCCATTTCTAATATGGCTGCATAAGCTTGGCCTTTAAGTGACAAAAATACTGTTGGTGCTCTTCTGGCAGGGGGAATATTCATTGCTAGCTACCATAAATGCATTTCCTTTTTCCACGAAGCATAAAAAGGTGGTGGTTCTAACAGACTAGAACTCATTTTGCTGCCGTGGGTCTTCGTCTCTGCTACCAAATGTTAATAGAAATAAGTAACATCCAGTCAGGACATAATGTATATGTGATGTTTATTTTATACTGATGACACGTATCAACTTGTCTCCAAGAGTTCCCTGTCTCTATTAACACTCCAACTACTTGTCTGCTGCCTCCCTAAGTCAAGAGAAGATCATCGGTCTTCTATTCATCCCATATGAAATGTTTTGGGACATTAACAGATGTGATAAAAAGCAGAAGAAATTAAGATGAATGAAATAGTTGTCAAAAAGTAATAAGTTGACAATGTTTCATCTAATAATAGAATTTTAGATTATATTATTCATTCATTGGTCCCCTAACCTAATTTTTGATTATAGGGGTGCTATTCACGGAAGATGTCTTGTGTAGGAACAAACCTAGCAGTCTATTCCTCTCCAGGTCTACAACTGGTTTGAATTCAGAGTTTTCATTCTGATAAACTAGTGTGCCATACCATGGTTAAAGAATCCAGTCTGCCCTACATCTTTATTAGAATAAATACTAATTACTTGAATTTTTATTTCATGACTTCAACATCTTTAGATATTCACTACTATAGAATCAAACATCTATTGTCCAGTTGGTCAAATGTCAAACCTCATAAGCTCCTCTTCTCATATAGATGAATAGAAGTAACTTTTGACTCTCATACAATTTATTAAAAAGCTTTGCTAAGAGGGTTACTTTTCTCTTTTTGTATGTTTCATAATCTTATATCCAATTCTGTCTTAGATGAGCATATTGCCTAGTAGACCTGACTGTGAAATGCAAACAGCCTCGTTCAGTGTTTGAATTTGTGTAGCCAGGTCCACTTCCTATGATGACAACTGATACACCATGAGTACCTCTATAATACAATGAAAAGCTACTGATGATAATTATCATAACAGAAATAAAAAGTAAGTTGGCGACTGTAGTCGAGGGTGACCTGAAGGCTCTCTTTTCAGTAACTACTTCCCTGAGGTGTTGGGGAGAGCGCTACTCCTTTCCCTGGATTGTTCCACTTTACCCTTGATACATACCTTATAATGCTGAGTGTTAAGCAAGGAGGTATCAAGTACCATTTTTTAAGTCTTTGGTATGACTCAACCTGAGATTGAACCCCAGTCTCCTGGACCATTGGCAAACACTCTACCCACTTGGTCAAAGAGCTGGTTATAAAAGAAATACTAATCAAAATGCATTATGTTGACAATGATAATGTTTCATCTAATAATAAAAAAAAAATCAAAAATAAATCTAAGGAAAGTTGAATTTTATTGAAGTTTTTGATGAATAAAGTAAAATATTGGTTATAATTAAAACAAGAAACTGTAATTGAATTTTTTTTTAAATTTCAATGTTTAACTGTAACTGTGGCAGCCTCTCTGTAATGTTCAAATATCTTGCTTTCAGTTTGGTATGTGCCGTCAGTTATGTCTCCGAATCAGGGGAGAAAATGGCCTTCCGCAAATTCTTCAAATTTCAGGTAAGTTTGTTTTGGTACTTAGATACTCTGTATCTCAGCTTACAAAATTCAATAAAAAAAAGATAAAAAATAATACTCATTCAAACTTTGCATCATAAATATTTTAGTTTAAAGTTGTGTCTTCATTCTATTAAAAGAAAAGCTGTGAATGATAACTATATCAAACTTTGTGACATGATCTCTCAGAGCCTGAAAAATCTGACTTAGTAAGATATAGTAAGATTGTTCTCAGCTTAAACTATCAGGCTTATATGTTCAAATGATTTACTTTTGCAAGTCTGTTAGATTGTCTGTTAATGTCAACAGTGTTTTCTTTACTTCCAAGAATTTTCCTTAAATTTTACTCCTTGGCATTATCCCATTATCATTGATTAGGGCACTTTGACTTAGATGCCATCATTGGTGACTATGTAGATTTCTTCTGGGATCAAACTCAGATTGGATGTAGAATGTTGTCAGCAGGACTTAGGGGACTATAAGTCATTTTCTTATGTCTATGGTCTGATGATTCTTGATTGCAGTGTGGCTAGATTCAAATGTCACAGCAGTCTGACTGATTTATCCCCTTACTTACAGGTTAAAGAATATCACTGCTGTTCTTGTACCCAGTCAGCTGGGGTTGTAGAGGGGTAAAACCCCACCCCTAACAAGTGTCCACTGTATGACACTAAACTGCATCTGATGGTGAGGCTTCAGTCCTGAAGCTTTGGGGAATGTTCCTCCTATCACTACTCCCACTTGATCATTTAACTGTGTGCAAACAAATGACTGATGTTAAATTGGATTGTTACTATTTACATAGTAATACTTGAAATTGTGTGCAAACAAATAAGTAATTTTAAATAAAATTTTTAGTGTCGAATAGCAATACTTGGAACCATTTGACTGTGTACAAATAAATGAATAGTTTTGAATAACAATACTTGAAAGTCCTTCCATGTGTGCAAACAAATGATTAATAGTAAATAGAATTATTTCTGTTTGATTGGAATTCTTGAAACCATTTAACTGTATTCAAATAAATGATTAATATTAAATAGAATTATTAGTGTTAGATAGAAATACCTGAAACCATTTAACTGTGAGAAAACATATGAGCTCTGGCTCATTTAAAAATATTCTCTCCAAAATATGCATTTATAAATCATATATATTAATACATATGCATAAACAGTATTTGGCATTAAATAACCTACAAGTGTTGATATGCCATAAAACTTAACCAGCCAACTAACCAACTGCTGTTCTTCTACAAGGATGGCTTTGGCATTTATAGCCTTCAAAGGTTGATATATTGTATACCCACATACAAATACAAGCAGAAATGTAATCAAAGATAATGATGAACGAAACACTTTCTTATAAATATATCTCTCATTTTATTCTTTAAAAGGCCCATTGTTTGTTGTTGTTTGAGAGATAAATGGAGAGACATATCTCAGAGAGAGGACTTCTTCTTCACATATCTTCTTCTGGGAGCCAGGGGGTGCCAATGCTTGCACCCCCTTGCAAGCTCATCAGAGACTCCTCTAATCGGCTGCATGTCCCTCGCCCGACTGCGATTCTCTGCACGCTGTCTAAATCTGCCCATGTGGTTCTCATCATGTCGTCTCCTTCCAGTTACACACCTGTTCGACCTGAGTAACATGACACGCCATCATCTTCCTATTTACTAATCAAAATGTGACAGCTTGTCAAAGCACACAGGGTCACTAGGAACAAACCGAAAATCCATGGTATATGTTATATAACATTCTTCTCTATGCCATTTTTCAAAATGTCAACGTATGGACATTTTCTTTACGTCTCTCTCCATCTTTCCTCACACAAAACAAAACAAAAGAAATTACTTGAACAACAGCAAAAATAATACAATCTTAAAACAATTAGAAGGTGACCTTTTCACTATGTAACACTTGCCCTGGCTAATTATTATCTAAATTTATTTCATACTACTCTTTGCGTGGTTGGCTATCCTGACATGCATGCATCAAAGTACAATACAGATGCATCTTTCATCCTCCAAAAACACAATAGGGCCCTCTGCAATTCCTTGAAGAATCTCAAAACCATAAAAGGACCATACTCTGGTCCCAAATCCTGGTCACAAACCTAGTGACCCTGGCCATTCCAGCAATACATTTCACCTGGATTCCTTATGACCACGCCCCAGTCCTTCGCTCAACAGGTTCCTACCTGGAATAACTGGAGAATTCCACAAACTAAAAAACAATATTTTCAAGGCCCAAAACATTCCTCATAAATCCATAAAAATCATGGCCCAAAACAATGCATCACAAGTCCATAGAATAACAATACATCAAAATGTATCACAATCTGACACGCAGGCAGTAAACCACCTAAAATATTTATTAGCAATGTGTTACTCATTTTTTCCATTATTAATTTTCTGTTACTGTGCCTATTTGTCTGTAAAGTCTTGAGGGACATACTTTACCTGATCACACCCTCACCGGGTTGCTTTTTAATTTAATCAGGAACTCTCATGGCTACTAAGACATATCTCAGAGAGAGGACTTCTTCACTTATCTTCTTCCAGGAGCCAGGGGGTGCCAACGCTTGCACCCCCATGCAAGCTCGTTAGAGACGCCTTTGATCGGCTGCATGTCCCTTGCTTGACTGCAATTCTCTGCACTCTGTCTAAATCTGACCGCATGGTTCTCATCATGTGGTCTCCTTCCAGTTACACACCTGTTAGACCTGAGTGACCTGACACACTGTCATCTTCCTGTTTTCTAATCAAAATGTGACAGCTTGCCAAAGCACACGGGATCACTTGGAACAAACCAAAATTCCATGTCATTAAACAAAAAGAAAACAAAAAGAATGATCTTCAAAACATTTTTACCATCCTTCAAATTTCTATACAGGATCTTGCATGGAAAACCGTTTTCCAGTATCCTGATGACATGACTAACCCATCTAAGCTAGTAGATGACAATCATCCACTCATTGTTGAAGATGTTTGTATTATGGGAGGTGGCCAAACAATGGATGCAGTCACATTTCATTATCCAAAAAATCATCTGGATAGCAACAGATATGCAAAGCCTCTAGCTTCATCTTTGTACAAGATCCATGGCTCACTGTCATGAAGGAGAATTCAGCCCACTTTGTACACATTGACTTTGTTTTTTTTTATATATGTATCTCAGTTAATGAAGACTACCCCTCTGCAGCTCATCTTCAAGATTGTACAAGGATGAATTAATTCATCAAAGATACTTAAAGGAGTTCACATTCTTTATTTACTATCATTTTATAGAGATGGAACATTACTGTCTGGCTCCTAAATCCATCTGCCTTCCCAGCATTTCCCATAAGAGCTTTATTGTTTCCCATAAGAGCTTATGTACAATGGGAAATGTTTCTCAACAGTTTTTCTGACCAATTTCTTTTTCCTATAAAAACTTTTTCTCTTGAGGAGTTGTTTTCTTCATGAATTACCTGATAGATATGTAGAGAATTTAACTAAGTAGGTTGGTTGTGCTATATGGAAATCAACCCTTATAGGTTATTTGATGCCAAATCTTATTTATACATGTATATATTAAATATATAGGATTTGTGAATGAATAGTTTATTGGTAACATTTTAAAACAAGCCAGAGCTCATTTGTTTACACACAGTTAAATAGTTTCAAGTATTCCTATCTAACACGAATAATTCTATTCAGTATTTATTATTTGTTTGCACACATTTAAGTGGTTTCAAGTATGCTATGTAAACACTAACAATTCAATTTAACATCAGTTATTTATTTGCACACATTTGAATGGTTAAACAGTTCAATTCTACCTATAGATAGGACCCTAACAGGCTCTACCACTCCATAGCCCAGTCAGCTGGGACTCTAGAATACACCAACTGCATCTCTACAGAGATTGTTGTGAGCAAGATACTCGACATCACACATGAAAATGTCCACAAGCTGCTTACATATGTTGTCATAGAGCAATTGAAGAAAAAATTGACGCTGATGCAAATTAATATGATACAAACTCTGCTGCTTAACCAATTGGCTGCTTCATCATGGTCTACAAGTGTGTCAGAGGCTTGGTCAGTTAATCAGGAACCATCTTGGATGCCAGTTTATAAGAAGACTGCTCTTTTCAAGTGAAGGTTTAAACCCTCCCTCCATATCGAGTGTCTTAGATATGACATTAAGCAATCTGATAGTGAGGCTCTAGGGGAGCTTTGGGGAATGCAGAGTATCCCTTCATTACCATTGCTCCCAGGTCCACTCTGACCTGGAGTGGTAGTACCTATCTATAGTCAAATAGAACTGTTTATTTAAACTGAGTGAAAAAAATGACTCATGCTGAATTAAATTGTTAGAAATAGAACTAAAATCAAGCTTAGTGTCATACTCAGGACACTTGTCTCACTCCTCTGCAGAAATGCAGCCAGTATATTCTACAACCCCAATTGCATAACCATCATGGTATTGGTTTGGGTATCATAAGAGACTATGAAAAATAGCCAAGTTTATGGGCATTTTATTAAACATTTGCAGGAGTTGGATGTTGCTCTTCTGCTATTCAATTTGATTATCAATGTTAAACCCTACATGACTATACTATTGTTTATTCCATAAGAATATACTTTTCTTGTCACCTGGCTATTTTGATGATCTTCAAATTTTACTCAAAGCATTTGTTTTCTTCATATGCTCAAGGTCTCCAGAGATTAAGTGAAAAATTATTACAATGTTGTAATCTGATGTAGAACTCAGCTGCTGGCTGCTGTATCTCATCTCTCTGGCAGTTTTGGCTGAAATAAAATCACTTGAGCCCCTTTCGTTGAGCTGAAGGAACCACCACTATTTGCCACATTGTGAAGTTTTGATCCGAACAGTGGTCTCTCGGTCCTTCAGAATGGTTCGATTGTGAGAGTTGATCAGGAATCGCTATTTGCAAAAAAAAAATTTCTTGTCACAACCACAAGGACACAAAAAGAAACAAGCAACACTTTTGATTCCTGTATAATAAAAACCTTTTTAAGGCTACTGTCTTTATATCACCACAAAAGAAATTGCACAAATACATCGAGTACAAAAAAAGTCACAACAAGATTCACTCATTTGGTCAGGAAGGCACAGAGAGAGAGACGAAATTAGTCTGATATGAATTCAGACGATACAAGGGAGATAACTATGGATCTTTATTGCAGGCACATTGACTAGTTAATGGTTTGCTTTCTCGGCTTTGTTGACAAAATTATCTGGATTCACAAAGATTCTATTTCCATCTCTTGGTTCTGATTGGACCAGCAAGATTCAACAAGCCGTTTTCGCAGCATTCGGTGTTTCTCTCTTTGACTACTGAAAAATCTGGCCCTCTGCTTCAGACTGACTGCTTATATGGAGTAAGGCAAAGAAAAAACAATTTTAGGCATACCCACGAATTTTAATATGTAAATCGCCTTGACCACCATACATTTTCGTCTAATCTCTGAACCTCTGCAGGATAACACTTCTCAAGTGGTACTAAAAATGAATTTGGATTCCCTGCTGAGTTTTCCACAGACAGCATCCACTTGAGTTTGGCAAAACCTACTTATCTTGTCTCAGACCTTGGGTGTGGAATTTGTCCTCAGACCACCCAAAATCCCATTCACCATTTATTAATGAACCCATCCATCAACTACTTTGAGCTATCACACCCACTTAACTAACAAACTCAACCCCAGAAACATTATTCCAAGAAAAAAAAGGAAATTCCTTTTCTTTCTCTGTATTAAAAAAACAAACTTATTTCTGGAATAACCCTTCTATCCAATTAATTAGTAAATTCATTCTAATCCCCTACAACTGTTAATTAATAAACCCATCTGGGGGTGGGGCTCTCTATCTCTCTCTCTGTCACAGTAATAAAAATTGTTCAACTTCTTCGTTATCCTCTGTTGAAATAGAATTACAGATTTATTTGTGTTTAATGACAACTAATTTGATTAGAGAAAGAGGATTTTTACTATATTGTCATTTAAAATGCATGTATGATTTAAATTTAATATTTTCATTGTAAAATCACTGCTGTATACTATCTGTGTCTTAAATGCAAAGACAATTTTACTGTAAATCCAAATTAAAATTTGAACCTCGTCAAAAGAAGCTAACACTATTAGAACCAAAAAACCTAAGTAAACCTAAGAAGCATAAAAAATACTTTAATGAATTTAAAAAAGAAAAGTAGTCATGGACTTTAACTAAGTTAAAACTTAATAATGAAAAATGGACGAAAGTAAAAAGAAAAAAAAATCTTATTTTTTTACAAAAGCCATGGGAAGCAGCATGGTAGACATAAAGGCAAGCGGATAAACCCTCTGATGGCTCAACGCAATGCCTAACCCAGTCCTGGGAGTATGAACCCTACAGTTCAATGGCCAGGATCGATTAGTTCCATTGGGGGACTACTGCTGCTCATCTGTAAGAGTGGCTTCTGTAGATGAGAATAAAAAACAGCCATCGAAAGATAACCATGAGTCACACTCAAACCACATCGCTCTTCACGCGGGTAAAAAAGGGGCACATACAGAGCTCAAACAAAAATTACTAAAATACAAACGAACAATACAAATAGCGACATTCAACGTTAGAACCTAAAATGAAAAAGGACAACTACCAGAGCTGACTGCTACGGCCATAGATCATAAAATAGACATAATATGCATTCAAGAACACAGATACACACATAGTGAGGATATTAAATATCATGATTTTGGCGATGAATGGATGCTAACCACTGCATTAGCATGGAAAAACTTTTCAATGCCACAATAGGGGGTGTAGGTATGCTTAAAGGACCACAAGCTCTAAAATTACTAATTAGCATAGAGAAAATACAACCTAGAATGATTGTAGCTACTTTTAATGGCAACCCCAGCGCAACAATCATCTCCTGCTACAGCCCTACCAATGTTAGTCTTTATAAACAAGAAATGGAATAATAGCACATTGAATTGCAAGGCTTACTCCTCATTCAAGGGTGTGTCCTCTGATCACCAAATGGTCACAGCAAAAATACGACTGAGCCTACAAAAGAATGCAACCCGAACAATGACCGCTATACACTATGATCCATGGCACTGCCAACATCTCCTTCTTTGACAATCCCTAGCTACGTGGTCCCCCTGACCACATGACAACATTTCCTCGCTATTACACATCGGGCCACCCTCCCTTTTACTTCCCCGGGAGCGGCCCTTCGGCGTTTCCCTGATTCCTTGATGTAGGAGGGGGCTTCACTATAAAGGACTCCCTCACTCTTCCTCAAGGTTTCTCTCTCCTTTCCTCCCTCACTCTTCCTCAAGGTTTCTCTCTCCTTTCCTCCCTTGTGTCGCTCCTTGAGGGGCATTCTGTTGAGAAGTGACCCTCTTTTCGACACGTCCAACACGTCACCCCTAAGCACTTATGGGAGGAAATCATGAAACCCCTTCCATACCGACCAGTCCTGCTGCCTTGGGTCAGCCTCTGCTGACCAGTCCTCCTGTCGTCTTCGCCCCCAACCCGGTTCTGGGTTTCTTCTAGTGGGTTGACTTATTCTTTCTTGTTTCTATGCCTTTTTCTGACCCTCTCTAAGAAATTCTGATTTCTTCTAGCCAGGTGTACCGCTCTGGTTATGTCCTCTGGCTCAGCTTTCAACACTTCTTTTTTTACTTCTTTGTCCCGTAAGGCATCTATGTAACAATCCACCAGCTGTGCTTGTAAGACTGGCGTTGACCTTATGTCTTCCTGAGGATAAGCCAGTAACGACAATCCCCTAATTCTTTCACCTAATTCTACAAGGGTCTCCCCTTCCTTCTGCTTCACCTCGGCTAGGCTTCTCATAGCCTCTAGCGCCGATGGTTCACCCGCGTATTCTGTCTGCAATTCTTCTTTCATTTGTGCCCATGTCAGTCCCGGACCCTCCAGCATTCTTTTCTGGATGAAGTCCGAGGGGGCTCCTACTACTGTCTCAAAGGCTAATAGGATCATCTCTTTATCTGTTAGCCCATATACTAGTCTTTTCTTCTCAATGGCCTTAATCCATTCATTCAATTTAAGGGAATCCCCCCTAAAGAATGTTATTCTTATGTTTAAAAGCAAGGATATGAATTGTTTACTGACCCCTTCTGTGTCTCTTCCACCATACCTGTGGCTTCTGAACCCACTGACCCTTCTCTGCTCATGATGTTTTTCTAACAATTTACAATCACCTAACACGGCGAGTACTCTCCCAGTAACAACAATACAAATGGGGAAAACCGAAAAATGTCCTACCTGAACTGCTGACTGTTCCGTCCTTGCTTCTTGCTCTGGGTCGTCTCTCCCCGGTCAAGTTCCTTCGCAGCTTGCGGCTTGGGTCCTAGTTCGAATCTGTCTGTTGTTGGTTCTTGTCTATTCTTTTCCTTCCTTGATATGGCTCTTCAGGGTCGAATCCTGGTCTAAACGGCACCAAATATGACACCCTCGCCTCAATCTCGTCCACCTCCCTCCAATCTCTCTGCTACAGCGCGGGAAAAACAGATTGAAAGTTCCCTCCAGGAAAGTGACCATACACTACCCTGCCCCACGTTGTGATTCTTTAAATGGAAAGGCAGCGACGATCACGTCTGAAAAGAAGAGGGGTTGCTGGCAGCCGAAGACTGAAAACTGAAGGGTATATATTGTAGAACAAAAAAAAATACAACTCCGATTCCTGCAGTAGTTAATAATAAAAAGGTTTTATAATCTTCAAGTTTACAGATGGTAACAAAATCTGTGGGTGTGACTTATAATGGTCTAAGGCGTCAGTCTGGCGAGGGTTAAGTCTTCTTAATAATTCGTCCTAGCAGCAGACTAGTGATATGAGTTGGCAGCACAAAGCACAATTCCAATCTGTTGGTCCCTGCCTGGTCTTCGTCTGTTTCGTTTGGTCCCAACTATTTCACTTACTGCTACCAACTGCTGAGTTCAAAAATCAGCTTGTTTATATAATAATTGCTAATATTCTGGGGTAGGTTCTGACTGAGGCAGGGGTGATCTCCATATTGTAATTTTTAACTCATCAGACATCCGTTATGTCTTCGTTTCAATTCTCGTCATCAGAAAGGGTCCAACCCCCTTTCCACTTCTTCCATTAAGTCGCTCCTCTCACTGCACTCGTGATGAGGAATACAGGAGGATAGCTTTCCTCCTACCAGCACAGTTTCTCTCATTTTACTGCTTATGACGTCAAGCTGGAGATTCCTCCCCTTATGCCCAAATATGCTCGACTGTCACCTTTTTGATGGAACTGGTTTCAACCTGCGTGGGAGAAAGGGCTGGTCTTCCTCCCAGACTAATTGATAATTCCCTTTTTAGCACCGATAAGTAATTCCAGAAAATTACCTCACCTCATTAGTTGCAGTGTTTTCATCAAATGCCAGATAGCCTTCCTACCATCAATAAAGATTCCTTTGTTCGCCTCTCAACCTCTTTTTCTTCCTCAATTTCTGTTTGTACTTATTCGCCTCTGAGGTCTATCTTTTAACTGGGTTATCTCCATGTCACTGCAATCAGGTGTGAGTCACAGGTCACGGGTTATCTTCCCTGATTGTCGAATTTCTAATTTTCACTTTTTTTTTTTTTCTTCAGGCTTGGGAATTGTTTCATGATATCACTCATTTCTTAAAACAACATCTTTTTCTTCCTCTATTTCCGTTTGTACTTGTAACCAACTTAATCCTCATTACCTGTCAACATCTTCCAAATCTCATTTCTGGCCATTGTCAAAAGTTCTTTTCCCAAAATTTCAATTTTACACTTCTCGGCAATTATATTTGGCTGCTCAACTTTTTGTTTAACCCTTCATGTAACACGCCACAGACCAATATTGTCACACAAGAAGTGCATTGCAGCCGGAGGAGATTACTTCAAAGGGGACTAGAGTTTCATGTATATACTATCAATAAAGGTGCCCATACAAAAAAAGTCTGGAAACTTATTTAATGATCCTCGTAAATATGTGATAGCACTAAGAAACAAATTCAATGCATGACAGGAGAAGACAGAAACATATACTCTGAATGACGAATATGAGAATTTTGTCAACGTCCACTTAGAAACAGCAGCGGAATACATACCAACTAAACAAAGAACTAAATCTAGAGTCCCATGGGAGACTTAGCAGTTAGGGAAAAGTGTGCAGACATGAATACTGCCTCCAAATGCAATAGGAAGAACCCAACCAATACCAATGCCCTGAAACTTAAAAAGGCACAAAATGAATTACCTAACATATACCTAAAAGAACAGACAGAATACATACAAAATCATAGATAAGATGAGAAACTCAGTTGAAGATAGACAATCTAGGATTGCATGGCAAATGATAAACGAAGTGAGCAGAAGGAAGGAAGAGCACTGTGAAAGCTAAACTAAAAGCTGCCAGCCAACAAGAATGAATACACCTATCGAAACAGCATTTCAAGAATTTACTCGGAAATCCTCCAAAAGTTACACATGAACCAATCACGAGAATTATAAGTAAGCAATTAGACATCAAACTAGGGGTATTTACTCAAGAAGAACTCGACTCGGTATTGAGAAAAATTAAAAATAGAAAAGCAGCCGGGCTTGATGAAATACCCCCAGAAGTATGGAAGACCAGACAGTTTGATGACATACTGCTTCGACACTGTAATGTCGTATATAATCAAAACCCTATAGACAGATAGATGAAGGGATGCATCCTCCCCTTCTCTAAAAAGGGCAACCTCGGATTAGCCAAGAACTACCGAGGTATAACACTTACATCCATAGCAGCCAAGATATACAATGCTCTACTATGCAACCGCATAGAACCCAAAATTGAGAAGATACTTAATAAAAACCAAAATGGCTTCCAGAGGAATAGATCCACATCACAAATTTTGATTATCTGTGGAATTCTTGAAGGTGTACATGCAAAAAACCTCGAGGCAACAATATTATTTGTCAACTTTACCAAGGCTTTCGACTCCATTCACAGAGAAAAGATGGAGCAAATTCTACTGGCCTGCAACCTACCAAAAGAAACCGTCACAGCTATAATGATGCTGTATAGAAACACCAAAGTAAAAGCCCCTTCTCCGGATGGAGACACAGACTACTTTGACATTGTAGCAGGTGTACTGCAAGGAGACACACTAGCCCCATACCTCTGTATCATCTGTCTAGACTAGGTGCTTAGAACATCTATTGATAAAATGAAAGAAAACGGTTTCAAGCTAACAAAGGAAAGAAGCTGAAGGTACCCCACTAAATCAACACCAACTACACCAATAACATAGCACTTCTAGCAAATGCACCCGCCCAAGCTAAAACCCTGCTACATAGTCTGAAACAAGCAGCTGCAGGCATTGGCCTTCATGTCAATGCACACAAGACGGAATATATGTACTTTAATCAAACAGGCGACATCTCCACACTAAACAGTAGCACTCTGAAACTAGTTGAAAAGTTCACCTACCTCGGAAGCAGTGTCTCATCAACCGAGACAGACATCAACACATAATTAGCAAAGGCATGGACAGCTATCAATAGGCTATCAGTCATATGGAAGTCAGACCTGACTGATAAAATAAAACACAGTTTCTTCCAAGCAGCAGTCATATCGATACTGCTATATGGATTCTATATGGATGCTAACTAAGCATATGGAGAAAAAACTTGACGGCAACTACACAAGAATGCTGCAAGCAATATTAATCAAGTCCTGGAAGCAGCACCCCAAAAGAGCAGTTGTACGGCCACCTACCACCCATCACGAAAACTATCAAAATTAAACGAACCAGACATGCAGGACACTGCTGGAGAAGTTGGGACGAGCTCATAAGTGATGTACTCCTGTGGACCCATTCACATGGATGAGCAAAGGCAGGATGACCAGCCCAAACCTATACAGTAGCTCTGTGCCGATACAGAATGTAGCCCAGAAGACCTGCTGAAAGCAATGGACTATAGGGAGGAGGTGGTGAGAGAGGGTCAGCGATATCTGCACTGATGGCGTAACTTGATGATATATATATATATATATATATAAAAACAATGACAGGAGAACAACAAAACAAACATGTTCTCATGATAATTGAAAATGATGTTCACAAGAACTTAAATTTTACTGATGTTCTTGGATTAAAATTGTTTCCAAGAGCCTATGCAATAGTATTATTACTGTTAGCTAATGTTTAATGACTAGTAAAAATATCTTTGTTAAAAACCTTTTTGACTTATATGAAAAAATTACTGGGAGCGTCATTGTTTCTGTAATTCAGAAGCCTACATGATCTTAATTCAGGCATTGACCATGTTTGATATTATTGCTTAACTTTGAAAAAGAATGATGTGAATGATCAGAGTTCTGAGCAAGCATTTTTCAAAGCAAGTCATTTTTTTCATATTTTTTCCTTTCTTTTTGTAGGTGCTGAAGCCACTGGATGTAAAAACAAAATTTTATAATGCTGAGGTAAGTTTATGATCTTCATTTCTCTCTAAGTTAGAATATATTATTGATTTTTTTCTTTTTTTTAAAACTTGCCCATCCTTGCTGAAGCCTCTTTCAGATCAATACATTCTTCTGATAAAGTAATATTAGGATGGTTCCACAATTCTTTTTCAACTTCTATCATCAGTCTTTTTAAACCCATCACCTTAACAAACCTACATTGAATAAGATGAAAGTCTAAGGCCACTAAATCAGATTTAGCCTTTATGAAAAGGAGCACTAAGATCCCAACCAATAAAGTGGCATAAATCCAAGTACCAGAAAGGCGTCTATTGAAATTTTTTTCTACTCAGTTGAAAAAATTACAACCATGTTTTTGAAGACAAAAAATTCTATTGTGTATGGCTGTCTGACAGAACTTGTTCCTAAGTGAATTATTCTTCATAGGAGATAAAAGAGAAAAAGACAGCTTATTGTAATGGTGATAATGATGACAATTAGATATGTCATTATTATTTTCTGAAATAACAAAGAGGACAGGAAAGGGCTAGACATTTTGGTATCAATGATATTTAAGTAACATTACCAACCTTAAATCTAATATTCATAATGAAAAAATTTACCAAACCCACATCAATCCTAGAAACTCTTACTTCAAATGGTCTCAACAACAAAAAAAGTATTACATTTTAAAAAACTTATTATTTAAAAATTAATTATTTTTTAGACTGATTTTTCAGCTTAATGACATTTTTGAAAAAACTAAACAAAATATTAGAAACTATTTATAAACACATACAAAGTCAAATTTTTAAATTAACTTTTAAAGTTCAAGTTTATGTGTGAAACCAATCCTGTGGCATTCATACACCTTCAGTCTTGACATGTCATTAAATAATTTTCTCTGATGATGGCTGAAGGCTAAAAATGGTCAGGATTAACAAATTTATATATACCAAAAAATTTTCTATCAACATTTATGTGTTTATATTATTATTCATAACAGATGCCTTTCAACTGACACTTCTTCATGGTCAATGATCAGTAAAATGAAGGAAATGAGCTTTTAAAAGAAAAGGATCTTAAAATTGAGAAGGGGGAATTTACTGTACTCCAGATCAAGTAAATAAAAATATATTTCCTTTCTTAGATGTTTTAGTAGAGAAAACTTCTACATCTTTCGACTCTAGCATATTCAGAAAACCCACTTTTATAGGGTTATATTTGAGTTGGGTTCCCTTTGTCCTCAAATCCAAGAAGAATAACCTTATCAAAACCCTTACCCACTGTGCAATGATGATATGCTTGGAGTGTAAATTGATGAACTCAAGAAGATCACCAACATTTTCTTTGAGCACTTGTTGAAGATAAATCCATGCCAAATGAATTATTCAGAAAAGTTCTTTTCTGTTCTGCACAGGTCTCAGACTAAGCACCTCACCATCTTGGAAGCTACTGTTATTAATATATGATGTCTGACTGTGTAGACAGAGCTCAAACACAAATTTAAAATATTGAAAGAGTACAATGATTTTTTTTTCTTTTTCTTTTTTTTGTCTTCTCCCAATTTTAAGATCCTTTTCTTTTTAAACCTTATTCCTTTCATTTGATTGACTTTGAAGAAGTATCAGTCAAAAGGTGCCTAAGTTTTATATTTGTTTTAATCAATTTTAAAGTTAAGTTATTTTACAACTAATTTTTTTCATGGTGTTGTACAAGAAATCTATGTATGTATGTATTTGTCAGATTCACCAAAATCAACTATTTCTCCATATATATATAACATTAGCAGAAGAACCTAATTGAAGTAAGCAAGTTCAAACTCCAGTTGTGCTATTATGTTAATTTTCAGACTAATACCCTTAGAAAAGTTTTGAACACCCTTTTGCCCTCCCATCTATGGGTTAAATAGTATCACTGCTGTTCTTCTACAAGGATAGCTTTGCTATTAAATAACTCATGAAAGTTCATATGTCATTAAAAAAACAAAGAAGATCTTATTATTGTCTTTGTCCATCCATCAGATGCCTTTAAAACATTCCTTGAGATCAAAGTTTAATCAAGATTGACCAAGTAGCCAAGGTAAGGTGTCTGTTGGTAGAATAAATCCTTTCTGAATAGTTTTCCTCCCAAAAGTTCTGGTCCCTGCAGGCATATCAGTTTTATTTGCTTTCAGGATGAATTAGACTTTCCCGATCAATTTTTAATTAAAGTATTATGAATACCAACAAACACCCTTAAAACATATTTTCAAATGAAAAGAGTTCACTTGCCAGCTTTCAAGATTACTAGTAGTCCATAGGTAACAAGAAAGTAAGCAAAAGTGAACACACTAGCATAGTAGTTGTAAAATATGACAGGGTTATTCAATGCTTCCATTGAACAAAAGTGATAAATTATAAGACATGAAGTTGTCTTTAAAATGTTTATAATTTAGATTCCTTGGATTACTTATTAAATCCCAAAGTATCCATCAGATTACCTTCTTATGGATACTTTGATGAAAAATCACTGACATTGCAATACTAGCAAACGATATTCTTAGGCAATAAATTTTTTTCTAAAAAGGTATTGTTATTAGCTATTATCTTGAATTACTGCACTATTTTGAATAATAGTTTTGTTTTTCATATTCTCTTAATATGATTTTTCTCACACTCTGCATCAATAAGATCCCTATATTGACTTCATGTAGCTAACCTCTTCACTTTTTGCATTGTTTGAGATTATCATCTTATTTCTATTTGGAACCTGACTTCAGTTTTTTTTCTTGTGATTTACACTATTATCTTTGAGTAATTATTAATCTGTTTTGCACCTTCTTGTTATTTGTTGTTGTTCTCTGTTTCAAGTTTTGTTTGTCCTTCCTTTTGTTAACCAGTTAACATCATCTTTCATTAAAATATTTCATGTATCTGTAAGATTTTAACTTATCAAAGAAAAAAATGAAAATGACTAATATAATAGATTCATAGGTCATTTAATTTCTTATTAAAACCAAAAATAATGCATATCCAGACTAGATATTTGAATTATTATTGCCTTAAATTTTTGTTCCTGAAACAAAATTTACAATTTCATCAGAATGTGTGGTGACAAAATATCCTTCAGCTAGAAAACTAGGGCATTATCTATAGGTCTTCTCTTTCTGGATTGAAAATTTCAGTAGAAACAATATGGCATAATAAAGAAATGTTGGAAGAAATTCAAATTTGCTACATTATGTTTTAGTTTCAAGACTTCATTTGCTATAATGTATTGTGGAAATTATCCTTTTCAATGTATTTGTGTTTTGATACTGTTAGGCTTTTCAAGGAAATTCCACTGTACAACAGGGAACCTCAGCCAGATTGCCTGTCTCCAAAAATTCTTGACTGGCCTAGGTGGACTTCACTCACTTTAAAGTAGTGGTAGGAAGGTTTTTAAAGTAGAAGCATGAGAATAGAAGAGACACAAGTATGAATTAAGACAACAAATAAAGAAAAAGAAAGCAAAACTATTCTTTCATGGTGAAACTACAGATAATTTTATGGACAATAAACTAAGCATGAAAATAATTTTCATTTGTGAATTTGAATACATGACATTTCATACCTGAGGAATATTTACAGTGAACATATCTTTCAGAAAAATGAATGACAGTCTGTGGATATTGGATTATAGTTTGCTTAGTGAATAAAGTATATTAGCTGTTGAAGTTGTGACATGATGAAAGCTACTTCTGATTTTTTGAGCAAATGTCTAAACCCTTCCAAGAAGGAGAAGGGATTACCTTTGTTCTGTGTCGGAATGATTCTATCTGGTTGGAGGGTAGTCTTAACACTACATTTATTTTTAGCACATAATAACAGGAAATATGTGCAGAATACAGATTTTTCTGTTAGTATATCTTTGATCATGGAATTTTTAACTTCTGATTGGTTCCACAAATAATGATAAAATGGAAAAGATAGTCTATCTCCTCTTCAAGTAACATATGACAGGTTGTTCTGGGTTACATTGCACCAGCAGCAAAGCACAATCTGACCTAAAATGTGAAAGAGGTGGGTATGTCATAATCAAGTGAAATTGTAACTTTTTCATTTGGGTAAACTGTATGTGCAAAAATATAAATACCTTTGACATTTAATGTATTTTGATATAAAATTAACAATTAAAAAGAAAAAAAACATATATCCAATAATACAATGAAGAATGAAATATGAACAAAAGTGGCAGTGGAAAAAAGTATTTAGACACATTGCTTTCACATTTTAATAATTAAATGAATAAGCCTTGCATGTAATTGCTACTCTTAGATGCTTTTTATTCTATGACATTTTAAGATTTTATTTATAAGTTAAATATATTTAACCAAATAACATAGACCACAAATGAGGAAAGTTGGCATGTTGTTGGTCTATACTTCTCTTATCTGTTTTATTTATGGATATCTTAATGTCATTTTCCCCTTTCCCTTTGTGATACCCATGAACCATAGATACAATATTAATACATAGATTATATGGGTATCCAAATACTTATTCCTCCTGTCCAACTCTACATATTGCCTTAAAATAGAATATATTTTGACAAATGATTATATACACTGATGTTTACTCATTTGCAAACTAAAAACCAAGAATCCAATTAAATCCACCTAACTGAATATATGTATTCATGCAGACAAGTAGGCTTTAAGAAATCATTGAGTTGTATAAATGCTGGATTGTCTTAGACTGAAATCAGTTGGAAAAGCAACAAAAAAGAAATTTGATAGATGTTGTATTTATGTGTTAGGTCAAAGAATCCATCATGTTGAATATTTGGCTATTGACTCAAAGAAAGATGGTTGAAGAGGGTTGTTTGGTCAATAAATCCAGCCAAGTTAACCAACAATTATTTCTTATTCTTACTGGAAAACTTAGCAACTAAAAATTTCTACTATTTATGGATGAAGAGAAAGAGAAAATTCAACATTTGCTATCATTTGGGATTTTTACAGCTATGGGTTGGGTATTAAAAAAACTTTTCCCAATTGTTTGTTTCAGTTTGTGTGTTTCTTTGTCAAAGAAATTAGATTAAATATCTATAGTGATTGCATATATATATATATATACTTTAGCTATGTGTATTTTAGTGGGTGGAAAATTATGGCCCTAGGACAAATTTGTGACAAAAATCAAAATCATGTTTTTTAATTTATCATAACCCTATTTATTATTAAAATATTTCAGATAAATACTCATTATTTTGTAATGAATGTAAGGGTTTAGAGTGTTAATTAAACATTCTTGGTGCCAGAATGTGATGGGTTGTATCTAGTCTTTCCCATCATGTTCAAATTTCAACCTTACAAAATTATTATAAATAGGTAAACAATGACTGTTTGCTGACAATTGACAGTTGAGTCAAATATAATACAGCCTGAAGGTCAAATCTGGCCTGCAATTTAATTTCATTTTAAATCTGTAATATTGTTAAATATTTAAAGAGGTATAAAACAGTTTATCTTTAACTATTAAGTTCATTCTGAATGTACTGTTATAGAGAGAAAAGAAATTAACTGATTTATATCTTTTGTCAAATTGGATTTACTTAAGCCTGCATCATGAATAAAATTTTTAGGAATAATTGTTCTTATCTAGCCTATGCATCAATCTAACCCACAAAGCCAAACAAGTTTGACACCCTAAAATTAGATCTTCAAAATTCAACTTTGTGTGAGTGTGTGTGTGTGTATTTGTTTGAGGGAGAGAGAGAGAGAGTATATATATGTAAGTATAACTCAACAAAATTCAACATAGCTTGTTCTATGCAAAGGAATGGCACACATTTTGGCAAAATGAGAAATTTGAACAGTATTCTCCTTTATCTGAAAAAAATAAATGGTTCTTTTAAAAAATTCAGCGAGTAGACTAGACAAAAGATTGTGTTGAAAATAACAAAAATATATTTAGTTTTATTATATTTGGTCATCCATACTACAATTATCTCATGGTACATTAATAAATTCAAGCAAGATTTAATCACTATTGGGTAAGGAAAGGTAGCTGAATACCCACCTTGATCTTTGAACTGAGTTGTCAGGTAAAGACACCAGCTACAAATGAATGTATTTTTTCACTATATTAAAGTTAAATTTTTTTTCAGAATCTACTTAAATAATTATTAAATCAACTAATTTTTGTTAAATCTTATAATTCTATAATGGCTACTTTACTTTTGAAAGATTTTTGATTAAAGTCATCCATTATCTTGTAATTGAAGTTTATTTTGGATGACAAAAATTGACATTAAGTATGTAAAAATAATTTTAGTTTTTTATGACTAACTTTATATTTTTTGCAAGGAAATATTTAAGTTATTGAAATACATTTTCAGATTTTTTTGTTTTTTTTTAAGTTTATGATCAGTGATTTACATAATAGAAAAACTGATCACCCATTTTATCAATTCCCTACTTCATATACAGAGACCTTAAAAACAGTCTAAAACCAGCTTCAAGTATTTAAAAATAATTTCTTTTCATACCACTTTATTTGAACATATTTTAGAGTTATATATGCAAAATATGAAAGTTATATCTAGTCTAGTCTTAAATATAAACAAAAATGCAGTGTGACATGTTTTATGCAATATAAACCAATGGACACTGGCTTAATTTTATTTGTTTTTAATCTTATGCATTTTTTTTAGAATGCTCAATATGAGATATAGCTATTATTATATTGTATTATATAATATACTTATGGCTTATACTGTTAATATGGATAGTACAATGAAAGAAAAATGCCCTCAGGGTGTCTGTAGCAGGGAGGGAGAATATATCACCCATCATACTTGCTCATACGATAACGATCTGGATATGTACCCGGCTACAACGTGTGATTGCGGCAGAAAATTCAACAGCTTGTGAGGGTCATGAATCCACAAGGTGCGCTGATGCAAACAACACAATTCTCCTACCAGAGAATGTAAATCAAATGATGGGCTTATGAATCAGAATTACCCCCACAGTATTCACGAGCCCATTGCTGAACATCAGTGTCCTGGAGACATTCCTAGCAAGCCAAGAATTTAGTGGCCCAAGGGTAATCAGATAACTACTTGGACAAACTTAGACCAGGAGCTTTCTTTTTACTCAACACCTATCTTGAGGGCCCCACTGATCAACAAATTACATCTTTTAGCAGAATTATATATGACATTTGTCTCGAGTGCTTTTGTGCAGTAATGCATAAAAAAGATAAAACTGAAGGAAAACAAACCAAATAGATGACAGATATAGAAGGGATTTCAACATGAATGAAATGTACGTGGAACCACCATTCCCGTGTGATTACGCAAAATCAAGAAACAGTTGCTATGACATCAATGGCCGAAAGTAAACGCGTTTTTAAATCACAAACTGCACTAAAATGAAGATGAACGAACATTCAATGTAATGTCTGCTTTTAGTTGATCTGGCATATATATAGATATATATTTCTTTTAAATACCCTGTCTGGTGGCAAAAGCTGCTTGGTAGCGCCAGGAGTGGCAGTACTGCCTTGAGCTACTGAAACTGTGTTATCACCCTGGTTGGCGGCTGATGTAGGCAGGGTATCGCATGTGCTTTCACATGTTGTATGATGAAAAAAAAAAATTATTCACTAGTCTGGCTTATACTCTTATGTGCCAGACCAGTGAATATTTTATATTGTACAATATATATTGACCTTTGACAGGCTGGTTAGTTTGTAGATTTCAAAAACTGGATGCGCAGCTGTGTAAACAAGGGACAGCAGGAATACCATGTAAATTGCATTGGTGGGTTGCCAAAAGGAAGAATGTGTGAGCATCTGAAAAATATATTATGACAGAAGTTTCAACCTCAGTGGTTAGTTAGGAGAGAGCAGTCAGTTGGCAGTTAGCAGAGTAGACAAGTCATGCTGTTTTGGATGACAGCCACTGGGTTGAGAACTGGCCCTGTATCAGTCTCCTGTAAAAGAAGCACAAAAAAGAAAGGCTCTTTGGAGATGTATCTTCACCTGATGTAAATCATAGCAGTTTCCTCTCTCCCTCTTATGCGACCCTTTCACCACGATTTCATAATAAACAAAAAGCTTATATTTTTACGAATAAGTGTTGTTGTCACTTTCTTCTCTGGTATACAACAATATAACTTTAGTACAGGTTGCCAAGTATGAGATATCCAGTGAGGATTGAACTTACTACTTATCAGTAATGAACTGTGAGACTAGCATGCCAATAATTACACCATAGGAAGATGTTTATTATATATATATGTTTAACTTTCTTAAAACTGCAGGTTATGGCTGATTATTTGGGTTTATGTCATATCAACCTTTGTAGGTTATTTATGCCAAATCCATTTTTATACAAATAAACAGTTCTATCTCAAGCAATTCAGTTTAGTTCTATTTGACCCATAGATAGGGCCCTATCAGATGCTACCACACTGGGCCAGAGTGGACCTGGGAGTGATGGCAATGAAGGGGCGTTAGGGCTGAGATAGGTGCACGTAGTGTTATAGTTATTAACAAAGGAAATGGAATTGGTGACTTGAGTTCAAATCCTAGACTTCTTGGGAAAAGCATGAATCCATTTATTCTTCCTCCAGCTAGGTTATTTAGCCTTGGTTAGGCAACCAGTGTAGGAGAATAAAAACTCTGAATTCAAACCAACTGTAATCTGTTTAAAAAAAATAGACCTTGTGTCACATCCTACTCGTGGTGGAGGGGTTGGGTAGATTCATAAATGGCTGAGATAGCTGTATATTTCACTCTAGTATTAGACGTTAGTTCAAACCAAGCTAAAAGCCAAAATTTTGATTACTGATTTTTTTTAATGCACAATTGCCCTATCTTCAATTTAGCCTTATGCCATACTAAGCTGGCATTGTAAATATGAAGACTTTAGCCAAGCCAAAATTCAAGAATTTGGTTGACCTAATTTAAGAGTTGAAAATTTTGCCAAATTTGGTTATATCAATCTGAATGAAATATCAGTTGTCATTCTTTCAATTTTCTTTTTTGCTCTTATCATTCAAATTCAAGGAAAAGAAAACTGACTTTTAATGTAAGCCAAAATGAGTTATCTTGATTATATTTTGCTAAAATTTTATAGAAAAATATGACCACAACTATACTTCCGTGTGAATATAAAGATCTGCTACCTGTTTTTATTTACTCAATCCAAGTCATCAGAGTCCTTTCTTTATTTCTATATTTGGTGCTTAGACTAGAATCACATTGCAGATAGATATTAATTTTTTGAGCTGAACAAATGGTGGTAACGTTAAGCTATGAGTAGGGAATGATAAAATATGCAGGAAATTGTTTTCTTTTTCTTCATCTTTGTATGCAACCAGCTGTAATGTTGATCTTAATATTGATTCCTGTCAGCCAGAAGAAAAAAATTCAAATTTTTAAAAATCTCTTGTTGGGTGCAATTTTACCTTTCCCCCTCCACCATTTTCTATTTTAAATTCTCTGCCCATCTACTGATCTCTCCCTCATATACTCTAATATCTTAGAATTTACTAAACACAGGCACAGTTTCTACTGTTCATATTTGGTCATTCACTATGTTCTGAGCAGGCTAATTACTGCTTAATTTGTAATCTATTGGGCATCAGTCCTTAGACTGCAAACAAGCCCTGCTCTTCATATTTGGCTACTCACTAAGTTCTGAGCAACCTCAATATTGCTTAACTTCTTTGATCTAGCTGGAAGTGGTGTTTTAAACATAACTTGACTAAGTCCACACACAGATATCTTAAGACTTCATTCTCAGTCCTTGTGATTTATTAAGGGGCTCCAGTTATCACTATCAGAGTTGATGGTTCATCTTAGACTATCTCCACAAACACATACAATGATAAAAAAAAAAGCTGTTCAGATTTTCATGCTTAAATTTTAGCTATTCATTTGTAGTTTTTATTAAATTGGATTAATCTATTTGTTTAATGTCACGTCAACCCCTTAAGTGCTATTTGATTGCAATCATAACTATTTATATTTTCAACATTCCATTGCATTTTTATGTCACCACAACAATAATTTTTTACATTTATATGGTATCAAGTAACTATTTCTATTTAATAATAATTTGTTTCTAGTTATATGGTTTCAATAATAAAATCCTTAGTAGACAATTGTAGCTTCAAGTAACTACTCTTAATACTGGAATGTCACCCTGCAAGTCCATGATAATCAGCATCTCCTTTCTCTAAAAGATCTGTTCTTTTATCTGACTCTCTAAATGTGAGCTTCAACTATAGAATTTTTTAAACTATTCTGATTGACTTAAAAAATCATAAAATCTGCAAGAGAGTAGGGAAAAGTTCTCAGTCCAAGGATCTAGTGCCATTAAATATACATGTTACATATTAACCCTGAAATTCAATACACATCATATTTAAGTTAAAAAAAAAAAGAAAATTCAGTCAATTCTTGGTTGGGCAAAAAAAAATTTTTGTGTCTCCCAGATTCACTTTAAATTCTACTCATTCAGCCCAAGAGTAGCATATTTAAATACACCATCAATAAAGAACATTGGTCAAAACCTACAAATATTAAAAAGTAAACTTTTGTAAATTTCAATCTTTACAGTTAACTTTTACAGCTAAATTTTGTGAAAGTCCAGTGTAGAAATTTTTTACTTATATTAATTGGTAACTGGTTTGGTATATGTAGCTGAACCACAAATCTTTGCAATTTAGGTGTTTTATGATAAAAAATTGCCACTTAATATCAGCTTAAAATACTTTTTAGTTCCAGTGTTAAATCCCTTCAATGAGTGCTTTGCAAAATTCATTTGGCCAATTTCCAATCAATAAAAAAACTGCCTGAGAGGATTTATAGAAGCTCTCCAACTAAAGTCATTGAATGGCTTTTAGTTACCTAGAAATTAAAAGGGATCAATGCTATTGTTCCTAAAGGAGAAAAGAGAAGTCAACATTGTGAGACATTAAATCTGTTTGCATCAACTCCCCATTCTTTTTCACCGATCCTTTGAATAATCTGAGTGCAAGAACCTATGATTCTATTGGTTGATATGGATTTGTCTTCCACTACTTTCATTTAATTCTAAGGAAGGTAGAAATTAGTGTGCAAAGAAATTGGTACAAAACAGATTAGACTAATCAAACAAAAATCTTCTGTATTAAGCTAACAAATTCAACCCCAAACCCTCATGAAGAGGATAAGTATGATGCCAAAGAAGTTCAAAATAACTTGGCAAAGTTTTTTTAAATTAACATTTCATTCTATAAAACCATGTTAATATAATGTAAATAATATTATTTTGCAGTCAGATGAAGTGTATTTGGAGGCCCAGATTCAGAATATCACTACTGGTCCCATCTTTATGGATCATGTTAGTTTGGAACCCTCAGTCTCTTACACAGTTAAGAAGATGAATGACACCGAAGACAATGAAGGGTAAGCTTGGCTGAGTACAGAAGTGATTTACAAATTTTATATTTATTAGCTTTAGCTGGTGCAAGGCCAGTTGTACTGGAGTTCCCAGAGACTTGTTTGTTACTTGGTCTAATTGAACAGCAGTAATTGATTTTTTTTTCTTCATAAAATGACAATTCTTGACCTTTCCTGCATTTTTTGTATCACTTGATTTGCTCCCTGTACCAAATAAGATTCTCTTTACAAATTAGATTTTACTTTGAAACATGATTGGTAAAATTTGTTGACATCAGAAATAATTTCCTCTTTTACATTCTATTCTGATTCTTTTAAACAATCTATACTACAATCCTAAAGCTTGTATGTGACTGTCCAAGGACCAAAGCCAAGTTCAAATATCAGATTGAGTTAGAAACTCTGGTAAGAAATGCAAAATTGTTTGACTTCATAAATTGTAGGAAGCTCAGATCCATGTTTTTCACATTGCCAGTTATATATTGGAAGTTCATAAATGAGTAATTTAAAAAGAATTCTACATATTTGAAAAAGGTCTAAGAACAAGAAATATTATGTACAAAGAGGATCTTTTTAATGAATCAGAATTTTTTTTAAAACCCTTTTTATTGTATATCCATACATGTTTGCTATGCACACAAAGATGCTGAAATTATTACATTGCTAACAGGAAAAATCTGGTTTGACTTCTTTGCAGTTCACATCCAGTGTTTGGCAAAGTGAATTACCTCAACTCATTGGACACCCGACAATATCTGTATTGCCTTACACCAAAACCTGAAGCCTATGCTGAGAGCAAAGTACTCAAAGGAGTTACTAACATAGGCAAATTAGATATCACCTGGCGTACAAACATGGGAGAACGAGGTCGCTTGCAGACAAGTCAGCTTCAAAGAGTGGTAAGTTGGGAAGAAGGGTTGCAAAAAGGAACATTTGTTGTCAAAAAATAAATAAATAAATAAATAAATTTGAATGTACAATTTTTAAAAGCTAAGAAATTATAAGTGGATTCTTTTAATCAAGGTATTCTTTACAGGCTCCAGGCTACGGAGACATTCGCCTCACAGTGGAATCCATTCCTGATACCGTCTCTTTGGAGACTACTTTCACCATTACATTCCGGATAACTAACTGTTGGTAAGTTAAGAAAAAATACACAACTTTCTTTCAACAAAATCTGTGGAAATTTTAGTTAATGACTTCAAATTTAATTTTAATTTTTTTCAGTGAGCGAATTGTGGATTTGACTTTGATTCTACAGAACAATATTTCTTCAGGAGTTCTTTGGTGTGGCCTATCAGGAAAACAATTAGGGAAACTCCCCCAAAATAACAGCATGGATCTTCCCCTTACAGTTATTGCCACATCACCTGGATTGCAGGTCAGTGCAGCATTTTTTTTTTTTTTTAACAGATGAATTCTCTGATCCAAAAACAACTTGGCATTATTTTTTAAAATTTTTTTTGCAGACCATATCTGGCCTTCGCCTTACTGACAACTTTCTGAAACGTACATATGAACATGATGAGATTGCACAGGTTTTTGTTTGTGGCTGAAATACAGATGTGATTTTTTTTTCAATTGTAGTAAATGAAAATGGATTAAGATGTTGGGAAATAAAATTTGTGAAACCTGAAAAATAAAAAAAGTAACTTTTGCAGTTCTTTTCCTTTGTAACGTGTGTGTGCGCACGCACGCGCACACACACACACACGCACACACACACACACACAAAAAAGGAAAAAATATTGTTTTTGGCAAATTCATGTCAATTGTGAAACTTTATTTTTCTTTCCAAAATGATGAGAGAAATCTATTTTTAGT
This sequence comes from Sepioteuthis lessoniana, assembly GCA_963585895.1. NCBI lineage: Eukaryota > Metazoa > Mollusca > Cephalopoda > Myopsida > Loliginidae > Sepioteuthis > Sepioteuthis lessoniana. The sequence goes on from OY757917.1 coordinate 53,507,902, forward strand.
TTGTTTGATGGTCAGTAAATCTAAATTGGCAGAAGGCAAGTCTACAAAGAGAGGTGGGAAGGGAGAGAGAGAGAGAGAGAAGGGAGGAGAGAGAAGCCATTGCATGTCAAAGGTCAATGACATATCACAGTATTTTATTTAATACTTAAAGGATAAGAAAAATGGGAAGAGTGGCTATTGCCTTTTGTCCTTCCCACACATCCCTGTCCAGTCATTGTGGCTGTAGTGATGAAAGTTGCTATGGTAACCTGTGATATTTTATCCAGTCCCTTGGAGTCCATCTAAATATGGTATTGGTCGGCACCCATTGATTTCAAGACACATCACTGTTTATCATCCTCTTCTGAAATAAAAGAAACATACAATACAATCCTGATCTGATAAAGGAGAAAACAAGGAAAGTAATTAAAAGAGACCAAGACAGAAACTGACCACTATTGGAAGGTTCTGCTGAATTGTTTGGAAGATTCACCTGTCGGCGCAATTGAGCTACGAGATCAGGATTCTGCTGTTGCATTTGTGATGCCAATTGTTGGCCTCTGCAATACACAAGATAACAAAAACTCATTAGCTTCCTAGTTTAATGAGAGAGAGAGAGAAAGTTTAGTCTAAATTTCTAAGCAGAATTTTCATTTTATTGGGGGAGTGGAGGGAAGAAAAATCACAAGGATAAATCAAGCTACAACAAGATATCTCCTAGCACGGACAGTACCCCTGTAGCCTGAATAAAGAGTTAAGTTCAAATTTTCCAAAAGTTTACTGAATACGACAGGAGTCTGAAAAATTAGTTGGTGTAATAAGGAAGGTAACTCTTGTCTAATGATGGAAATATCTGTAGACATAGTTATATATTCATATAGAGAGAGTTTACATTTCAAAGAAATGATGAATCAATAGTATTTAGTAGTAGAAACTTAAAGATAAGGAAAGAAATAAATTACGCTTGTAACAAAGTGCTAAGGCCTCCATTATTTCCTTCACCAGCTGCTGAGGACATCAGGTTGGACATCCTGCACAAAATAACAAATGAACAAGAATTGGATAAAAGCTTACAGCAGAAAAATAAACAAATTATAATCAAAGTCTAAAACAGCAATTCTCAACCTTTTTTGCTGATAGCCTCTTCTAATTTGTAAGTTACTTCTGTACATCTCTAATAGCCATTACTATAATATATTTTAAAATACTTTATAAACTGCCTGGCTTAAAACCAATTTTTGCTCATTTTATTTCCACTTTTTTCCAGTCAGTCCATTATCAAAAAGTGTCTGCCTAAACATAAGTACTAAGGTTAAAGTTATATATGTTTGTGTGTGCATACTATTGAAATTTAAATGTAAATGTGAAGATTATGACAAGGTGATTTAATGCTCGGCAGTTAAATCCAATTTATTTCATGTGGCCCCCAGAAACATGAGATAAGAGAGGCATATGGACCCAGTTGAGAACTGATGCCCTTTAAAAAAGAAAAAAAATATTACTTACATAGATTGCATTTGAGGATTGGACATCATACTGGCAGCCTGGGGGGAAAAAAGCCTAAAATATCAATTTTTCAGACATAGAAAATTTATTTTATTTTCGCAAATCTATGAAAAACCCTTGGAGAAAATTGGCCCATTTAAAATTTAAAAAAAAAAAAAAAAAACATACTCACTAGGTACTTTTTATAATTTTTACAATTCCATTTCAAGATTGGCGGAAAAGCAGAAGTTATGAGGGAACATTTTAATGAATAAAAATAGTTAAATCAGTATAGAAAGATATTAAGATTTGTTACTACAGTATATATATCTCACACACACACTGATGAAAGGGGAAAGAAGGCAAAAATAGCTATTTAACAAATTATGACACCCAATTCAAAGTTAAGGCACTTTTTCTTTTTTTCTTTTAAATAGTAGCAAACTTTTGATCATCAACAAGAAATCAATCCTTAGCAAAAGTAGAGTAGACGATTCACATGAAGACAACCAAGTTAAGTAAGGATTTAGACTTTATGTTTAAAAAAAAAAAAAAAAAAGAGTTTCTCTTTCGTTGCATTTGCAACAGCAAGAGATGATCTTTTGACACTTACCATATTCATAAGGGCCGGGTTATTGAGGATTGAAGATAGGTCCATGCCTTTCTGCCCAGCAGCACCACTTGCAAATCCAGCCTACATATATTTATAGGTTAAAAAAAAAAAAAATTAAATTATAGGAGGTTTGGTTTGAGAAATAAAACTCTGGATGCCTATTTGACTACAAATATTTGTAAAATTAATGACAGTTTATGCAAAAATTTGACAAGGAGTAGTTGCTTTGGTCCATTCAAAATGACAAATTTTTCTTTGAGGAAAGGGAGAAGAGTTTACTGAAGATAAAAAAATTCTATAGCCTAATTTTTCTTTATAGATTAAATCCCAACTGCTGCATATGGTTTTTCATTAACAAAGAACAAAAGGAAAAAACTGAAAAGACCATCTACTACTCACACCAATGGCTTGTTCCCGTAGTTTTTGTTCCACCATTTCCAAGTTATTCTTGTAATTTTGATTGTTTGGGTCAAGTTCCAGAGCCTTTCTGTAACATTCACGAGATTGTTCATTGTCCTCCAACTCTAAATAAGCCATCCTGAGAAAATAAAAAGTACAATCTTCTTTTCACATCCACAATTGATATTTTTATAATGCATTTTATTTCCAGAAGAAACATTTAAAAATGCTAGAAAAGAAAAGAAACATTTAAAAATAAAAAATGAATATATCATTATTATATTAGAAAACAAAACATCCAAAGTCTTACTTTTTTTTTTTTTTTTTTGATATTTCAACTGAAACTGTCAAATTGAATCATGTCAGTTGTATATTAACAAGAATTGGGATTAATTAATCAGTATTTCATATGATTCAAATGCATCACACCAACCTTCAGTAAAGAGAATTTCTATGCAGGTTTCTTGCGAGGCATATACTAATAGGAATGGGGAAGTTAACAAAGAAAAAAAAAATAGTATTTTAATCAAAGGTAACATATTGAAATTTAAAGAGCAATAATTTTCTAACAAAACACTAGTTTCCTCATTAACTTTAATGATTGTAGGGGGGTAGGGCAGGTATAAAAAAAACAAAAACCTGAATGTCATATTTCAGTTTTGTTAAGTAGAATAAAAAGTTTAGTTTTAATTGTATTGTAATAGAATCAATATACAATTTTGATATAACTAACATTGATGATGGAAGGAAATAGGATTTTCAACATTATGCTTTTTTGTAATTAACTTTTGCAGACAAAAATAACTGGACAACTGAAGATGTTAACATCATCAAGAATATAAATAAGAAATTGAATTGTCTGAACAGATTGGCGGAAAACCAGAAGTTATGAGGGAACATTTTAATGTATAAAAATAGCTAAATCAGTATAGAAAGATATTAAGATTTGTTACTACAATGTGTGTGTGTATATATATATATATATATATATATATATATATATATATATATACACACACACACTAACACTGATGAAAGAGGGAGGAAGGCAAAAATGGCTATTTAGCATCAGTAATACCAGCTACACTGATTAACTTGTAGTTCTTCAAATAATACACCTGCTAAGGCTAAATCTCTGCTGCATACCCTGGAGTAGGCAGCAAGATGTATTGGTTTGATGTGTTTTAATCAAGATGGTGCCATTAAATGAAAATCCTCTGAAATTAGTTGACCAGATCATATACCTCAGTAACAATATCTCGTCTACTGAAAGTGATGTCAAAATAAGAATTGGCAAAGCATGGATTGCTATTGATATATCATCAACAATATGGATAGAATAAAATGGGAATTCTTCCAAGCTGTAGCTGCATCATTACTACTGTATGGCTGCATCACTTTGAGAAAAAGCTATATCAAAACTACACAGAATGCTACATGCTGTTTTGACCCATGTCATTTGTGTTACAGTTCAGAAGGGTTTTCAGTGATAAGATTTATTTAAAATCGCCCTTATAATACTTTACTCTTTTCTTTTTGGCTTGTGTAAGTCTTAAGGCATTACTATTTCATGTAGCACAAAGAAAACATACCTATGACCATTTTTTAATAATAGTCTTGTTTCTAGCGTCACATGCTTAAACAATGTATAAACTCTGCGAATTGTGCCTTTATTTTTTTTATAAAAATGTTTTTTTCTAAATTTTTATGGAGTCTTCTAATTATTACAATAGTCCTTTTGTAAATTTTTTTCATTGAACCCCTGAGAATTAAGATATTTGTTGTCATGTGTGTTACACCTTAGCGTCACTGCGTTACCCATGCAAAATCTCACTGATTTCCAAAGCTCCGTGAAGTGGGGAAAATACTCAAATTTGGCAAACAATCAGAATAAAGAATTTTCTTTTTTGTCCTGAGAGAATTGGTCATTTGGTTTGGACAGCACCGTCCCTTAAAGTTCAGGCTCCATAGCATAAACAATTTTCATTGAAAAGATTTCAAACCTACACAGGTTAGTGTAAAAACCTTTCTTTTTTTTTCATAAAAATATATAAAGTAGTTTTTTTGAAAACTATTTGAACGCACACATATATATAAGAATTTTGGAGCAGAAATCTTTCGGACAGCGTTCATTTTTTAAGCAGCAGCAATAACTCACAAGGCCAGTTTAGTTTTCCATATGGTTGATAAAAAAAATTAACTTGTGATGAGAAGAAAAATTAAATATTTTAATTATTTGTTTATTTTGTTATCAATGGAATTTTTTATTTTTATTTTTGATAATTTATTTTTAACCTTTAGACAAGGACCTATTTGAAATAAAAGCATTTCATATCAACAAAGCTGAAAACTACTGGTTGCCAAATGCTGCTGTTTGAAGTTTGAAGTTATCGACAAATAAAACACTTTTTTGTTTTAAGTTGTTCTATCACCTCCTACCTCACGCTCACATTTTTCTTGCAGTAACATCTTAAGTTTAAGAAAGTGTGATGTGTTTCAAGGAAAAAAAAACTAATATTAGATGCAACATTTCATCCTATTTTTGTTTCAATGAAATGAATTTTCTAAAATAATTTCTAATTTTTTTCATAAGCATACACCTACACTTGGTGTTAGGACAAAAAAGGAAAAAAGGGTGCGTTCATTTTTATTAAACTTCGAAAGTAAAACAATTCCTTTTATTGTAAAATATTTTTCTATTTTTCTTTTTACACCTTGCTCCATATCAATACTTACTTAGTTGCTTTATTTGACTCAAAAATTTAGATAAAGAAATTAATTAGCATAATTACAAAAATAGCATTCGTTACAATTAAAGAAGATAATAAAAATATTTAGTAATAAAATAAATTACTTTAAATTAAATCATTAGATTTTGTATCAAAACTTCTTATTGATATCAAAGGGTTGGACATATTTTTATTTCTAAGTAATTGTAAGTGATAAATAAAATGTTAAGTGACTAGCTTTTTAAGTTAGAATAGAAAGTCTTTGACTTTATAGCTACTTTTTTCCATATCCAAAAAATTGTCTGTTAATTCAGTTTTCAGATGGAAACCTCAAGTGTGAAAAAACATCTGCTGAAATAATGAGAGCTCTAAGGAAACGAAGGAAAGAAGTGGGTACATCTTTTCAAGAACAAGAAAATGCCAGGATTTCAGCCCTTCGAAAAAGTCAGCGAGAAACAATGAATATAGATCAACTCAAAGAACACTGTAAAAAAGTTGCTGAACATGTCCATCTCTTTCGATTATGTAAAAACTAAGACAGCAAGAAATCATCGAGTCACTCCCTGTCAAATCAGGCAAAGGGTTCAAGACACCTCAATCATTGGGAAAAGCAATCCAAAAATTAGATAATAACTTGCCTAAGTCACCTACAAAACAAAGGGCTTTTGTTAATGGTTTAGCCAAGCGGGTAGGACTGGAATTGAGTCCAAAAATCACACATAACCATGGACAAAGGATAAACCAAAGATTTACAGAAGAGAACAAAAAGTTGATAACAGACTTTTATGTAAATACAGATGTTGTGTGTACCATGCCTGGAATGCATGATGAAATGACAGTTTGGGGAAATGGGATCAAATCAAAATGCAAGAAATATTATTTAATCATGTTTTTAAAGGAAGTTTATGAGCTGTTTAAACAGTCCAACCCTGACATTACTGTAGGGTTCAGTAAATTTGCATCTCTGAGGCCAGTGAATGTGTTGTTGCTTTAAGATCAGCATCCAGACATGTGCAAATGTGAAATTCATGAAAATTTTCTTCTTAAAATCAAAGGTCTAGGAATTACCTATGATGAACACTTTTGGCCTAGCATTCTTTGTGATGACAGTCTTGATTTGACTTCTCCTTGTTAGAGAGGTCTTTGTGTTAATTGCCAATTGAAGAATAAGTTCACAATAGAGAAAAGTGATGCTGACACAGTTTTTTGGAAAGAATGAATAAAAACTGAAACCAGACATCTGCGAATAAACCAAAAACAAGGGTGTGTAGGTGAATTAAAAGAAGATCTTTTCAGCGAATTTTCTTTTTTCAGAGAACATGTGAGAATTAAACAGCATTTACAGAGGACAAAAAGAGGAATGATTGCCATGTTTTACAAGTTGACTTCGCAATGGCATTCAGTTGTGATTATCAAAATGAAGTCCAAAGTGCTTTGTGATCTCGGAAATGCATTAATTTATTTACTGCTGCTCTGTATAGTAAGAGCCAAGTTTGCCAACCATTCTTGATAATCACAGATAGCCAAGAAAAAGGAAAAAAATCTGTCTTTACCTTTATAAATGCTTTGACAGACTACATTCAATTTGAAAAAGGGGACATGCTCATAATCTACACAGATGGGCCATCATCAGAGTTTAAAAATAGATACATTGTGAAACTGGTATCTATGCTATCAAAAAAAATTCCAGTCCAAAGTTTCCTGGAAATATTTTGCTACATCACATGGAAAAGGTGTTGTTGATGGAATTGGTGGCTCAGCCAAATCTCTAGTGAGAAAAAGAGTCATGAATCAAAGTAAAAATGCTGTGATTGTACAAAACTCTGCTGATTTTTATAAAGTAGCAAAAGATGACATGAAGGGAGCAACTGTTCTTCATATAAGTGAAGGACAAATTTCAGAGTTGATAAAAGAAAAGAAACCTTGGGAAATATTGAAGATGGCCTCAGTCATCAGTAAGATGCATGTTATCAGTTGTTGTGATGGTTCAACTATAGAAATGTTCAAGACAAATTTAAGTAAGGTTCCATAATCAACTATTGTATATGAAGATGAGGATGTGGACAGAAGCGAGAAACTCAATGTAGATGATTGGGCCTTAGTCTCCTATGATGGGAAAAAAATTCCCTGGTGAAGTTGTGTCAATTATAGATACTGATATAGAAGTATCAATAATGAAGTATTCCAGAAAAGGCAAATGGTACTGGCCAGATAAAGCTGATATAATTGCATACCGGCCTGAGAATGTGATCAGAAAACTGAGTCCAGCAGTTCCAGTAGGAATGGTAGATATTGGGAGAAATCAGGATGTGCTTTATCATTTTTAACCTGAAATTTTTCAATAAATAAATCTATTTTATAGCATTGTATGAGTATGTTATTTATTATGTTGAAATCCATTGATTATTGAAGGTTTTGAAGTGATATTTTGGTATGTAAAACATGTGACATCACGTGTGTTACACAAATTCAAAGTGTTCTTTCAAGAAAAAAATAGCTAGATTTTTGGTTTTGCTATTATTTTGTTTGCAGTAATATACTAGCTTATAAACAGAAAGGATTTTTTCCTCAGAGGTTTTATTGAAGAATGAGAAAAAAAACGTTGATTAAGCATCACGTGTGTTACATGGACACAGGGCTAACTTTATGAAATTTTCATGTAAAAATGATTAACAATTAAAACTCAGGACTTCAATTATTTTGAAATCTATATATGTATCAATCATGAAAAATACAATTAAACATAATTCTATGTCATTTATTAGTAAAAATGAATGCCTGAAAAATAGGCAATTCTTTCATTTTCTGACTTCAATAAATAGCCGATGTTTATAGCCTCAGCACTGACAACACAGAAAAGATCAGAATTGAAATTTGTTATTTTTTGTAGTTTAGGGTGTTGTCTTTCAGAAAAAACATAAGTGCTAGAAAATATTGGATTTAAAATTCTGATTTTTGACCACTTTCCATGGAATGAATCTTTGGAACAAATCCTGGAAGCAACGCCCTATAAAACAGCAGTTGTACAGCCACTTACCTCTCATTTCACAAACTATCCAAGTAAGATGAACAAAACATGCTGGGCATTGCAGGTGAAGTAAGGACAAACACATAAGTGATGTTCTCTTATAGACTACTATATATGGACACACCAGTGTTGGCCAATCAGCAAAAAGTTAGATCAACCAGTTTTGTGCAGATTCTGTTTAGAGGACAAACCAAGACTGATGGCCAATAGGGATGGATGGAAAGAAAGAGTCAAGGGAATCCATGCTGTTGGTATGCCTTGATGACAATGAAAGATAATGCAAGAAAAGGGGTGATGTTGTGTATATATTGGGATTAGAAAGGAACCTTCTACTATAAGCTTCTTCTAGAAAAGTAAACAACAGGTTCAAACAAGTGATGCTTCTAATTAGACAACTGAAAGCATCAATAGATGAGAAAGGGTGAAATATTTTCTCAGGGCAACACTAGACATATTTCTTTGGTGATAAGACAAAATTGTTACAGCTTGTCTAGAAAGTTTTCGTTATCATTTATTTCATTCTTTTAATGAAAAAAAAAAAAATTTAATTATCAGGAAAACTTTGAAAGGAACCTATAGCAGTAATTTACTCACAAAGATAGAATTATGAATTTAGCAGAAGATAGTGTAAGAAAATAGTAAATATGTAGAGCTGTATAGTAAATGTAAAAAATTAGTTTTACATAATAAAATTAAATTTTACATATAATACAACAGCAAATTTTCTTGTAAAATATGATGAGAATATATGAAGGTTTTGATACATTTGAAAGTGTTTTTGAATCAGAGATTTCAATTTTTTGTTGCTGTCTCCATAAGAATTAAATACAGAAATTATTTAACATTTTTAGAAATGAGAATTTCACCAAATAAACAATCTTTATGACTAAGAATCTCATTAAGCACATAAAAAAAACATTTCACAAGACTTAAAATTTCCGAAAACAATTCTGATGACTAACAACAGTGAATCATGTTTTTTTCTTTCATCTGATTTGAAATCTGAAGACTTGTTCAATTTTCACCTTCAAATGTATTTTGCTGGAGTAAGGTATGAAAGATGCTGTTTTTTTAAGATCATGTTAAGAAATAAAAGACAAATTCTTTACCCCATTCTGCCATAAGCCTTGCTGTAACCTGGGTCAATTGCCAAAGCACAATTACAATCTTGGATGGCCAAAGCATGCTTCGTTAATTTACTATAAGCAGCAGCTCTGAAAAAGAGAATCATTATGAAAAGCAAACTGGCTAAGAGCCAAAGTCATGGCTGCTCAATGACCATTTTTATATATGAAAAAGAATATTTCAAATTGAAATAAACAAAACATTAATAATTTAGAAAATAAAGAAATGTGGGTAAAATAAGATTTGCCACTGCATTCATCTATATATATATATATATATATATATATATATATATATATATATAAAATCATTGTACAGTGTTTTTTTTTTGTTTTGTTTTACTTAATATTGACATATTGTGCATGTACAAAACCAAAAACAGATATGTTTTGTTTTTATATTTTTTATCTCTTTAGAAATTGATAACTTCAAGATAAACAATCATCTCATATGAATTAAAATAATGTTATCTTTGCTGATTCTTTCATAAACATTTGAATTAACAGGAAAACAGGCAAAAATCACTCACTTCACATAATTTCCCAAAAGGTGAGGGAACTTATGAATAGTTTCATTCATAATCAAATCAGTACTGAAAGTTTTATGGAAATCAGCAAAATGGAAGATTTTTTTTTTTAAATCAGGATTCAATTCACCTAAAATGTTCTACAAATTATTACATCACACCGTTTCAAACAACTTTTCAAATATGTAAGCCTAGTCAGTTAGGGCTATAGAATATGCCAACTGCATCTCTGCAGAGGGGCAAAATCCCTACACACCAACAAATGTCTTGGATATGGCACTAAACCATCTGATGGTGAGGCTCCAGTTCTGGAGCTTTAGAGAATGTTGAATACCCCTTCACTATCATTACTCCCACATCCACTCTGACCCAGAGTGATAGTACCTGTTAGGGTCCCATATACGAGTCAAATAGAACTGTTTAATCATTTACTATAGCGGAAACTGGGGCAAACAAATGATTGATATGAAATTAGATTATTAGTATAAGATAGCAATGGTTGAAATCATTTAACTGTGTGCAAACAAATGAGCTCTGGCTGGTTTAAAATTGTTGTTACCTATACTATCACACATAAAAAAAATACCTTAAAACATTCAACCACCACAAATATCTCTTGTTCTATATAGTGGACACAATTCTTATATTGAAATTTTCTATAAACTATATTCTTAGTAAAGGCACAAAGATTATGATAAAAATCAACTTTAATGCAAGTTTTGGGTGATTTTTCATCATATATCACTTTGTCAAAGAGTTTAGATGTACATAAAATATTGGAAAATTATTGTAGTCAAATAATTCAATATGTTTATGTTAAGTTCTTGCATTCTAACAACTTTAAATAGTATTAGAGTCTAAGGGAAAAAAGAATCTAAAAATTGGCTAGATTTTAAATCCAGCAATTTTTTAAATCAAGTTTTGTGACTTGGTATTATATAAGTTACTCAAGAATAAAATCATCTCAAAGATAAAATGAAAATTGAGTTTTACAAAAATTATTACAAAATTCAAATTGTCACTTCATACAAAAAAAAAACTCAACATTAAAGATACTGTGCAAACCATGTAATTTATAGTAAAGGCAGGAGATGAATAGCCAATTATGCTGATGTAAGTCTTTTTTGGAATCAAACTGGAGAAAAATAAAAATGTGATTTCTGCAGCGTCTCTACCAACATTGAACAAAAACAAATAAAATTGACGTTTGACAAAATTAACATTGCCAGTGTTTGTTCTCAGCTTAATCTAGTCTTCAACTCATATTGTAAATATATCATAAATTATATAATTTATGGTTAATAGTATCAATGCATAGTGTAAATGTGGCTATTACTTTTCAAATTCATGGAGACTGACAGAACTATTATGAACTAACCCCAGTGCTAAGGCGGCTGTTCATAGATCGTCATTCATGGTTGTTCATCTGGTGAGGACTTTGTTGTTAAATCTTACACCTGGCCGAGTGTCAGAAAAAAAAAAAAAAGAAAAGAAAAGGAGGAAAGAAGGAAGAAAAGACAAAAACACAAACTTGATATAGCAACACTGTAAGAAAGCGAGGTCTGCAACGTTTTTGGCACTGTGTGTGTACGTATGTTGCTATTCCAAGAACTTTGCAAAAATCCTAAACTACCACTAAAAAATGCTGACTCACACTGGTCATCACCCTTACTGCTCAACATCCAGTCTCTGATTGATGTGACCTTTCTCTGCCAACGTTTCTCTCCTGACTGACAACCCTCTTGATTGCTAACTCTCAAACTGACCAATATGCCTTGGTCCTTTTACACCCCTACTTCCAGTTCTGGACCTTCATGAAGATTCACGTGGGCATAGCTCTTTGTCTATATTGGCACAAAGACCACTCAGATAAAGAAAGATCTTCCAGACAAACTGATGCCATCCAAAGATACTAAAGGTAAAAATCCTTTTAATTCTGACAGCCATCCACAAACACAGATACACACACACACACACACACACACACACACACACAAACGCACATTATTATGTCACATTCCTCCCTTCCTTACCCTTGTCATTTATTCACAATAAATTACACAAAAGAATAAAAAAATATAAAAACACAGACATAACTGTAACCATGCAATTTGTTACATTATTCAAGAGGAGCCCTGACTTCTTCAACAAAAGTAGATGCAAGGGAGGTTACTCCACACAGTTACAATAACAAAACTTAAACCTTTGTTCATCCTTTAACCACATTATTTCACAGCCTTCCAACACACCAATTGCAGGACTTGCTAACCGAGATGCCTTATGTCGAAAGAGGGGCCCAATGCAACAACCACTGGGATGAACCGAAGAGAGTAACATGACATTTGCAATTAAATTTACAAAGAAAGAACAATATACTAACAAGAGTGACCACTGCTGCAGGGATTGTTGACAAAGGGCCCCCACAATGATTCTATCTATCTACATCTAAACATTTCCATGCTCTATACAAAATATATTTCAGGCCTTGGTCCTTTTCCACCCCTACTTCTGATCTTGGACTTTCATAAAGGTTCACACAAGCATAGCTCTGTCTATTTTGGTGCAAAGACCACTCAGAAAAAGGAAAATCTTCCAGACAATTTGACACCATCCAAAGATGCTAAAGATAAAAAAAAAAATTTGTCTAACCATTTGTATTTGATTCATTTAGACTAATTACTTTGCCTTTGTTTTTTTATCATCTGTTTTAACTAGTATACCTTTAGATGTCAATTGTATTTTGGAATGCCAGGTGTACCACTTTCTATACACATCACATATCGTGCCTCTGCGAGCAAACTCTTGTAACTTTCTTTCCCTGACACATGCATTAAACTTGTGACCTCTCTGTGATTTAGTTGAATTTTACCAACATTAATATTTTAGAAGTTAGGATTTGGGAATCTCAAATAAATTTGTGTGTGTGTAAGTGTGTGTATCTAATATATTCATGAACCCTGGCTTGCTAATCAGATAGTTGATCAGAATATTTGCACTGATTCCTTTAACAGTCTTATTTCCCAATGTTGTTTCCTTCTGTTATTTTTTTCTCTTTCCATAGAGATAAGTTTCTCCTTCAATTGATATGGTCTTTCATAGAGTACTGCTTTCAGATGTCCTTATTTTTAGGACATAATTCATCTCACTTTTGTACTCCCTATCACAAGTATACAAAATGCCTTATTCACAGTTATGTGGTTTCAAATTATTATCGTCATTATGATGATGATTCAAATTGTGCTGATGATACAGATTTCCCTGAATCTCTCTTTCTCCATCCATCCTTACTGTCCTCCAACCTACATCCTTTGTCCACAAAACTGATGTAAGTTCATGCAGGTCGACCAATATCTATGTGTATGGGTTCATAGAAGAACGTCACTAATAAATGTCTTCATCTTACCTGAATGGTTTGTGAAATGGAGGTTAAGTGGCCGTACAGCTGCTGTTTTGTGGGGCGTTTCTTCCAGGATTTGTTCAAAACAGTACACAGCATTCTTGTGCAGTTCCCATCAAACTTTTTCTTCATGAATTTTCTTAGTGTGGTCCATCCATACAGTCGTATTGCCACAGCATGCCATAGCATGGAAAAAATCCAGTTTTATTGGAGACATCAAATTTCCTTATGATCAATAACCTGTCAACAGCTGTCCATGCATATGTAGAGGTCTGGTACATTTTTCTTTGTGGCACCCAAATCTTTAGCAGTTGTGACATCTCAATGAATTTGGTATGTATATTTCAACTTTGGTTATTGTGTATTGGATTTTTATTTTGGTAGGAGGGTTTGGGGTGTTAAAACTGAGAATATATGTTAGGATTGTTTGGTTATTTTACTTAACGGAAATTCTTTGGGTATCAGTAACACCTTGTTTACAGAGGTTAGGTTTTATCTCATCTAGAGTGCAGAGGGAGAGATCTGGACTTCTCACAAAACCCTTTGAAGAGTTCATGGGGTTGGCTTTATTGTAAGGTTATAGAAGTATTTTTGTTCAAGGAAAAGGTCTGAGAAGGTTTTATTTGGTACTTCTACCAGTAAAGTATTGTTTAGATAGTTTGTTTTTTTACAGATTTAGATTTTATTAGAGAGCTGAGAGGTTTTTTTAATTATAAAGGGAGACAACTTAGTGATTGGTATATCCTCTGTTGGCTCCAACACTATAATTTGGGGGAAAAGGGTCTGATCAGAATCAAAGTCATACTCTGCATGTAGACATTTTAAGGTTTGAGATTTTTTGCTCAGGTTTTGTTTTTGTATCCATGGGGGATTTTAGATGAGTTCAATGACTGTGCTTCCCACCCACCATGGAGCCCTATAAAAGGAAATGTTACAGAGGAAACTCATTCGCATTGGTAAATCAGGGCTACACATTCAGTATATTCACACTGAGGAAAGAGACCAACAATTTCAGATCTCTAGGTTTTCATTCCCAAAATGACTACTCACCTAGAGATAGGAGGGGAAAACATAGGTCTTACTTCAACATAAATGACCTTATAGCCGCCACTCTCTGATTAAGAAACTTAAAAAATCCTTTTGCAAGCTTCCAAAAGAAGACTTGACATGACCAGCTTATTGGTTGGATCGGGTTTCTCCAACTGCCTGTCTAGCCCAGTAAGGGCCTAAGTGGAGCTTAACATGTGGCCACTAAGGCAACTGGGTAATAGACTGCTCAGCTACCATGCAAGTTTTTTCTTAAGAAAAATTTTTTTTTACAATTATGCCTTCAATTTTCTCATGTTTTACTTTACTTTAAATATTTACTGCAATAAAATTAAATGAGATAGAAAATTTAAGAAATTTGGGTCTTCCCTCAAGCACTGATCTGCTGAAAACATTCTGCTTGCACTTATTAGATTCTTTCAGCATTTGTACAAATTCAAATGTGTTAAAAATGTCCTAATTCAAATGTGTTAAAATTTTTTAAAAATAATATCCAACACTTAAATGAATTAGGAGAAAAAACAAAGTAAAAAAGAAAAAAAAAATTTAAAAAAAAATTTTTTTTTTGTGGTTTTAAGTATTTCAAGCAATTATATGGTTTCAAGTAACTAATAATTATTTGTAAAGTTTTAGCTTCAAGTAACTATTCTTAAAACCGATGATTTGTACAGATTTCAAGTATTCCTTGCTATTTCTATATATAATTTCCTAACAGATCTATTTAGTCTATAAATTGGACAAACAGAGTTCAGAATGGCAATGAAGAGGTGACTCCACATTCCCTTAAGTTCAACAAATGGAGCTTCACTGCTGAATGCAGTTTAGTATTACAACCAAGGCATCATTTTTAGATGTAAATTAAGCAAAAAATTGTTTTTAGATTGACTCTTGATTTAGGGTCATAAAATCAATTTATGAGCCATTGGTTGCTCTTCCAAGACCTTTCCATTATATTTGAATTACAAAATTATTACTCATGTATAAGTTTATACTAATTTTTTGGCCTAAAAATTAGTTATTCAAAATTCAACTGATACATGAGTATGAGAAAACAACAATAAATTAAGTTTTAGGGGGTTTATTTTACCAATCGGATTTTAACCTTGAAGCAAAAAACACTCAAATTAAAAACTGTTTTCAAAAATTTTGCTCAAGAAAGCAACAACAGCAATAAAATCATTTATTTCATAGATTTATTTTTTTTTTTACTTCGTCTATTTGAATTTTTATTTTAAATGGAAAACAAGAAATGAAATATCTTTGGATTCCTTCTCCTAATCAAACACCACACAGGCAAATTAACAACCTGTTGAGCTATTTGGCATACTAGGTAAAATACTGGCAGCATATGAGGGCTAAGCCTATTGTTATTATTATCTTGAAATGTTATTAGATTCTATCAAATAGTTTGTAAGCATTTATTTTTTTTTCAACTTATTCAATTTTCTATATTTTTGCCCAAAAATAAGGAAACCATTTATCAACATGATAAATTTTTTTTCTTAAAAATAACCATAAATGAGACCTTGTACCAGCTCTGACATAAACCAAGTAAAAGATATTCAGAGACAGACTGAAAAAGGAGAAAGTAAAGAATCAAACCTGTTGCAATAATAAACTGCATTTGTGTTATCCAAACGAATGGCTCGAGTGTAACATTCCAAAGCTTCAGAGAATTTTTCTGCTTTCATGAAATCATTGCCTGTAAAAAAATTTTAAATTTTAAAGTTATTGTCTTCAATTTGAACAAAAAACATTTTAATGTCATTATCAATGATGGAGCTTGAAAGTTGTTTTTTTTATAGCTAGCGAGAAAAAAAAACTTAACATTTTATCATTTTTTTTTCTAATTACATATATTTTGCTTAGTGTGACTTAAAAAAATTAGGGAATTGCTAACTATCACTGTTGGAAATCAATTTATTTTGATAAAGTGTAACTGCTAAAATAAAAAAATTGTTTCAATTAGGTTATATTTGGGGCTCATCTAGTGCTGTAAGAAATCAAAAGGATCAGGAGAATTTTACAAATGGAAGAAAAAATTAAAACAATATATAACTGTTTTTTTAGTTCAGTTAACCAGAAACAAATTTGAATGGAAGAATTTGTAATAAAATTGCAAAAATAATACATTAGCCAACTCCTATTGAATATTTTAAAGACAGTTTGACATTAAAATGTGGAGTTTGATTTGCCATTGTTTCAAAAAGTACTTAAACTATTCAAACTTCCTTGTTCTTGAAGACAGTTCACTCTGCTATGATAGCTTTCTGATAGAATTTTTCTGAGTGAGTAAGTTAAAATGCTCAGACACATCATCAAAACTTTAGCAGTTAACAAAAAGATGTCCAGTTACCTTGAACACTCCATATCACACAAAATTTACCAACCAAATGCAATACTGTTTACTTGTTGAGAAGTGTAGATTGAGGCAATTTCACATTAAATTCATCTCTCATATGTCTAAGATTTATATGTAAAATATATGCATCCTTGGAAAATAATAACTGACATGAAAGAATGGATGCTCAAATAGGACAAGCACATAATCATTTTAACAGCTAAATAATGTTTACAATTGTCTCTTAGTTCAGTGTTATCATACGACTAATATTGTAGCAAAATTTTCATGTACATAAATTCTA
This sequence comes from Sepioteuthis lessoniana, assembly GCA_963585895.1. Taxonomy (NCBI): domain Eukaryota; kingdom Metazoa; phylum Mollusca; class Cephalopoda; order Myopsida; family Loliginidae; genus Sepioteuthis; species Sepioteuthis lessoniana. Next base: position 53,524,875 of record OY757917.1, read on the forward strand.
CCCTTTTATCCTTACAGTGATCTTAATGGCATATCAACCAGTCTAGGGTTATTCTATGCCTTGATATCAAGAAATTGTCTTCATTGTATATTCATATTTACATTTTTTGCATAGTTATTTAAGAGGGTTTTTTGCACACAATCTTATTGAATATGAATAAGTTTTAAACAGATTTATTTGACTAATAGATGGAACCTTAACAGGTACTATTACTCAGGGTCAAAGTGGATCAGAGAGTAATAGTAATGAAGGGGTACTCCACACTCCCCAGATATCCAGAACTGAAGCCTCATCATCAGATGTAGTTTAGTGTCATAGGGAGGAGACCCTTTGTGTGTAGGGAGGGATCTTATCACTCTGCATATTCTAAGCCTTACCAACAAAGCAATCTTATCCTTAGAGATTTGTCCTTCATGAAACACCTTGTAGAAATGTTCTATCTAAAGAGTTCAAGAGATCTGGTGTCCATAGAAGCTGCACTCTGGTAACAAGAGAAAAACAAAAAACACATGATAAAGCACCTTTGTTCTTGAATTTTTCAGCTTCCACCCGTTCCTCTGGAGTTGGTTCATGTAATGTGTTTGCTGTGAAGTTGGCAGGTTTCTATAAAAAAGAAATGAATATTAATTACAAAGAAAAAAACCAATGAGAAGGATATGAATGAAAGCAAAAATAAAAATATTCTTCCTCTTCCATTAAAAACAAACAAGAATGTCAAAATAGATGGGCAGATAATTCTGGAAATAAAAAGAAATTAAGAGATTATAAGTTAAAACTGAAAAAACTCTAGTGATTAATATACAAAGCAAGCAACATGGACACCTGCCATTAAGTCATAGTAAGCAAACAACAAACTATTGCTAATTTGATCTTCAATGAGCATCCCACTAATGTAGCCTTGTGCCAAACTAAACAAAATTTAGTAAAACTCTAAAGCAATTGTGACATTATATCAATGGGACATATACTACTTGGTTTAAGACTAGTTTTAGATGAAGAAATATATAAAAGTATGATCTGATCAAGTCAAACAAATAAGAGTGCAGCTTGACAAATAAATAAACAAAATCAACATCCAGCCCACACACAGAGACAAAATAAAAGACAAATCCCAGACAACTTAGCAGCCATCCTTTAAAGTTTATTCTAGATAGTTTGGTTGAATTATGGCAAAGGATTTTTGGTAAGAAAGAAATATCTCTCAAATCAAGTCAGAGAGTATTCAACCATCAGTAAAGGTAGGCAACTAACAGTAAGTTTCAATCTTCCAAATCAAAAAGTCTAGTTCACATCAGAAGTGAGCCATGAGAAATACTTATCAGCCACTCTCTCTCGGTTCAAAAGTCAATCGTATTTTGACTGGTTATTCAGACAAATAAAAGAAAGTAAAACTGAAATTTCTTGCATTTGTATTGGTTAGTATTAACACAAGCTAAATATCTTTTATCCAGAAAGGAGTCACAAACCTTCCTGCTTCTCAGGAAACTAAAAAATAAACAAGAATTCGATCATCCTTTGCAGAAGAGACAGGTGAAGATCTGTGCTTTGCAAGTCACTCACCACTCTCTGAATAACCCTCACCGAACATAGCAGTCCAAATTGGCTACCCATCTCTGACCACAAGGCACTCAGGCATTTATCTCCATGGCTACTACAGTACAGAAGTAGTAATATGAATACAATCCATAAATCACATTAGTGTTGCTCACACAACTGTAGTAACTTGTGACAAGCTGAAGCACAGAATTAAATAAAAACAAAGGACAAAAATAAGGCATTTCATGGCACTGAAAACAAATTTCATTTTCTTTTTTTTTTTTTTTAATAGCTCAAATATGTCCCAAAACTGGTTGTATCTTTCTAATATCATGACTGATACACATCTTGTCTCAAACTTAGAACTAAAAAGAGTTTAACATATATTTTATGTACCCAACTATTCTTTTATCACCTCATTCAAACCTGTAGGCTAAAAAGTGAAACAACTCATAAAGAGGGCAGAAACGAATACACTCCCACCCTAACCCTTTCACGCCTATCCACACAAAAATGTGAGAAGCATAGAAGTATTAACAGATTAACCAATAAATCTGTACAGAATCAGTGCCAAAATATGGTTGGTAGCTCGAAAGAGAAAGCAGAAACTTAACACTTGGTCAACATGAGAAAATAAAGTTCAAATATCACAATTAAAAAAAACAAAACATTGTTATGAAGTGCCGTGGACCAAATGAAAAAGTTTTGTTATTTGTGAAAGGTAAGACAAATTTTCTCTTGAAAGGTGTCATTAAGCATTAAGTCTGATGGCATAACAACACAGAGAATAACTACATATAAGAATGAATAACTGAAAAGACAAAAATGAATTTTAAATGAGACATTATTTTGAGTTTGAGTTTTGTTTAACGGCATATCAACCCCTGTGGGTCATTTAATGCCAAAAAGGTTATTTTTAATTTCAGTCATTAAAATAGCGGTTCTATAGAGATGTTTGGTTATATCTTACTGAAAAAGTTGCTTTTTTTTAGAAAATTAAAAATGTTTTCAGGGTTTGTATTCTTAAAGATGTCCCTCAGGTTTCTTGCTTAGTACGGATATGTTTAAGGTTGTTACAATTTAGAAGGATATGTTTGGTTGTGAGTTGTACTTTGCATGATGGGCACACTGGGGCATCCTCCCCTTTTAACAGGTGTGAATGAGTAATGTGGGTGTGCCCAATACGCAATCTAGCAAGTATTACTTCTTCTCTTCTGATACTTCTGTAGCCTGTTGGCCACTCTCCGATAGCTTCTTGTATTTCATGGAGTTTGTTTTGGGTCTGATTGTCCCATGATTTCTGCCATTTGTCTGATATAAATTTCTTTATGGTTGGTTTTAGATCTGTATATGGGATTTTTGATTTGCACATATCAATTTGAAGAGCTTTTTTTGCAGCTTTGTCTGCTTTTTCATTTCCTTGGATGCCAATGTGACTTGGTATCCAGGTGAATATGATGTTATTATTTTTAGAGAGGGTGTTTAGTTTGTTTAGGAGCTTTGTAATCAAGGGGGATGATGTATCTCTGTTCTGTAGTGCTAGCAGGACTGATTTGGAATCAGTGTATATGATAAATTTGGAAGCTTTATGATTTGCTATGATATTCATAGCTAGATCAATGGCTGTGGTTTCTGCACTGTAAATTGAAGTTTCATTAGGTAGGCATTTTAGGGTTTCTTTTTTTTGAGAAATAGCAGCACAACCTTCTTTTTTTCCTTGTTTGGATCCGTCTGTATAGATGTGATAGTGATCTGGGAACTTATTTTGTATTTTTATGAGTTTCTCTTGATAAGTGATGGGGTGTGTTTTTGTTTTGGGTAACTTAGCCAGTTCTAAGTTTATAGTTGGTTGCCTTATGGTCCATGGTGCCGTTTTGGAGAGTATGGTATGGTGTACTATTTTAGTGTTGATTTTGATTTCGTTGAGGAGGTCACTTATTCTTAAGCAAAAAGGTCTGATTTTTTTTGGGTTATTTTGATACAGGTTTTCATATTTTATTTTGCCGGTGTAGTCATAAGCAGGATTTTGTGGACAGGAGATGAGTTTGATGTAATACTGTAGTGCTAATTTTTGTCTTCTTAAATAGAGAGGGGGTTCGTTTGCTTCTATGTATAGACTTTCCTTTGGGGAAGTATTAAAGGCCCCTAAAGTGAGGCGAAGTCATTGGTGGTGTATGGTTTCCAGTCGTAAGTAGGATTTTCTGGCTGCTCCGTATATGAAGCAGCCATAGTCAAGTTTTGATCTTATTAGAGATCTATATAGCTTGATAAGGGTCTTTCTATCAGCACCCCAGTCTGTGTGGGCTATGGCTCTCAATAGTTGCATGGCTTGATTGCATTTTATTCTTAGCTTTTTTTATATGTGGGATAAATGATAATTTAGAGTCAAAGATAATGCCATCTGTTATGGGTATTTCAGTGTTATTTAATGTAAGTTTAGGGTGGTTGTGCATCTTGTGGATTTGACAGAAGTGTACACATTTTGTTTTACTATTTGAAATTGTAAATCCATTTTCTGTGGTCCATTTTTGGATTTTATTTATGCATTGTTGTATTTTCCTTTCTATGGTTATCATGTTTTTGGAATTATAGCAGATGAGGAAGTCGTCTACATATAATGACCCTTTGATTTCTGGAGGGAAGCAGGATGTTATGCTGTTTATTTTTATTATAAATAGGGATACTGATAAAATACTGCCCTGAGGAACTCCCACCTCTTGTGGCTTCGGATCAGAGTATGTGCTGCCAATCAGTGTCCTGAAAGATCGGTCTTCAAGAAAATTTTGAATGAAGATGGGAAGTCTACCTTGTAACCCAAAGTTTTTAAGGTCTTTGAGAATTCCATATGGCCATGTTGTGTCATAGGCCTTTTCAAGATCAAAAAAGACTGCCACCAGGTGTTCCTTTTTTATGCATGTTTCTCTGATTAGGGTTTCTATATGAACCACCTGGTCCATTGTGCTTCTTTTTGTTCTGAAACCTGCTTGTAGGTTTGAGAGCAGTTTATTTGATTCGAGAAACCATATTAGTCTTTGGTTTATCATTCTTTCTAAGGTTTTGCATGCACAACTAGTTAGGGCTATGGGCCTATAGCTGGTGGGATTTGTTGGGTCTTTTTGTTTTTTGAGGATGGGGATGATTGTAGCTTGCTTCCATAAAGCAGGGATATTGCCTGAGATCCAGATATTGTTATATATGTTTAGGAGATATTTCTGGGAAATTGTAGGTAATTCTTTAAGAAATGTGTAGTGAATTTCATCTGGACCAGCAGCTGAGTTATTGGATTTGGATAATGAATTTTGGAGTTCATCTAGGGTGAAAAGTTGATTGTAGCATTTAGTATCGTCAGAGGTGAACTTTATTTTGTTCTTTTCTTCTTTGATTCTGATGGAGTTGAATTTGTTGGAATATTTTTTGGTAGATGATGCTTGGGCAAAGTTTTCTGCCATCAGATTAGCTATTTGTTTTTCACTCAAAGCTTTTGTGCTTCCTAGGGAGAGATGATTTATAGGAGTGTGGACAGTTTTATTTGATATTTTCTTTACAAAGTTCCAAATTGTTTTGGGATTAGTATTTGAGTTTATTTTTGCAGTGAAGTTTCTCCAGGAAGACCTTTTAGCTTCTTTAATTGTGCGTCTGGTTTTAGCTCTTTGTTGTCTATATTTGTCTAGATTTTCTGATGAAGGGTTGGTTTTAAATTTCCTGAGGATTCTTTGGCGTTCTCTGATCATAGTTTTGCACTCCTCCGTAAACCAGGGATTGTTATGTTTTGGGGATGTTGTAGTTTTAGGTATGGTTTTGTTTGCTATATTAATTAGGGTGTTTGTGAAATGTATTATAGGTTCTTCTTGGTTTGTATTTGTTTCTGGGATTAGGGTGTCAAGGCATAGTTTTTTGTAGGCTTGCCAGTCTGCTTTTTTGAAGTTCCATTGTGGGGTTTTTGAAACTGTTTGTGGGTCTGATTTTCCTGGTTTAGTATTTTTTATTATGATTGGAAAGTGGTCACTGCCGCAGGAATCTTCATGTACCCTCCAGTTATATTCTATGAAGGTGGCTGGATCGCTGAGTGTTAGATCTATAGCAGAGAATGTACTTGAGGATGAGCTTAGGTGGGTTTGAGCTTTCTGATTGTGGAGACATAGGTTGTTGTTATTAATGATTTTTTCAAGGGTCTGACCTCTTTTGTTCGTTGTCCTGCTTCCCCACAAAATGTTGTGGCTATTGAAATCTCCCATCAATATATATGGTTTAGGGAGTTGATTTATTAAGTTATTTAGCTGTTCTTCGTTTATAGGGTCTTGAGGTGGAATGTATATAGAGCAGATGGCGGTGGTTTTGTGTAAAGTTGCTGAAATTGCTACTGCTTGTAGGGGTGTGCTGATGTTGATTTTGCTTTGTGGAATGTTTTTCCTTATTAGGATTGATACACCACCTGAAGCTCTTAGTCCCGTGTCATGTATGTAGTCGTATTGCTCATAATTTTTCATATTTGTTTTATCATTGCTTTTTTGGAATGTTTCTTGGAGGCATATAATGGTAGGATTTTGTTCAGTTATTAACAGCTGGAGTTCGTTGTAATTTGCCTTGTAGCCACGACAGTTCCATTGGATTATCTTGTGGGTATTTTGGTATTTGGCCATAACTATTTATATAGTGTGTGTCTTGGGTTTGGGGTGTATTATTTAATTTTCGTATTTTCAATTTTAGGTGTCGAGTCCATTTCGGTTTCCATACTTTCTATGTTTCTGGATTTATTTTTAGTTTTTGTAGGGGTGTGTTGAGTAGGTTTTTGTTTTTCTTCTTTTTCTCTGGTTCTTGAGGTTGATCGGTTTCTGTTTTTGATCGTTAGCATTTCATTTTTTTGGCTAGAGGTTGAAGGGATGTTTTTTGATTTGTCAGTTGGAGTTAGTTGTACATTGGGTATAATAGTTTTAAGGGTTTTGATTAGTTCATGTAGGTCATTTATTAAATTTGTTAATTCTTCTTCTATTTTTATTGTTTTTATTTGTGTTTTTGCTTTGTTTTCTACTTGGTTTGAGGGAGTCCTGGTTACCTGCGAGAAAGTTAATTTGTTAAAGGGATTTTCTATGAGTCTTCTTGCTTCAGGAAAGGTAATGTTTTTGGTGATTTTCATTTTGATAATTTCCTTTTCCCTTTCCCAGATTTTGCAGTACTTTGAGCCTGCTCTATGATTCCCTTTGCAATTGTTACAATTTAAGCTGTTTTTGCAGGATTCCTCTATGTGGTTTGGTTCCTGCTCTCCACATTTAACACACACTTGTTTTCTTGTGCAGTGCTCCTTCAGGTGTCCATATTTCTGACAGTTATGACATCTTCTAGGATTAGGGATATATGTCTCAACTTTAACCACTGTATAACCTATTTTCATTTCTAAGGGGGGTTTTGGATTATTGAAGGTTAAAACGTAGGTATTGGTTTCAATTATTTCATTTTGTTTTTTGATTGTGATCCTTTTGACGTCTATTACATTTTGTTTTTTTAGTTCATTTTTAATTTCCGTTATTGAGCATAATGATAGCTCTCCATTTCTTATCACCCCTTTAGAGGTGTTTAATCTCTCATGGGGGTAAGCTTTTATGTCTATGTTGTGGATTTTTTTTTGCTTTAATATTATTTCAGCTTGTTTTTTTTCTGTCACCTCTATAAGGATGGTTCTGTTTTTCAAGTTTTTTACGGTTTTGGGTTTTATTAGAGCTGAAATACTTTTTTCTATGATGAAGGGGGATAGTTTTGTCAGCGGTAGTTTTTCTTTTGATTCTAGAATGATGAACCTTGGATATGGCTCATCATTGTCTGAATCACATTCAATATGAGGTCTTTTTGCTTGGGTTTTTGTTTTAACAGAAGCCATAAAAGTGTTTGATGAGTTTCATTGAACATGCTCCCCACCCACCTCGGAGCCCCACATGAGGATGTGCCTAGGGGGAAACCCATTCGCCTAGCAACACCAGGGCTACATGTTCAGTATACTCATGCTGGTAATAGACGAATTAATTTTTTGTCCCTGGGTTTTCGTTCCCAAGATAACTACTTCCCCAGGGACAGAAAGGACTACAAGTCTTTCCACAGCATGATTGACCCTATAGCCATCGTGCTCATTTAGATTTAAAAAAAAAAAAAAAAAAAAAAAATCTAAGAGAGTACTGTCATGACCAGCCGATTGATCGGATCGGGCCTCTCCGACCGCCCGTCTAGCCCAGTAAGGGCCAAAGTGGTGTGTTGCAAGAGACTTGACCACTCGATTTTCAGGCCAAGTACTGCTCAACCACCAGGATCCCGTCCTTAAGCATCACAGGTCGCCACTCACGGCCAACAGGTAGCCTCGTTGGGGGGTTTTTACCCCTCTGCAGAGGTGCAGTCAGCATATTCTACAGCCCCAGCTGACAGGGCGGACATTATTTTGACAGATTCCTATGTGCAAAAGCAAGAGTTAAGACAGTGCGAGTATAAGAGACTATTTGAAAATTTCAATACATTCATAGTTACAAATGTGAAATTCAACAAAACAATAACATTGAAGATGAGCACCACCATTTTTTTTGTGTTTAATCACATTTTTAAAAAGTTCAAAATAAAGGTTTTATTTATTTATTTATTTCTGTAATTTAGTCACCATTCATGATTTTAAAATCTAACAAGATCCTCATATATTCAAAAGTTCACAGGATTTCTTGCTAAATTTTAAATATCCAATAAATAGATAAATAAATAAATAAAAACACCATAATGCCTCCAATAGTTAAATATCTTCTTTTTTTTTTTATTCACAATGAATCTCATAATAGGCTAGTGGGGAGCAGAGTGACTAATCACTTGAGTAGGCCTTGTTGGATAGAAGAGGCTCCAGTCTAAGTCATGGTGAAAGCAGCTCTTAGAGAAGTTAACTCTTAAATCAAAACTGGAGGAGGGAGCTCCAGCATCACACCTCTGCTGACTTCTGTTATAAAACCTGCAGTTTGCATAGTCACCCAGTATCTTGCTAGGCTTATCACTGGGCTGTACCTATGTAGAAATGGAAAGTGGCAATAAGTATTGTACAAGCGTATAATCCAATGACATACAGATGTCTTACTACCTTATCATATTACACAATTTGTATATTTTTCACAAATGGAATTAGTTATTAATCAGAATGTTTGAGTTGTAATTTTAGTGGTAAAGACAGCAATCATCAACCAAGATGACATCAGCTGTAAATAAAGGTTAAAAAGAGGATATAAATCTACTATTCTCAAATGGAAGAAGAGTTTTATCAAGATTCTTTTTGAGATTTGTCTAAAAATCCTGGTCAATATTCTTTGTTATTACTAACAGAATTTAGGTAGCAGATCAAGACTTTGATCACAGCATCTAATAGTGTCAATAAAAGGATTCCTGTATTGTTGGTTGGTTATTTTGTTTAATGGCACATCATCCCTTGTGGAATCTTGTTTTTTTTTATAGACAGGATTTCATGTGTATTAATATATTGAGAGAAATAATTTTCATTAATTGTTTCTCTGAACACTGTTGACCCTCAGCCACCACCTTCTTTAAGATAAAAAAAAGTCAATGTTTGTCAAATGCAATTTGAAGAATACAGTTGAGATTTAATCATACAGGTGCTAGGGCTTGATGTGACCAGCTGATTGATCGAAATGTGTCTTACTAACAACTTATTTGGCCCAAGGACAAAAATGAAGTGTTGCAGGTCACATGATCACTTACTACCTGGGTCATGAACTGCTTAGCCACCACGATCCTGCCCTCAGGCATTATGGGTCACCACACATAGGTAGTCCCATTGGAGGGGGAGTCCACTGCAAAAGGGCAGTTGGTGACAGGGTAGGCAAATATTGTTTCACCCAAGTCAATGTCAACTGGTTGGTATTTAATGGCATATCAACTCTTGAGAGTTATTTAATGCCGAATCCAGTTTTTTATTATATATATGATTTGTAAGCAAATCGTTTGTAGGTAACTTGAAGAAGAAAGAAAAAAAAAAAAAAGACTAGAAGGCAAATTTTCCTTTACGGGCATATGCTTTGTAGATGGTCTTGCTATATATATATATATATATATTACACATCTAAATGATTTGAGCTTTGCATTTATGCTGTCAATGTTTCAATATCCACACTTTTTACACTCTTGGATCTATTTACGGTTTTGTTTCTATTGTTTTGATCCTTGGGAGTTACATTGTTTATATGGTCTTGTTGTATATTTGGTTTCTCAGGATTATTTTTAGTAATTTGGTTCTTGATATTGAGGGTTCTCTGGATTGAGATGAGTCATTTTTGTTCAGTAGTAGTAGGTTGAGCACAACTTATTTTGGACTGTGGGGAAGGTTCAAATTTGGTTAAGGTAATTAGGATATGTTTTGCTTTAGTGTTCAATTTTGAATTTATTTTGATAATTGGTGAACAGATCAGCAATTTCATAATTTTTCTCTCAGGGTATTTATTTTGTTTGAAGATTTGGGGGTTATCTGTAATTATTTGTGTAGTAGTATAGGTGTTCGTTGGAAGTTCTTTTTGCTCAGTTTATGGTTCTGTTTGATAGATTTTGGCTGAATATAATTTTTTAGTTGCTCCTGAAACTTTGACCAATTATTTGGTCCTAATTGGATCAGTTTCTCAACAAGAACTCTAATTGTTTACAGAAGCATAAATGTTTACCTTCATGGAGGACTCCACTATTTTCCTAGTTTAAAAAAAGTTATATTTCTTTTCTATTTGATTTCCATTATTTGCCTCTATCTTTTGTAGATATCACAAGATCTTGAAAATGCAGGATGGTTTTCTTGATAGTTAAGGGTGTTTATTTTTGTTGGGACAATCATCCTCCATGTGGTCTGGATCCCTTTTGGCCACACTTTTCAGATGTCAAATGTCTTCTGCAGCTCTCTCTCTCTCGTGTCCATACTTCTGACATTTAAAGCACATCAAGGATGCAGGGATTTAACTTTTGAGGCAGTATTCAATTTTCACTTCTTTGGGAATTATTGATTTATAAAATGTCAGAATGTATGTGAGTGTTTGTATTTCTTCACCATCCCTTCTAATAGTTATCCTTTTGCAGTCTGTGACTAATTGCTTTCCTAGGGTGATTTTTTTTTTTATTTCCTCCAGATAAATCTGTTTTTTACAACTCTCTTAAAAGTATTCAGTCTTTCATGTAGTAGACCTTACAATTTGAATAGTGGAAAGTTTTCATTTTAATTAAATTTTCTATATGATTTTTCTTATTTACAAATAGATTGCCACTTAGTATTTTTCATAGTTCATGAGTGCACACTGCTGGAGACCTCTCTTTCAATCAAGAAAGTTTCTTCTGGTGATTCAATTGCAATAAATGTTGAGAATTCTGTTAATTCATTGAATCAGATTCAGAGTGATTTTTGGGTAAAAAACCCAGAAATCTCTCCGAATCTGATTCTGACATATACATTATTTTTTCTTTTTTTCTTTTAATGGTCCTGTGCTACACACCATGGAGTCCAACTTTTGTTGGGAATTTACCAAGAGGGGATAATCATTCACCTTAGTAGAGACTGGGATACATTGGCCAGTATATTTGTGTTTTTGAGCCTCTAAAGTTAAACAATGATCAAAATCTTGTTTCTTTCAATATGACTGACCCTCAGCCACTAGAACCGGGTACTTGTTTGCCATAAGAGCAATTCAAAGCATATGGTTGGGGACAATCTGACTGCCCATCTAGCCCAGTAAGGGACAAAGTAAAGTGTTGCAGATCATGGACTGCTCAGCCACCAGGATCCCGTCCTCAAGCATTACAGGTTGCCACCCAGTCAACAAGTAGTCATTTTTGGTGGCAGGGGGTTCTTATCCTTCTGTAGAGTCGCAAGTAAGCATATTCTACAGCCCCAATAGACATGATGAACCAGAGTCAAGTGATGCTATATATATATAAAAATAAAGAGGTTATTATATTTATAAATAAAGTGTTCAATATATATTAGTTTTAAAATTTAAATTCTGTACAATTAGTTATGCCTTGCAGCAACATGGCTTTCCACTCATTATTATAAGAGTTCTTTCAATGAGAACTCCATAAGAAATTTTTTTTTGCATTCACTACATTAAACCATTTGGCTGTCTAAAAAAACAGCCTTCCTAAATATCAATATACAACAAAGTGTCTCAAAAGTCACTTCATGATTTAGAAATTAAATAACATTTCTGTTAATTATTTATGATTATTTTATACTAAAAAAATATGCAAAATGGAAGTTCAATTTGCTTTAATTATTTTAGTCTTTTAAACATTCTCTACTTTTGACTCTATAAATTCAATTTCTAAATCTAAAGACTTTCAGGATTCCCAGTAGATTCAATCAAAGCAAAGGTTGACTGGAGCATTAAAAAAAAAAAATCAAATTTAGAGGCAGAAAGTAACAAAAACAAAGATATTTGAAAGGGGAAAAAAGTTTTTTTCTTACCTCCGTATTTATATGAGAGTTAAAAATATCAAGAAGATTTTTGTCAACATGGTACTTAGCAGCTGACTCTGGTTCACTGGTGTTTATTCCATAGGCAGATTCCAAACATTGCATGGCAACTGTGAACGGAAAACAGTTTATCTTTTAACATTTTGGAGGGGATGAACAAAAACTTTAGAGAGAAAATTAGCAGAATCGAGTTGAATTATTTTCAACATTAACAAAATAAAAGGTAATAGAATTATTACACTCATTCAATCAAAAATACACAAAATTACATGATACACATTCAGTTATAATTCAGGAGACAAGATCCATGGTTCTAGTACACACATAGGCTACAAGGTTTTGCAATGAACTGCAGACCTTGTAAACTTTTATTGAAATACTTTGTAGATATTAGAAAGATTCATTAACTATCAATTCAAATAAAATATAATTTATCAGTCATGAAACCTTAACTCAAAACAGAGTAACCAAAAATTCCATTGTCATCGTAAAACAAGTCCTTATTCAATGAGTTAAACATGCTATAACAATGGAATTTCCCATTTAATTGGGAGATCAGGTTGATAAATAATACCCTATAAAATCTTATATGGCTTCAAAATTGACACTTGATCCAAAGATCAATACAGCAAATATAAAATCTGACAAATCTATTTCAATATTGATTTGGTTTTTATTATTATTAATCTTTAGTCTAAACGATGTCAATTTGAAGTGGTATAAATTTATTTAAAAAATTTATATTGTTTTAATTTTATAAAATCAAATCAGAAAGCTATTTGGACAAATCTTGGCCAAAAACTTTCATTTACCCTTAGAACCATTGGTTCTTAAGGGTCCATTAGATAGCATATCTTTTTCTTTTTTTTGTAAAATTATACATAATGTTTGTTTTGAGTGGTTTGGCCCAGTAATGGTAAAGAAAAAAGGAAAGACGACCAAATCGACAAAAATAAAAAGCATGGAACACCACAATGTAATGTGCACAAGTGAAATGTACATGTTATATGAATGATCATTAATAATGACTTTTACGAACATATCTGAAAGCAAACACAGACATCATTATGAACTTAAGCTACAAAGAGGTTGGTGGCTGATGAGAACAGGGTATCACATGTGTTCTCAAATGTTGTATGATAAAAAAAATTATATATATATATAATCCTGAGAAGATACCACACTCTGATCAATGCCCAATGGCTGGAAACTACTATCTAATCCTTGTAGAATTGCAAGGAAGAAACACTTTGATCCTAAGTTCAGCACACAAATACCATGCTCTGATTAGAGGCAAATGTACCATCCATGTGTAAATAATTCCATCATTTTGACAGGAACAACTATTATAAACAACATTTTAAATCCAAAGCAAATCAATTAGTTCTAGAGTCAACATAATAAAACCACCAACTTTAAGAGTTTGATCATGCACCATAGCAAGGAGAGACAGATTCAGTAGATGAGATATTGTATTCTCAATGAAATTGAGTTCATTTTCTTATTCATTACACCATAGAATAGTAATTTTCAAAATTATCCTACAAGGGTACAGCAAATTCTTCCAGTTTGACATTTCTTAACTGATCATTCATTGAGAGTACTTAATTTAAAAGATGATGTATCAAATTTGATTTCTGGTGCACAAGTTAAACATATAGTGTTACAAGTCAAGATATAGATTGTATACATCTATATTATAATGATCTGATTTGTGCATTTCACTGTTATTTTGCAAACTTAGAAAATAAAGCAATTTCCAGTTCAAGTTCTAACCTAATAATAGTATGATATGTACATATATACTTATCCAAAATTTCAAGTGAGATAATTATTAAATGGTAAATAAATATTTCTCCGTATATATAGTTAATTATGATATAGATTCTATAAACAGGATGAAATTCAATATCAAGTTTAAAGGCCTCTGAAAGTGGCCTTTTAGCTAGCTAATAAGAAAAATTTTTATAAACATTAGCAATATTAGCAGATTTTTTTTTTTTTTTAAATCTCAAGTTGTATGTAGTACAATTAGAAGACAAAATCCCTGAAAACATAACTGGCTGTTATGGGACTATAAACTAACTTTTCCTATTTAATAATATCATTTGTCTGCACCATTATATGGTTTCAAGTATTCCTATTTAATGCCAATAAGTCTAATAGAGTATATAACTGAAACCAAATTTAACCAAATTAAAATTAAGTCAGAGAATTAATAAACCATTTTTATTATTTAAAAAAAATAGGATTTTCTTTCAATTTTGGGGTTTTTTGCTTGTTTTTCTACAGTGAATTTTACCCAAAAGATTCAAGATTCATTCAAAAGAAATGAAAGGAGCATCACACAAAACATTGTAGTTATTTTTTTTTTTAATGAACGAAACCAGTTGGAGAGATAATCAATATAGGCTCTAGAAACATCAATAACATTAAGGGGCTGATTGTTGTGCACTGGTTTTACAAGCAGTTGAAGGCAAGTTCAGTGGAAGTTTTGAACTAGAGTGTTTTATCCAAGCAAAAATATGCAAGTTGCCCTGCTTCATATGAATTAAACTTATGTCAGTTTCCTACTAATCCATTTCAATAATGAGTTTAATCAACTCAGAACCTTGAAGACATTGTTTTCTTTAGTAAGGTATAAATTCTACTCTTGGTTTTTTAAAACTTTAATTAGAATGTTAAAAGGCCAAAATCTGATAACATTTTACATGGAAAGTTTAATGTTGTGTATTTTTAACAGTTTGAGAGTGTAGAAGTCACTGCTCTAACATGCAGAATAAACAACAACACTTACTGGTTCAGTGGCCCCAGCTAGCAGACAAAAAATAAAACAGGTGGTAACTCAATACTGAGCTCGTAACATGACTTGAATCCAACAACCTCCTCGAAAACCAACAAACAGGCTTCAGAGCCAAAAGAAGTATTATAGACCAAATAGTCCGTATAGAAACTTTAATCAGGAAGCATTCATCAAAAAAGAACAGCTGATTGCAGTCCTCTTTGACCTAGAAAAAGCCTATGATACAACCTGGCCATATGGCATATTCAAAGATTTTGGCCTACAAGGTAGACTCCCCATCTTCATAAAACACTTCCTAGAAGACCGGACCTTCCAAACATAAATAAATAATACTCTCTCTGATCCAAAACAACAAGAAATAGGTCTATCTGTGATCCTATTCATGATTACAATAAATAAAATAACAACCTGCCTCCCCCCAGATATCAATGGATTATTATATGTTGATAACTTAATTTGTTACAGTTTTAAAAACATGGTCTCCATAGAAAGAAAAATGCAACAATGCATCAACAAGATATTAAAATAAACCATGAAAAATGGCTTAAAAATCTCTAGCAATAAAACCAAATGCATGCATTTCTGCCAAATCCACAAAATGCATAATCAACCTACCTTAACATTAAATGGCTGTGAAATACCCATAACCCAGCTATATAAATTCTTAGGCATTACTCTTAACTCAAAACTATCCTTCATCCCACACAAACAACTAAGGATCAAATGCAACCAAACTATCCAACTCCTGAGAACAGACTGGGGTGCTGATAAAAAAACATAACCAAACTATACAGATGTCTAATATGATCAAAACTTGATTATGGCTGCTTTATATATGGAGAAGCCAGAAATTACTATCTCAGAACTTGAAACTATCCACCACCTGGGACTCTATATTGCCCAAGGAGCCTTCACTACCTCTCCAATTGAAAGTTTACATAGAAGCTAATGAACCCCCACTTTCCTTGAGAAGATATAAACTTGCACTCCAATACTATATTAAACTCATTTCATGCCCCCCAAACCCTGCTTATAATTGCATCATGGAAATAAGATACAAAAACCTTTTCAAAAATAAAGAAAAGGCCATTAAACCTTTTAATCTAAGAACTCAAACCCTCCTAAATGAAATCAAAATCAATCCCCAAAAATACACAATACAATCCTCCCCAAAACAGCACCAATGATAAAGCTAGACCTAACCAAACTTTCCAAAACCCCAACACATACCATCATCTTGCAAGAGAACTTCCTCAATATCCAAAGCAACTTTGCAGACCACCACCACCACATTTATACAGAGGGATCCAAACAGGGAATGAAAGTTGGTTGTACTGCTGTCTTCCAAAACCAAGAACTGTTAAAATATCTCCCAAATAGATCATCAATCTATAGTGCAGAAGCCATAGCCATCTAGCCATGAACATTATAGCAAATCACAAATCCTCTAAATTTATCATCTATTCAGACTCCAAATCAGTTCTCCAAGCTCTACAGAGCAAAGATTCATCAACTCCTCTCATCACAAGACTACTAGATAAAATGAACACTCTTTCTGAAAATAATAGCATCATTCTTACTTGGATACCTAGCCACATTGGCATAAAGGGAAATGAAAGCTGCTAAAAAGCACTCGAGACACATATCCAATACAAAAATTCCATACACTGACCTAAAACCACTTATTAACAAATTTATACTCAAGAAATGGCAAAAATCTTGGGATGATCAAACACAGAACAAGCTCCACCATATTCAAGATACCATAGGTGAATGGCCAGCAGGTTACAGAAGCAATAGAAAATAAGTGATAATATCCAGACTTTGTATTAGTCACACCCACATTACCCATTCACACCTCCTAAAAGAGGGAAGACCTGCCAGTATGTTCAACATGCAAAGTACCTCCCACAGTTAAACACATTCTCATAAACAGTGACAGGTTTAAACAAATTTGCCCAAAACATTAACAAACAAACAATTTAAAGGACCTCTTCAAAAACTCCAAACCAGAGGAAACCTTAAGCTTTCTAAAAGAAACCAACCTTTTCATCAAAATCTAGTCAAATATAATAAAACATAACCAAAACCTATACCCTAAAACCTAAAACATGAACAAAAAACAAAACCAATTTAACCCTTCTAGCATTAAATGACTCACAGAGGTTAATATGCCATTAAACAAAACTCAAACTCAAAATTTAAACTGATTTTGACCCTAAGCAGATGCCTAAAGAACAAAAGCAGATCACAATGAGAAAAGTTTGCATTGTCATACAATCCTTTCTTTTGCATCGTCCTAATCACTATTCTAGCTACAGCTAGGATTGCGAGAAATACCACACGCTTCTCACCTTGAAACTGAGGTAAAACGTTGTCTACAACATAACCAATGTCAAGCAGAATGAGCTGCTTGGGATCGATGCGGGCCGTCCACTCTCCAACATGATCCCAGAACGGATGAACTCGCTCGCAGTAGTAAAAGGCGTGCTCAGCTGTTTCTTCTAAGCCACTGCCGCAGCGAGGACAATTTGGGATGTCTGCCAGGCACACTTTGTAATTCAGGCTGAAAAAGAGTAACGTGCTCTGTGCAAGCCGCCAAGTGAGCAAGAACTCTGAATTGTTCAAGAAGCTTGAACCTGGTGCCCAATTCCAATGTGAGCGAACTTCCTCCATCAACCAGCTGAGCCGATCCACAAGAGTATCCTACGGAGAGCCCACCACTAGTTCCCCAATACAGTTCCCTTTGAGAACGAAAAGTTCACTGCTCTTATCAAAGTTGATCTTGGCCCCTGCTATCTGCTCGTACCTTGCAACCGCTTTCTTCACAGCCAGGATGTCCAAATGGCAGGATACAAAGAAAGTGATATCATCAGTGTATGCAGATACCTTTGCCGAAAGAGGACCAGCAGAAGGAATGCTGTGCAGAGCTAGACTTGCCTTCTCGTCCTTAAGCCTCCAGAGCTGAGGCTTCAAAGCAGGGTCAGAGAGAAGAGACAAGGGGCAACCCTGTTGGACTGACCGCTCGATCGCGAACGCTGCCGAGCACTTCCCATTCACCTGCACCACTGCCTGTAGGTTGTGGTACATCATGTTAATCCATTTGCAGAACTCTGGTTGGAATCCGGCAGTCTCCAAAACAGTCACCAAGAACCGATGGTCAAACCTATCAAAGACCCGGGCCCCAATTTTTAATTTTGTGTTAAGCAGAGTTATGAGCCTGTAATCATCTAGCTCCTCCCAAACATGCTTGCTACTTTTCTTCAGCGATGTGATTTAAATTGATCCGCGTGGCTTCGATGCTGTCTTTTAACCCCTCTAGGATCTCATGCGCCAAGTGCAAGTTGTCTTGAATTGATCTTCCCTTCACAGCATAGTTCTGCTCAGGTCTATTCAAATCACTAATGAAAAGCTGCAAACAGTTTGCTAAGACCCGGGCCCCAATTTTTAATTTTGTGTTAAGCAGAGTTATGAGCCTGTAATCATCTAGCTCCTCCCAAACATGCTTGCTACTTTTCTTCAGCGATGTGATCACGCCATTGGTAATGCTACCATGAATGGCTCCCTGGGTGAACCAATGGTTGAACATATCCATCAGAATAGGAACAAACATGTGCGGCAGGTAAACCAAGTCTGCGCAATTTGTTGAGGCAGACCTGCTTCAACGCATCACGGACTTCACATTCAGTAACCAAACCCTCGCAACTAGCCGCTTCAGCCTCCCAAAGGTGGGGGAAGTTGGCTAAATAGTTACGAAACTCCTGAACTGGGAGGTCAAAACAGTGAGCCAAGTGATTATGGAAGTGCAGCTGAAAGGCGTCACGCATCTCACTATTTGAGCCAAGCACACCGCCTGCATACCTCAGGAAACTAGTGCCGAGTTCAGTGGTAACTCGGCCATCTGTGGACAAGCCTCCGACGTCTAGGAGTTACCTTAGCTTTAACAACCTGTAAAAGGAGGGGTGCACATAAATGGGGACCCGCCCTGCACAAAAAGACATTTTCTTGAGGGAGGGTTGCTCCAACTCCGCCAGCCTTATGTCTGCTTGACTGGCTTTCTCAAGGAAACACTACAAGCCTTTAGTGCAGCTTCAAGCCGAATGAACAAAGGTGGTCACCATGGGTGCACTCCTAACAAATATGGGTTGGAAATATTTTTTCTTTGATTTTCTTGAAGTTTAGAAGCGGTTTAAGTGCTCTGCGAAGTTGGACATCTATAGAAAGTTCTTCAGTTTCCGTAGAGCACAATAATTCCTTGCAGTTTGGGATGGATGAAGTAGAATTGGGATCTATGGTGTGCATTAGGGTCTTTGGATGGATCTGATGATAGTCTGTTTTGAGATTTTGAACGGGAGAACAGCCTGGGAGGTGAGAGAGAGGGGAGAGTTGGGGAAAAGGGGATTTCCTGTGATTTTGTTTTAGAGGGGGTTGAAGTGGTTTTTTGGGGGGAGGGTGTTTTTCTTTTTCAGATGAGCATTGTGGGGCTGCCCACTGTGGAGAAGAGGACTTTGCTGGGGAGGGGGTTCATTGTTTGGTTTTTCTGTAGGGGGGTGGGCAGCGTACACATTTTTTTTGCTTGTGTTTCTCCATTCTCTCTTCTTTTTAAGTTTACTGAGATTTCTATCTCCTCAGGGAGTTCTCCCTCAATGGTCTTTTTTTCCCCTTTCTTTTTGAATTTTTTGGGGAGTGATGAAAGTTGAGTGGTTGTGGAGACAGTTGTTGTTTCCAAGGCTGTAGTAGTTTCTGTTGTTATCACTGCTATTGTTTCTTCTGCTAGTTTTGTAGCTGGAGATGTGACTGGAGAGCTTGTCTTTTTTCTGGTAACCAGGGTCCATCCTTTTTTTTGGTTGTCTGGATGGACCTCAGGTTCCTGTACTGCAGATGAGGTTATGCTGGTGTTTGAGCGCAGATTCTTGCTATGTGACCTAGCTGCTTACAGGCCCAACAAAGCAGCCTCCTGCCCTCAATGATTACCATCATTTGTTGTTGCTCATAGGAAATGATGTGGGGAATGACCTGGAAGCTCACCCTATCCAAAAAGATGGTAAGGATATAGTCACCGTGTGCCGTCCCATTAGATGCTTTTTTATGGCATTACCGCCGTATTTACTAAGATAGGCAGCAAGGATGTCTCCATTTAACTGAATTGGGATGTTACACATGGTCACTCTTATTGTCCATTTTCTACTGTATTTGGGTTGGAGCCAGAAATACTTCGTTATTATGGTGTTTCTAGCTAGGTCTTCCGAGGGCAGCAGGACATCCCAAGTGGTGTAGCTTTGTCAGCAAAAATACTGGTATAGGATGCCTGCAGTTCTCAGTAGCTCCCTGAAGGATTCCTTTTTTAAACCCGCCAGTCTCCTTGTTCTTAACTTAGTGACTATAAGGGACAGGGTCTTAGGCTCCACGGCTGCCACCAGGTCCAGGATCGGCAAGATGGTATTGCCTTGAAAGTATGGGGCAATTTGCCTACCCTGTCACTTTCGTGCTCTTCTGACGTTTTTCCTTTTATGGATGTTGTTTCCTGTTGTTGTTGTTATTATTTGGGGTTCTTGGTCCAGGCTAGATAGAACTAACCAGGAGTGATGATTACTGGAAACCTGTTGGCATTGTTGATATCGATTGTTCTGCCTCCTTAGAGGTAGCTTCCAGGTCTTTGAGGCCAGTGAACAGATCTGCATGTATGTTTTCTTCCTCCATAGTTGCTTCAGGCAATTAGGAGGAGAGACAACGAGATGCTGGTGAAAGTTGCTGCTGTTGTTACTGGTTGAGATAAAATGGAAAAAATAATATGAAAGAAAAAGGAGAAAAAGTTTGGTCGGACTGATGCCTATAATCTGCAGGGATTGAAATAAAAATTTCCAGGGTGATTGATATCTATCAGGTTGCTATGAATCAAAACTCAGTTACGTAAAAGCAATGAGTTACGAATTGAAGTGAGATTATATGTATATTGGGGCATTCCATGATTCTCAAGTGGCTAAGTCTATTCTCTGGACAGTGATTGGTTGCTGGCTCAGTGGATGGATATATTAGTGTGTGTGTGTGTGTGTGTGTGTGTGTGTGTGTATATATATATATATATATGTGTGTGTGTGTGTGTGTGGCTATTAACAGAATTAGCTCGTCATAATTTGCTTTATAGCCATGGTAATTCCATTGAATTATTTTATGGGTCATGCTTTTTTAATCTTTGTGTGTTTGATGTTTATTTTGTTTAGGTGTAGTTTTGGTTTTAGTGATTTTTTCATTTGGCTGGATTCAGAGATTTCAAAAGTTTCTAGGCTTTTCAACCTGATTTTGAGGCTTTTGGGGTATTTAAGGTTTCTCTGTTTTAAAGAGCTTTCTTGGCTCTCTGTTTCCATCAGTTCAAATTCACTTTCAGTTTCTATGAGTGAGATTTGTGGTTAGATTCCTTCTTCCAAGATCTTTTTGGGGGTTAGCAGTGGGCTTTCAGTGTTGTCCAATTTTTTTGGTGGAAGATTGTTGGGGTTTTGTAGAGATGGGAGAATGCTTGGAGCTTGTTGTTTGGGTTGAGTTTTTGTTTGGTTTATTTTTTGGGGGTCTTCAGTTTCATTGCTGTGTGGGTGAAGGTTCTTCTTGGGATCTGGTCCAGCATGGGGCTTAGTTATCAAGTTGGTCAAGCTTTTCCTTAGTAATTCAAGTAGTGTCTTCAATTCTTTTATTAGATTTATCATGTCAAAGTGAGTCATCATTCCTAGATTTTGGGTAGAGTTGTTTGTGGGTTTGGCTATGTTTGCATAGGTAGTTGTGGCTAGAGAATTTTCAATGAACTTCCTTGCCTCCAGGTAGGATATATTTTTTGTGTGTTTCACCTCTAGTATTCTTTTTTCCATAATTTGCATTCTTGGAATCTGCTGAGTGATTTTGTTTGTACATTTTGGGGGCTGTTCTTTGTGAAGCCCAAATTTTGGCAATTGAGGCATCTCGGTGGGTTTGGAATATAGGTTTCAACTTTTGTTATCAAGTAGCCAATTTTTATTCAGTAGGTAGTTTTGGAGTGTTAAAATTTAGAATATAGGTGTTTGTTGAGATTATTTGATTGTTTCTCTTGATAGACATTTGTTTGGCATCAGTGACACCTTGTTTGCGTAGGTTACTTTTTATTTTATCATAAGTGCAAAAGAGATCTGGGCTTCTCACTACACCCTTTGATGAATTCAGGGAGTTGTGGGGATAAGATTTTATTTTTAGGCTGTGAAAGTATTTCTGTTCTAGTAGTAGGTCTGAAAAAAAATTTTTTGGCACTTCTACCAGCAGGGTATTGTTGATTGATTTTTTTTTTTTTATAGAGTTAAGTTTTATTAAACTGTTAAGGGCTTTTTCAATAACAAAGGGAGACAACCTTGTGATTGGGGTATCCTCTGTTGACTCCAGTACAATAAATTTGAGGAAATGGGGTCTGGTCAGAGTCATTGTCAGAGTCAGACTCTGCATGCAGACGCATTAGTTTTGGGTTTTTTTCACTTGGGTTTGGGTTTTGTTTTGTATCCATAAGGATTTCTGCTGAGTTCACTGACTGTGCTCCCCACCCACCAAGGAGCCCTATGAAGGGAAATGTCAAGGGGGCAACCCATTTGCCTTGGCAAAACAGGGCTACACATTCAGTATACTCACACTGAGGAAAGGGACCAGCAATTTAGGATCTCTAGGTTTTCATTTCCAAGTTTATTAATCACCTAGAGATAAAAGGGGAAACATAGGCCTTTCTTCAGCATGACTGACCCTGCAGCTACCGCTTTCTGCCTCGGAGACCTACAAAGGTCTTTTGCAGGCCTCCGAAAGAGGGCTTGACATGACCAGCCGATTGATCAGATCGGACCTCTCTGACCACCAGTCTAGCCCAATAAGAGGCAAAGTGGCATGTAGCTAATCATGTGGCAACTTAGGCAACTGGGTCACAGACAGCTCAGCCACCAAGATCCTGTCCTAAAGCATCACAGGTTGCCACCCATAGCCAACAGGTACCCCTCTACTGAAGTGCAGTCGGTGTATTTTACAGCCCCAGCCAACAGGGTGGATTAGTTATTTGTTTGTACATAGTGGTTTTGAGTAGTACTATCTGTCACCAACAATAGCACCACTGTTACTTGCAACAATAACATTGCTGAACAAGAACCCCATCAAGTCTGCATAGGTTATGGTAGTCACTAACATGGCACTCCAAGAACAAGTGCCTACCATTTAACGTATCTAGCATGGGGTCAAACATGCAACACTTGAGGAAAACCTAACTATTTTTTGACAGTGTGCCAGACAAAGAGGGAACATCACCAAGCAGTGATAAAAAGTTTCAAAGATGAAGCTCCCATGAAAACTCTCATTGTCCATATCATGTTTAACCAAATAAGGACCACATTTATGTCTACAGATGGTGACCAGGTAATGGAAATAAATGCATCCGTAATCCCATTCTCACCCAAACAAGATTCCAAATGGGCTGTGAATATCCCTAGTAGTCGTAGTACTACACTAAAGGTTTTTTTTCCAACAGTGGTGCCACTATTTGTCTTGGGGGACTAAAACACTTATTTAATATGGGTCTCACAAAGGATAACCTTGTCCCATCAAGGAAGATCATTCAAACAGTGGGAGGTTTCACTCTCATGTTTCAGGGTCGGCTGCTTGTTAAATTTGTGGTTAGAGGAAAGACAACTAAATAAGACCTCTACATATGCAAGGACATCCAACATGAAAATTTTCCAAACCCTTTAGTTCTACCTCAAACAATTCAGTTTAGCATGAGTACACAGTTTAATTGTCAAAAATATTGCTATTTCAAGCTATTCAATTTATTCAGCCCAATTCAAATTAGCACAAGTACAGATTTTGTTTACACACAGTTAAATGTCAAAACAGTTCTATGTTTAACAATTCATTTTAGTATAAGTACAGTTTCAATGTCAAAAACAGCTCCATTTCAAACAATTCAGTTTAGCATAATTATGCAGTCCAGTTGTCAAAAACATTTCTATTTCAAGCCATTCAGTCTAGTCAAACAATTCAGCCCAGTACAAGTATGCAGTTTAGTTCAATTTAACCCATATATAGGGCCCTATCAGGTGTTACCATTCCGGGCCAGAATGGAACTGGGAGCAATGGCAATGAAGAGGTGCTCCACATTCCCCAAAGACCCACCATCACTGGAACCTCACCATTAGATTGTTTAGTGTCATATCCAGGACACTTGTTTGGGGGGGGGGTCTTACTCCTCTGCAGAGGTGTAGTCTGTGTATTCTACAGCCCCAACTGACTGGGCAATACAAAGAGTTAATGTCAAAACAGGTCTATTTCAGATAATTCAGTTTAGCATAAGTACACAGTTTAGATGTCAAAACAGTTCTATTTTAAACAATTAAATTTAGCATAAATATGCAGTTTAAATGTCAAAAACAGTAAACTCAAACCATGATTGGACCTGGGAGTAATAGCAATGAAGGGGTACCCTGCATTCCTCAAAACTCCAGTATTAATAGAACCTCACTATCAGATTGTTAAGTGTCATATCCAGGACACTCGTTGGGGGAGAGGTCTTATCCCTCTGTACAAAAGCAGTCAGTGTATTCTACAGCCCCAGCAAACTGGGCAAAGCACTAACCCAGGAAGTGGCACAGAGGCTCAGGCATAGTTTTCCACCACCCACTGGCTATGGTGCAGGCTCTCTTCAATGTGTTTTCAGCAAAGTCATCTCAGTCAGATACACTTGAATCCAACAATATACATGATATAATAGAATCAACCACCTTGATGGCAACATTTGCAGGCAGCAATAATATAGCCATATCACCAGACCTAATCCATGCAGCAGGTCATGGCAATCCACAATATGAAAAATTAATAATTTTACGGCACCTGAGGTCCATGAGTATTGGGAGGTGAGGCACCACCTCAGCACTGATGATGGCCTGATGTTGTTGGATCAAAGGATTGTCATCCCTAAAACTCAACGGAGAAAAGTCCTGCACTGCCTACATTCTGCACACCAAGGAGTAGTCAGCACAAAAGCACGTGCCAATAAATTGGTGTACTGGCCTGGGATTGATGCTTCAATCTGCAGTATTAGGGCAAATTGCATGGTATGTTCAAACATCGCCCCTAGTCAACCACGGAAGCCAATCATCTTGACACGATCTCCTGATTGGCCATTCCCACAGATTGTCATGGATCTCTTCTATGTTGGGGATCATGTATACCTTACCTGCACAGATAGGCTAACTGGCTGGCTCATCTAGTACCACCTAGAACCAGGTCACACCACTACATCCAAATTGATGTCTATCTGTTGATAACTGTTCCAGGCATATGGTGCCTCAGACGAACTCAGTACCGACAACAGCCCACCTATCACCTCCAGCATATTCCAAGAATTCCCTAGGACATGGTGTGTTAAGCACAGACTATCCTCTGTTGCATATCCTGAATTTAATGGCCTGGCAAAGCTCACAAAGAAAACTGCAAAGAGGATAGTGAATGGAAACACAGGCTCTCAAGGTTCCTAGGACAATGACAATGTTGCCCAGACCATCTTGCAGTACCAAAACATCCCAATCCAAAGTATTGGCCAATCACTGGCACAACTACTCCACCGCCAACTCCATGATTCAATTCCTTCACAACCAATCCTCTACAAGCCACACTCCGAATGGGTAGCGGCAGCGCAACACCACGAGGAAATCCCCATCCACTACAATGCAAAAATAGTTGAAAGGTATAACAAATATACCCACAACTTTCCCCCATTACAAGCTGGTAACACTGTAGCTATCCAAAGCCCACTCAATCACAGATGGAACACGAGGAAAATCATCACTGCCCTGCCAGATCGCCAATACCAAATCAAGGAAGGATCACACTTAGGAACCACAGTTTCCTCAGAAAGTACGAACTCAAGCCTGCACTAACCCCAATACCAAGTGCAACACCAGGACCAATAACTCCCTCAAGCAATGCTCCCCTCTTGCACCCCTATCCCCCAACATCTTCCAGTAATGGCACACGCACAGCAATTGAACCCCACCAAACAAGCCATATATACATTGCCACGCCTTCAGTTGTCAACAATTCCTCAAGCTCTGTCTAGGTTTTTACCACATAACATAACCTAAAAGAAGGGTACAGCCCTCATACAACTCGTGGGGGTGGGAAGATGTAGTCACTGCTCTAACAACACTTACTGGCTCAGTGGCCCCAACTAGCGTCCAGCTGGCAGACAAAAAATGAAACAGGTGGTAACTCAATACCAAGCCAGTATATATATATATATATATATATATATATACACACATACATACATACATACAAGTATACCTATTAACAGGACTAGAGAATGGACTTAGCCACTTGAGAATAATGGAATGCCCCAATGTCCATATAATCTCACTTCAACTTGTAACTCATTGCTTTTATGCAACTGAGCTTTAAGAAAGAATACCAAGAGAGCAGCTCACAATTAGAAAAAAAATAGTTATTTACCAAGCAGAGCTTAATTTTGACACAAGTTCATAGATATGAGGGACTGCAAGAATTGAATTCAGTAGTAAGGATCTATAATACCAGCTTAGTGATCATTATATCACAATATAGGTACCTATTTAAAAAAATTTATTGGAAATGTTTTAAAGAAATTTTTAAAAATCCTTATCAGTCTACCATCATTTTTATAATGAGCCAGTTGTATATTCTAAGATAAAACTGAATTAACCCTTTGTAAAAACTCACCTAAAGATTATTCTAATAAAATCTTAAAGTTAATTATTGGATGTATAATTATCAAAAGATCTTCATTCTAGCATACAGATACATCAAATCTCAGAAAACTGCACACATATATACAATATATATCTCAGATAAAAAACCTTTCATAAACAAGGTAACATACTTGAATATGTTTATCTTAAAAACAGAGAGAAAGATGAGATAAAAAAAATTATCCTAAGTTGAAGAAAAACAAGAATCCAAGCCCCAATATCTAATGCTCCTTAAAGTGAATGCACACAATAAAAATCAGTAATAAACAGAGGATTTAGGTGAGTAGCAGTAAACTCTTGGTTGTAAACAGATCCTCAACTAGAAAGCTATTATTATGTACCTAAGTTATTATTTATGCCAATAGAAATACACTTTTCTACTGCAACTCCTATCTAATACAGTTACCAAATAACAAAAATTCCACATGATCAGATCAATATTCATAGTTAAACTAATGTAGAATTTTTAACAGCAAGTATTGGTGTGACTACAGAACAAGGTGAACTCATTAACCCTTTTACCACTACTTGACTTTAGACTCCTTCACTCTTTTCATTTAGATAAGTGTTTCTCAAATGGTGTTCCAAGAGATAGTTATAATAATCTTTATGCATAGGTTCCCTGAGACATGAAATCTATTTCAAGTGTTCTATAAAGATAAAAAAAAGTTAAGGAATGCTGAATATTATATATATATATATATATAAGAAAGGAGAGCAAGAAAGAAGCTTGCTTAGAGTTTGGATAATTTCTTACATAGTGGATATTTTTTGTTTTGCTTTTTAGATAAAATTAATTTACTTCCACCAGTGCTGGTAGCTTTGCTATAGATTACAAGCCTTAAATTCAAGTTTTGTCTTCAGTGCCTAGTTGGTGAGGTTCATTACTATGCAAAAAAAACTAAAAAAAAAACACAGAGCCTTACTACAGATTATCAGTGTACTTTGAAAATAAAATGCCTGAATGGCTTAAAACAAAATTTTTATTTATTGACCTTACTTGATATGAGACTGGCTGAACTTAACAGGAACTTGGTAGTTTCTATACTAATAAAGCCAGCTACTGATTAACTGGTTGTATGTGTTTTATGGACAACCAAATAATTGGAGTCTGAGAGCTGAAAATTATTCTCTAAAGGTACTATTTACCAACCCCTCCGCTCGGGCAGGATATGACACAAGGTCAATTTTTAAGCGGAGTTTAACAGGTTGAATTCATTATTCTCTAAAGGTAACTTCACCAACAGATGAACATAAGATTTAGGGTCAAAAACTTAAATTTCTTTCTAAATGATAAGAGATAATTCATTATAGAATGAGTTGTTCAAGAATAGGATCACCCAAAAATCTGTTCATTCTGGATCCAGGAGGAAAGACTGCAAATGTTAGATAAACAATATTAGAAGTCTTTCCTTTCCATAAATATAATAAATATAAAATCTCTTCATTTTGCATTTTTTCAAAATACTGTTCAATATGTTATCCATTTTTTTGTTAGAACTTACTCAATGACCTTTTGTCTTGATTACTTTTTTCTAAACATGTCAGATACCTAAAAGTAAAGTAATAAAATTTTCTATTCTAAAACACTTATCTCTTGGTATTATCTCAAGAGCTATTTGAGTTTGAGTTTTGTTTAACGGCATATCAACCTCTGTAGGTCATTTAATGCCAAGAAAAGGTTTGGTTGGTTTTGTATTCTATGTGGGTTTTAGGGCATGGGTTTTTTTTTGATAGTTCTTGATTCTATTTGGCCAGATATTGGTGAAAAGGTTGATTTGATCAGATTTCAGTGAAAAAGTGAGGTTTTTGGAAGACTCATGATGTTTAGTTTGGTTGGTTTTATGGCACAAGAACCCCTGCAGGTCACTCAATGCGAAACTTTGTTAATACACATTAAACCTAAAATTTACAAATGAATACTTAGTAGATAATATTCCAAATGAGCCAAAGCCCACCTGCCTGCAAACAAACTAATGGCTCCAAACATCGCTGCTACACAACATCAATAATTCAACCCAACATCAACAATCCATCTGCACATAGTTAAATAGTAATACACAAGACTTGTAAATGAATACATATGATTTGTAAACATTCAGCTAAAAATATTTTTCAACAAGCTCAAGCTTATTTTTCTTCACAGCCAAATGATTCCAAGTATCTCCATCAAATACAAATTATTCTATTCACTTTTAATCATATGCTTGCACACAGTCAAACAGTCTTGAACCAGTAACAATTCAACATCAGTCATTTGTTTGCACACATTTAAATAAATATACAGGATATGTGAGAGATTAGTTTGTCAGTAATTTCATTTTTACTTTTAAAGTAGATGGTTTGTAAGTAACCTTTAAAAAAAGGGATTGAGCTCATTTGTTTACACACAGCTAAATAGTTTCAAGTCTTGTAGTTATTTGTTATACCTTCCAGATCGAGGCTGGCAACTATGCAGTCTGTGTCGCTGTCAATGATTTCTATACAATATGATCTTTGTAGGGATTTTGTTGATCCCTGAGCATTAGACTGTTTATCTATTCCCATAGGTGACTTGGTTCTTGATGGTGAAGGAACTGCATTGATGGCTGGGGGCAGTTTAAATGTACCTCCTGGTTTCTCACTGATCACTTCTGTGTTCGCAGGTATTTTTCCATCCTGGCCAATGAGGGCCTGTGCTTTTTGTTTAAGTTGCCCCAGCTTTTTGATTGTGGGTA
Source organism: Sepioteuthis lessoniana (assembly GCA_963585895.1). Lineage (NCBI taxonomy): Eukaryota > Metazoa > Mollusca > Cephalopoda > Myopsida > Loliginidae > Sepioteuthis > Sepioteuthis lessoniana. Next base: position 53,554,173 of record OY757917.1, read on the forward strand.
TTGAGTCCATTTCAATTTCCATTTTAAATTTGTTTTAGTTTCTATAGAGAGATTTGAAGTTGGTTTTTGATTTTTTCTTTTTCCTTTGATCTTGGAGTTGATCTATGTCTAGTTTTTGTAGCTTGTGTTTCATTTTTTTCAGCAGGATTTGTTGTTTCATTTTCTGTTGGGTTGTCTTCGGTATTTATTTTTTATGAAGTCTCTTTTGGAGTTTTATGGTGTCCGTTTTGATGTGGGTGGTTGTTTCATCAGAATTTTCTATAGGTGTTTCAACAGGATCTATGTCCATTGGGCTGAATCTGTTAGATAATGGGATCAGTTCATTTATTTATGTTTTTTGTTTAGTTTGGATTTTTTTTTTCTTAGGTTTTTTTTCCTGATTTTGGTTGTGTGTCTCACATTTGTCTGGAACTGTTAAAATGTATTCCTTGATTGTCTCTTTTGTGATCGTTTTTTGCATTTCTATTAGATTTTTTAATTCAATAATCAGTGTGTTCAGTTCTTCTTGTTTTGGTTTTGTATCTTCCTTTTCCTCGTTTCCTTTTTTTGTTACATATGCGTAACTGGGTTGTTATTGTGTTTGTTCTATTTTTCTGGCTTCGGGGAATGAGATGTTTCTAGTGTATTTTATTTCTGTAATTCTTTTTTCTACATTTCACATTCCCATGAATACGTAGGTGATGCAGTTAAAGGGATTTTTACATTCTAATTCTGTGTGATTTGATTTTCCACATTTTGCACATATTAGTGGTCTAGTGCATTTATCTTGTTCATATTTTTGGCATTTTTGGCATCTTAGAGGGTTTGGTATGTAAATTTCTATTTTTGTATTTATGTAACCTATTCTAATGCTGGTTGGAGTTGTGGGTTTATTAAATGTTATTAAGTATGTGTTTGTATCTATGGTTCTTGTTTCTTTGCGTATGGAGATTCTCCTCACATTTGTTAAGCTTTGTGGTTTAAGATGTAGTCTTATTTCTTCAAGGGAACACGATGTGAAGTATGGGGATTTTATAACTGCTTTCGAGAAGTTTAGGGTTGGGTGGGGGTATGTTTTTTATGTTTAGTTTTCCAAATTGTTTCCATTTTAGTATTTTTTCTGATTGTTTTTGATTTGTTTAATGGCGTTGTTCATAGCTTTTTTTATATTGATTGGTTTAGACTGTGTTTCTATTGAATTAGGAATGGAGATAGTTTGGTGATTAGGGTTGCTTCTATTGAATTGATAGAAGTTTTCATCTGTTTCATGTTCACTTTCTGATTCTGAGAGGAGTCTTTATTTTTTTTGGTTTTAGCTTGGGTTATATTTTCATAAGCCATAATGAAAGTCTTAGTTTCATTGACTATGCTCTAGAGTCCTACATGGGGATGTGCCTAGGGAGAAACCCATTCGCCTAGTAACATCAGGGCTACATAGTCAATATACTCATGTTGGTGGCAGACAATTTAATTTTGTCCCTGGGTTTTCATTCCCAAGATAATTACTCACCCAGGAACAGAAATGAGTATAGGTCTTTTGTAGTGAAATTGAAAGGCAGAACCTGCAGACTGCTACCTCCAATGGGCCAACAGGGGTTCGTCATTCAAAGAAATAACAAGTGGCATGCTGTATATGCAGGCAGAACAGCTGACGTTTACATGATTTCAGCAACCGTCCACAGCTGGATAAAAAACAGGTGGTGAGCCAAGTGAATGAGAGAAATGAAATGTGACAACGAAGCTGTGTGAATTGAATTCCTTTCGTAGCAACACCGAAAGAAAAAAAAAGAAGTGACGAGCAAAATAGCCTACCTCAAAGCTCAAAAATGGCGCAAATGTGTCTTGCGTGTAGAGTACCGGAAGTATAGAAAAACAGAAGCATGAGCGTCGTTGGGAGTTCAATTTGTAGGTCATGCATCTTGTCTCTGGTGGGATGGGGTTTGCAACATATGCAAATTTCGGTCAGCCAGAACCGGTATAAAAGAAGCAATGTGGGGAGGGGCATTGGTTGCTTCACAGCAGAATTGTGCAAACCAGTGTATTGATGCAGCAAGTAAAAGAGAGAGAGAGAGAAAGAAACAGACAGGACTGGCAGCAAGCAGTTAAAAGGTTTCATCTTTCCTCAGCATGATTGACCCTACAGTCATCGCCCTCTAATTCAGATTTTTGCAAAAATTTGAAAGAGGGCTGACATGACCAGTCCAGTAAGGGTCCAAGTGGAGTGTTGCAAGTCATGTGACCTCTTTGGTTGCCAGATCAAGGACTGCTCAGCCTCCAGGATCCAGTCCTTAAGCATTACAAGTCGCCACCCACGGCCAACAGGTAGCCTCATTGGGAGGTTGTACCCCTCAGTAGAGGTGCAAGTCAGTATATTCTACAGCCCCAGGTGACTAAGTGTCTCAAGGGCTTTAATAGCTCTGGGAGGAGTGGGGAGGATAAAATACATCTAATATATGTTAATCTGTGATGAGAGATAATTTCAGTCAATATCATTCAGAACATTTTCAATTTAAATCCTTTTCCATATTTCTTATAAGATTAAACAATTACACTTTCTTTATCAAAATATCTTTGATGTTACTTATATTCCTATGTTATTTTTAACAGCTGTTTTTTTCCTTTCTAACTACTTAAGGAGCAACAAAGAATGTCTGATATTTTAATGATGTGAAATCATAAAGGATTCATACTGTAATAGGCTGAATCTTCTTTGACCAAATTATTTGAACATGCTGATAAATGACAACTCTAAAGTATTAAGATTTAGTAAGAAAATAACCAAAATCTTGAATTCAAAGAATTTCATCTTTCATGCTTACTTAGTAAGATTTGCATCCACACAATCATCAAAAAGAATAAGTAAAATTAATTTGAAACTGAAAAAAAAAAACAAAGACCTACCACAGATCATCAATGACCTTGTAAAATCATTCAAGCTAGCTGTAGTATCTGGCATTGTTTGGAGGAAAAAAAGTATTCAAGACTTGAATGTTGAGTAAAAAAATAAATAGTATAACAGAAAGTATTCTGCCAAAATGCAAAATGAATAGTAAATGTTGATCCTAACACTTTTTGATCTTTAAAATATAGCTAAAGGTTCAAGACTTATGACTGATTTTTAAAAATGTATATGGAAACAGTACATCCATATTTAAATGAGATATCTAGAATTAATTATTATTCAGTCATTATTAATAGTAATGATCAAGTGTGAATGAGGAAGTTTCTCATGACCAATTAGATGATTGGGGGTGCCATGCTAAGTATTTCCATTCACTTAGTAATATCCATCTCTTCAAGTAACATACAACATATTGTACTGGGTTAAATCATACTATCACCAAGGAACTATAAATGACCTATGACCAAGCATCTCTATATAATAACCTATGTATGTTTATTTGTTTTCTGTCACCATACAACAGCAAAAAATGTTCTGATAACATAGTAAAAATGTTGAATTTAAAGAATAATAAGTCACATAAACAAAAAGTAATAAAAATCTGAAATCAACAGAATACTCACTGATATGCAAATTTTTAAAAATGTTATTTAGTTTCCCTTCAAAAAAAATAAAAAATAAATAAAAACATCATCTAACAACAAATAATATACATCCACAGGTATAACTAGTACTTAAATAAAGTCACTGTATTCATCGTTTGCCCCTTTTGGTAACAAGGCTGGGTTAAGAAACACTGAACATTCTGCATTAAAAAGTTTCAAGTTCATAATGGAGAAAAGCACCAACGGACTTTGGCAATAAATTCTATTCCTATGAATGGTAAGAAATGCTCCTGAATAATATTTAGTAATGATCAATATTGGTGTCTAATGACAAAATTCCCAGAAACAAAAACTTCATTTATATAATGAAGATTTAAAATTCACTCTAAAAATGGCATACCAAAGAGTACAAAATTTGTTCTAAATTCTACTAATATTTTATATGAATGCATAACAAAATCCTAAGTCTAAAAACAATAATGTATAAATAGAATTAATTTCTACAAGATGACCAATCAACTCGTTCATAACAGTAGCCCATGATGATATTAATGCATCTATTTAGGAAAGTCTAATAAGCATTTCTTAGTTATTTCCATTATCTTAAGATGATTGAATAATAAAATTTAAAGAATGAAGTTCGGTATAAATGTTGACCTCACAATTGGATTGGAAATTGTTTTATTCCCTAAATTAGAGCCTTTTAACTGTATTGCTCTAATAAAAATCTTGCTATGATTTACCATTTTGCCATGTTACACACACACATGCACAAAATTATATATTTTTTCAGGTTTCTTAAAAATATTCTTCCTGATACAGCTATCAAAATAAATAAAAGTCATATGAGGAGATTCTAATCAGTCTCTTTGTCTCTCAAAAAATATATATAAATAAAATAAACAAATGAATAAAATATTAGGTTTTCTCTTTGAGATCTGACAACAGGACTACAACTCAACGTTTTTATTAGGAATTTTTAGAAAAGATGTGATGGATGGCGTAGATGACACAAAAGAAAGAAAAAAAAAAAAAAAAAATAGAACCACAAAACTAACATTGCACATTGTTATTTTTCTCTCATTAAACCTGTATTTGAGAAAAAAAGAATACGAAAAGCAGTTTCTTACCTTCTAAACTTTCAACAGCATCATCACTGAGATTTCCTGAGGTTTTTTGATCACCAAAAAATTTCAGTATGGAATACACCAATTTAGAGACATCAGCCATTTTACAAGAAATATCTGTAAATTGAAAAATTAAAATAAATTAGGTAATTGGAAAATTCATAAATAAAAACATACACACACACACACACACACACACACACATATATATATTACGAGTTCAGGAAATTCTTTAAACACAGGAAAAACAAACACACGTCTGGGATTCCCACATACGAGCCCAAAAAAACATCTGGAATATTCCCCAAAGATCCCACCATGCATACATAAGAAAAAAATAGAAAAAGAACACAAATGTCCATTCAGTTAAGCCCCATTCTTCAAAGAATGATGAAGATGAACACAAAGTTGAAAAAAAAGCCATATGGTTCTATCAACTAGAATATTTTTGTGTTGCTTATTGACACTTGACCGAGCAGACCATCAGAGAGGC